>CM021100.1:556769506-556958844 GCA_007115665.2 Sequoiadendron giganteum | reverse complement strand
TTTTCTTAGTTTCTATTTGTTGTTTTTACATTTCTATTTCACATTCAAGAATTTTAGTTATAAGCATTTCATTACTCTTAGCTTACACTGCATTTTCATTCACCCCATGTTTAGTAGTCTTTGCATGAGTGTTTGGTGTCCTATTGCTAATACCATAGTGATAAGAAGTTCAAGATTCATGTCATCCCATGATAGCACAATCATTGTGGATCTTGGGTTATCTATAGCTTCCACTCCTAGTATTGGCACTAGTACACTAGGCATGGATAACGCCTTAGCAACTCTTTGCCTTCAAGTAGCATGAAAGTTGAAACAAGGAATGATAATATCCCACAAGAAAACATAATTCAAATTAATGAGGATTTACTAAACTTACAAAATAAAATAAGCCTTGAAAACATTTCAACTACTACAATTCCTACCATAGAAAATATTCATGGTATGCTTGAAAGTGAAAATGGCCTTGATCTTGTGAAAAACATAGTGCAAATCTTTGGAAAACTTATCCCCTCAGCCACTAGTTGTCCTTTACCAACAAGCAATGTTCCAAGTCAAGGAGGAACCCAAATTCCTCCTCCAGCACCAATAACCTCAATACCTACCTATACCCTCCTCAAGTCACAATAACAATTCAACAAGTTAGTAATGTGATTCCTTCCCTGGGTATTCCTACTAGCATCCCTAGTTCCTATGTGGCATCACAAGTTATATCTCCTACCTTACCACCTATAAGTATTGCATTAACTTGTCCTACATACACTCCATCACCACTTTCACTTCAATCTCATATCACAAGTAATGACCTTCTCATAACTCAACTTTTCCAAACTGTTTCATCCATTTAAAAGCAAATTTCCACCATCAACCAAAATAAAAATGGCCCACCTACATATTATGTCAAAAGCAGTCCATTATCCTTCGAGATATTACAAAAACCGATCCCACAAGGTGTAGAGGTGCCTATATTTTAGAAATATGGAGGGAATGGAGATCCTTCTAACCATGTTAATTCCTAGATTTCCTTATGTAATGACTTTTCCTTTATGATAAATTATTGGCAAAACTCTTTCCTAGGTCATTGAAAGATATTACCTTGGAGTGGTTCTCTTCTTTACTAAATAACTCAATTTGTTCATTCAATGAACTTGTTGAGGCATTTGTAAACTATTTACAATTGCATACGACTCCCAAGATGACCTTGGATGATTTTATGAGATGCAAGCAAAAAGAAGAAGAAAAGATAACTAATTTTTATCTCATGCTATCAATCGCTTTATTCCCAAATCGATGTCAAGGTCCCCGACCCACACCTTCAAAATATGTTCATATAAAATTTGCAAAGTAAGATACAAGGTAAGCTTACCATGATGAAATTCTCATCCTTCATGCAATTGTAAACTGCCCTATGCAATTATCAAATTTCGTTAGTAGTCGAGATAAAAAGTTCACTTCTATCCGAATCAAGAGATCCAAGCCCGCACACCAAAATAATTCCCAACCTTTTAGAAAAAAAAATAAAGGGTTCCTTCATTTCAATCCCCATCAACAAAAAATTCAAAATGTCAATAACCAAGTAGTTTTTGTCAAAGCCACGGTGCCCTTTAGTTATGAAGATTCAAAAAGAAAATTCAATCCCTTACCCGATACCCTTCATAATACCATGTCCCAACTTATAAACCAACAAATGATTACCTTACCTCTAGTCAGAATACCTGACCCTAATAAGCCTTTCCATTCGAGATTTAAATCAAATGCTTATTACCATTATCACTAACAAAATGGACATGACACAAAACATTGCAAGTGTCTTAAACATCTTGTGCAAGACCTCATTGATTCCGACCATCTATCCGTTGCAGGTGTCAGTAACCAAAGCAATAAGTCTAGTGCCCCTTCGAACCAAAACTTACAAATTTTAACCAACCCAATGCTCAAACATAATATTTCATTTGTCAAGGCCAACGAAACTATAAAGAATGATGTGATGAATATTGATACATATGATGAAAACAATGATTCTGTTCTAAATAATGCTATCAATGTCAATTGTATAGATGAAATGGTAGGGGTGATAGATGCCATACCTCGTAAGGGCTGACCTAAGAATTATCTTGACATTGCTTTCTCCTCTACGGATATACTTAAATATTTACCTGATGGTCCTCTCTACATAGTTGACCATGTCTATGATAAGCCCACTAATGGGATACTAATATATCCCGCCTGTGGAGAGAATGCGATCATCGAGGAATTCTTACTTTTACATGAACTCTATCAAGATATATATGATACACCGAAAGCATGGATCAAGATACACAATGATTTTTCTTGCCCTACATTGGGATCGATTACCCTTCCATTATAAATAGGACCAAAAACATTAGATGTCACATTCTCCATCATCCCACAGTCGGACCAATTCCGTGTGAGGCTAGGCCACCCATGGCTTTGCTCCATGAAATCCATCCCTTCGGTTGTGCATAAATTCTTAAATTTTCCCTTTGATAATGAAATATTCACTATTCACCATAGCAGGTTTAACACCTTATCTTCCAAAGGAAAATTTTCATTATTAGCCTTTTGGCTTGAGCCCATGGAACCTATAAAACCTCGAGAAAACTTATTTTTCTTGTTCTATCAAAAGTTCAAGGCAAAGAAGATAACAAAGATCTCCCTCCAAAACATGTCCCCATCCACCTCTGAACCTCACATCCTTGACAAAACCATGCTTGAACCCAAACACGACCCAAATAACCAAGATGAACCTAAAACAAAAACTTCACCTACATCCTACAAACGACCAAGAGACAATGAAACCAACCTTGCCACACCTCCCAGAATAAAACAAGTTTACAAAGTGAAAGAGAAGATGGTTGTACAACCCCCTGTGGATTCTTTCGTTCTTCCTTCACAAGAAGAAAAGAAACCTATGGTTGATCAACCCGATCCTACATAAATGCAACTTGAAAAAAAACCAAAAGAAATAGAGGTGCTAGGGAGCATAGGCATAGACGTTGTGCCTACAAGTTAAATGAAGAATTAAACAAAGAAAATCAAGATCCAAACTTGACTGAAGCAATGCATGATGACTCTACCTCTAACCTGAAACAAGACAATTGAATGAAACCTCTACAACAAGGGTTGAACTCTTCTATGGACATTATTCTTTGACCTCTTGTTGTGATCAACTGAGATGATGATGAAGAGGTTGCTAAAATTGACAAAGAGGGGCATAATGAACTAAATACATTGTTTTCCTCTTCCATGAGATTAAATGATAAATCTCCTACAAAGAGTGTTGAACCTGGTGCTTCTCCTAGTTCAGAACTTTCTCTTGTCCCTTTGGCTAGCTACTTGCCATCCGTATATAACAAACATGATTGGGAGGAAGATGAATTGCTCATGGGTTGACTCTCATTTTCCTTATTAGTCTTTTGCATTATTTATTTTTCATTTTATTTTTGCATATGCGTAATATGATCCCTTGTGACGGTCTATTTGATGTTTTCTCTCTCTTTGTGCATTCCTCTCTTTGTACCTTCATTCTTCTCTATGTTGTGCATCTCTTTCACTTTCTATCTTTATTTTCATTTGTCTTGTGTTTTCCTTTTGGGGATGATGCAATGTGTTGAGACATTCATGTCTCTTCCATGTTGACCCAAAAGGCTTTCTTTTTTCTTTTTCCTTTTTAGTTGCTCCTTTTCATTTGTCTTGTGTTTTCCTTTTGGGTATGACACAAGGCATCACGACATTCATGTCTCTTCCATGTTGAACCAAGAGGTTTTCCTTTGTTTTACCTCTCTTCATGTCATTCTTTCAGTTCTATGAGTATTTGGGGAATGATGACAATTCTAATATCTCTAAAAAATAATGTAGAAAAGAACATATTGACCCCAGATCCATAGATCCCTTATGTGTTTGGTATTTTCATTTTGGGGGCAACCCCTCACTTTTCTTTTTCTCTCGCATGACACAACCTTACTCGAAAACATATAACTTGGCATAGGGTTTTCCAAGTTGGCTCTCATGTCTTATTTCTTGTTTACATTTCTCATTTGATACTTTAAAGTAATTTCTCACAACATGGTGTTTAGAGATTTCTTTAAATTGGGGGCATACATTGGCATTATTCTTTTGCATTTTCTTTTTCATGGTTCTTGGTGCAACCTTCTTACTTCATACGATGCATTTTTTGCTTTGTGGATGAAATTGGGTGTAATATCCTTCAAAAGCATGATCTCTCTTAGCATATTATATTCCTCTTAGTGGCTTGATACAACACACTGCATCCCCCGAGTTAAAAATATTCTATTCTTTGATTGGTCCTCTCTTGGAGACATTAGGTACAATGTTCCCTAAGTTAAAGAACTTGCATGAACTAAGCAAGACTCCTTTGAACATTTCCTATTTTGCATTTTATATATATTTTTATATGGCCACCTTGCATAACACAACTTGCATGCTTGTGGAGCCATTCTTCTTGTTCATGAGCTCCAAGCATACAAAGTTTTGCTTGTCTCATGAAGCTTGAAGATTGTTTTTGTTTGGCATCTTATTAAAGTTATTAGGAGGTATAACTTTTGTATGGTTTAAGAGGGAAGCTCGATCAGAGGCATGAATTTCCCCATAGCCACTTGCGTGTGTGTGAGTGCATACCAACCATGAGTGTATGTGTCTCACATTTTAGGACTTCTCACCCAACAGACATCCAGGAGTTTCGTTGCCTCAAAGTCAGTATGCATTTTTTAGACAAACAACCTAGATCTGATGCACATCATGTTGGAAAAACAATTGAATCTTGTTTTGATTCTTTTATTTCACCCTTTTTCATCTTTGGTAGTGTATGCTTGTGATTTGTTGTTGCTCTTTATATCATTCTCATGTGTGTTCCTTTGTGCTCATGTTGGTTTGTCATGGGATCTTGATCCTGGGGGCTTGATCACCCCTCTTGATTGTTGTCATCTCATCTTGCTAGCATTGGTACATTGGAACCTCTCTTGGTGCATGTTTTTATACTTTAGTGTGATTTTGAAGCAAGTTCATCCTCTCACTAAAGTGGGGCTAATTGGAGTCATCGAAAAAGTAATCCTTCTCCTTTTTCTAACTTGTTTGGGCTCTCCTTGTGATTTTGGCTTAAAATTGCCTTGAATTAGTGTTGTAATGTGGATAACACATGTATTCACATTAGGTCTTGGGCCCTTGTGAACAAGTGGAATTTAATGGTGCCTTGCAAAAATGTTGTGAAGTTTTGTAACACACTTTCACACTTTTCTAGGGTTTTATCAAATAGCTAAGCATAATAAACATAATTTTAATTAAAATCAACTTTAATCTTGCCTTATTTAGAGTGTTGTAAAGTGTTGTAACACACTTTCACATTTATCTAGGCTTGTCATTAATAAGTGAGATTTATCATGCTTTAATTGGCCCTATTTTTCATCCACAAGCCTCATTTATTGCATCTTTTTGAGGATAATCCTGACACCAATCATAATTTAGGCATTCCTGAATTATGTGGCCCATATTTAGTGTTTAGGACTCATTCACCACCTTTGGAAAATGAGTCCCACTTAGGTCTTTTTGGCCTCGATAAAGGTTTCACACATTTCTAAGCACTTTTCATTTATGGTCCCATACATTAGGCTTGGGTGGACTCATTTGCCACCATGGGTGAATGAGTCCCATATGACCAAAATTCAAATTTAAATCAAAATTTTGATGGGATTTTATTCTCCTAGATTTGATGTTAGCTTGTAGTGTTGTAATTTTGGGAATTCTTGCATAATTGAGTATAAATACAAGGTTCTTTTACTCATTTTCATCCTAGCAAGCAATCAAGTGATCCTTATAGAAAATTGAGTTCACAAGAGAATTTGAGCATTCAAAAAGGCATTTAAGGCATTTCAAGGGCAAATTATCAAGCATTCTAGAGCATTCTTCAAGTGACAATAATCATGTCAAATATTGCTTGTATCATGTTGTTTTAGAGTTAACAATTATGATCTAAGGTTTGTGATTCAAGCAAGTATGTCATTCAAATATCTATCAACATCAAGCAAGATTGAAAGTCTACATCGATTGGAGCCACTACTTACATGTTTGTAACACCTTATTTCTAGGGTTTGGTGAGTTGCAAAATTTCTATTTGTTCATTCATTATTCTCCATTCATATTTGCTTTTATTTCAAGGTTTAATTAGCAACAAGGGGTTTGAACAAGGCAAACCCGTATTCTTTAACCCCACAAAATTTTCCCTCTTCTTGTGTGTGATTTGTAGGGCTAGGTTGTATATTTTTCAAGAAGTAAAGTTTGTGAAAAGTTGTCTAATCCTTAAAGTTTTCAAAGTTGTCATCAAGCCTTGGAGAAGCTTGGAGAAGACCTAAAAGTGGCAATTTGCAGTTTTGGATTTGGAAACCAGTGAAAAAGAGAAGAGCAGACTGAGAGGAGCATAATATAGTTCATAACTTCCAGAAAAGAAGTGGACTAATTCACCACTATTGGCGAATGAGTCCAACTATACATGCCTGATAGATATTTTTATAGATTTGGATACCCTTTTGGCTAAAACGTGTATCTACCTGAGTGGAGTCTCCTTGAAATTGGGTGTGAATACATATCATTCCCCAGATTAACTTTCTGGAGGTTCCAATTTCAAAGGTTTAAAGCTAAGAATATAGCCAAATTATTCCTTAGTAATATTTTGATCAAGGCTCCTTGATCACCAATAACTACAATGGTTATTTGTCCCTGTTCATAGGTAGTGAATGAATCTCAACCCAAATTGATTATTCTTCATCAAACTTTTGTAATATATCCCATGATTCAACCTCCACCATCCTATAAAGGACCACGAGACAACCAATTATTAAAGCTTCTAGGGATCAAATTTATTCCTCCTAATGAAAATAATTTTTTTATACAAAAACCTAGAAATCCTATTATTGTCCTGTTTATTCCTCCTAAAAAGAAATAAAAGGGACCAATGTTGGGAAATTCCTCTTTCCCTCCTTTAGAAGTTGAAGATCATGTGAGAAGAAACAAAAGTGAAAAAAAATGTAAATGAAGACATTGAGTCATGGATCGTCAACTTCCTAAAGAGTGTAAAACCTTACCTAATGATCATCCAACCATCCAACCAAATTTTTATGAAATACGTCTCACCCATCCATCTTCATCATCACTTGAATACACTCCACCATCCTCATCGAACCACGAAGTTGAACCTTATTTATCTTAGCCAAAATGAAGAATAAAAAATCACTAGATACAAATATGGGTGTTAGTGATCACAATCATGCTCATAGTACTAATATTTAGTCTATTGTGATACATTTTGATAGTAAGTCTAAAGATAATACAAAAGAAGAAAAAGAAGACCATCAAAAATTATCTTGTATTTCCAAATCAATGGATTTAGATGAGAGCAACCATGATGATCCTCCTAATGAGAGTCACCCACCATGTGTTCAACTTAGTGGTTTTCCACATGTACCATAATTGTTGTAGTTTATTTAGCTTATTCTCTACCTTCCATTTATAATGAGAAATATTGGGATGTAAAGGATTTTCTACAGATGAACTCACATGTTTAGTATCCTTTCATTTATTTTTGTGTTTTCTTGCATGTAATGTGATCTATTATAATGTGTTTCTTAGCGCATTTTTTTGTTTATTAGTTTTCTTTGGATGACCCTCATTCTTGTTGGTACAAGAATATAAAGAAAATGAATCTATTATGGAATTTATCTATTTTTACCTTTATTCATGTTTATGTTGTGAAGTATTTTGTTCCTTTTGACCTAGATGCATAAAACAAAAGTTCCTGAAAGTTTCTAGACTGATACTATAGGTTACTAGAAAGCCTAGGAAGTATAGAGAATTATCAGAAATCTTAGAAAAGTTGGGTTTTGTAGGCCTCCAACGACTCATTCACCTAGTGGTGAATGGGTCTTGGTATGCTTTTTTGGGAAACTCTGAATTTGGACTCATTCGGCCTATGGCGAATGGCTCATGGTACTAGTTTTTTAAGATTGAAAAGTGCAATTTTTGAGAGATTAGATGTGTTTTCTATTTCAGGTCTATAACAATCAATTCTCTAACAAATTTTCTAGATTTTAGGCTTCTAAATGAAATGTTGACTAAGGTTGAATGATGAAAAATGTGACTAAATTTAATCTGAAATGTGAATCTAAATGATGGAATGGTGATCTCAGTGTTAACACTATGCAAAAGAAACTTAGATCTAGTGCATTTTTTGTGATTTTTAGTGAATATAAGCAATGCATTTACATGCAAATTTACCCTAAATGAAATGTTCACTAGTACAAAATGATAGAACCCTAAATGCAATGCAAGTAATGCAAACTATTGCAAACTAAGATCTAGGGTTTTAATGCACTCCAAATCAGAAATTAGGATGTTCAGAAAGGCCGGGTTCACCAAAATGAAACAAAGAAAAAGAGGTTCAATAAAATTGAATTAACAAGATGATAAACCACACTTTTTCACTTGTTATTTCATTCAATTATGCATGGAAGAACATCAAAAAACAAACCTAACTATTATAACAATAAAAATTTAGGCTTTAAGATGGTAAAATGTTGTGTACCTATTGCAAAAAGTGCTTTTTCGAGGCTCAATGAGGACTCATTCACCCGATGCAGAATGGGTCCCTGCTAGGGTTCTTTAAAACCAGTTTGTGGGTTTTGTTCTTCAATGTCTACACTCCCAGATCTTACATGTTCATCCCCTTAAAGTTAAAAATAAATTTTGTAGAAGAATTCCCGTGATCTTGCAATAAAGATGACAACTTTTTGCAACTTTGACAACTTTTGTTCTTCACTTGATCTTCAATCTAAAACCTGTAATCACAAATGAAAGGAGAAGAAAAAATGTTGATTGTTAGGGAATAGGAGCTTTCCTTGGTCAAACCCCGTTTTGGTAATTAAACCTTATGATGAAATAATGAAACATGAAACAATGATACCTTGGATGAAAAATCAACAATCTAGCATGAAGTGGCTTTAAGGAATGTAGAACTTGATCACAACACTTGATTAGAAACAACACCCTGAATATGCTTGAATTGGATCTTCAATGCTACATCAACACATTAGCTCAACAACATGCATGATGCCTTATGCCTTTGACATGATGAAATGATCTTTGATTTTTATAATAAAACTTTGATAAATTTTCCCTTGAATTCCTTCTTGAACTATCTTGAAATCTCTATAACGCTCTTGTGAATTATTTGGGCACTCTCTCAAAAATCTTAGACAAAACTGTGAAATAACCTTATATTTATACTGAAGATTAAATCCAAAAATTCAAATAACACAAGCCTACATCAAATATAGGATTTGAAATCACTAAAATCCCACCAAGAATATGTTCAAAAAGGGGTATCCTAAGTTAAGGAGGACACATTCACCATAGGGCAAATGGGTCTTATCATACTTAACTAGGACCTATTTCAGGGATTATGAAATGACATGCCAAAAGGGGGTCCTAGGACCTAGTGGGGACCCATTCACCAAGTGGTGAATGGGTCCCAGGTCACTATCCTAGGACACAAAACTTGCCAAATTAAGTGTTCTATAACATTATTAATGAGTATCAAGTTTTATCCCTCAAAAAATGCAATAAATAAGGCTTGGATTTGAATTTAAGGGGCCAATTAAGCTCAAATTAACCTCAATTAATTAATGAAGCCCTAGATTAGTGTGAAAGTGTAAAGAAACACTTTACAACACCCTAAATAAGGAAAAATTAAGTCCATTTTATCATTAATTATTCATTCCCAAATTAAGTGTGAAAAAGGGTTACTTTTTTCGTCACTACACCTAGTAAAATTTGGATATATATAATTGGATGTTTTATTTATAATAATCTCAACATTGAACCAGTTTTGTGTTAAGTTAGGTGATCCATGGCTAAGCTCCATGAATGCAATCCCATCACTTATTCAATAATTTCTTAAATTCCCATTTGAAGATAAAATACATAATATTTACCATAGTGGATTAAGTAATTTGGCCTCAAATAGTCTAACTATTTAAACCTAATGGGGATTATTTATATGTATCATTTCAAAAATCTAAAGCTAAGAATATAGCAAAATTATTCCTTAGTAATATTCTGCTCGAGGCTCCTTGACCATCAATAGTTGCAATGGTTGTTCATCCCAAGTCACAAGTATTGAATGAACCTCAACGCAAACCAAGTATTCTTCACCAACCTTTTGGAATGTATTACATGATTCCCACTCTACCATCCTATAAAGGATCATGAGACAACCATTTATTAAAGCCTCTAGGGATCAAATTTGTTCCTCCTAATGAAAATAATTTTTCTTACAAAAAACTATAAATCCTATTATTGTCCCCTCTATTCCTTGTAGAAAGAAACAAAAGGGACCAATGTTTGGAAATGCCTCATTCCCTCCTTTACATGTTTAAGATCATTCGAGAGGAAACAACAATGAAAAGGAATGTAAATGAAGACATTGAGCTATGGCTCGTAAACTTCCTAAAGATTGTAAAACCTTACCTAATGATCATCCATCCATCCAACCAAATTTTGATTAAATACCTTTCATCCATCCATCTTCGTCATCACTTGACTACACTCCACCATCCTCATCGAACCATGAAGTTGAACCTTATTTATCTCAGCCAAAATGAAGAATAAAAACTCACTAGATATAAATATGGGTGTTAGTGCTTGCAATCATGCTCATAATACTAATATTCAGTCTTTTGTGATACATTTCAATAGTAAGTCTAAAGATAATACAAAAGAAAATAAAGAATACCATTAAAAATTATCTTATATTTCCAAATCAATGAATTAAAATGAGAGCAACCATGATGATCCTCCTAATGAGAGTCACTCACCATGTGTTGAACTTAGTAGTTCTCCTTGTGCCACACTTGTTGTAGTTCGTTTAGCTTATTCTCTACCTTCCACTTATAATGAGAAATATTAGGATGCAAATGATTTTCTATAGATTAACTCGCATGTGTAGTACCCCTTTCATGTATTTTTGTGTTTTATTACATGTAAAATGATCTATTATAATGTGTTTCTTGATGTGTTTTTGTGTTTATTAGTTTTCTTTGGATGACCCTTGTTCTTGTTGGCATGCAATAATATAAAGAAAATGAGTCTATTATGGAATTTATATATTTGTAACTTTATTCATTTTTATGTTGTGAAGTATTGTCTTTGTTCCCTTTGACAATAATTTAAAGAGTTGAGACATTTAGGTCTCTTCCATGTTGACCCAAAATCCTTTTTGTCTTCATGTGTTTTTCTTTCTTGTGTTCCTAGTTCCATAAGTATTTGGGGAGTGATGTCAACTCTTAGCATGATCATATTATACAATACCTCTTGTCTATAATGACCTTCGATAAGAGGATCCCTTACATGTGTTGTTTTTTTCTTTTTTTATTATGTAGCTTTATTTTAAGGGTGACCCCTTGATTTGAATTAGATTTATTGAGAACATATCATTTGGTATAAGGTTTCCTAGCAAGCTCTCATGTCTTATCAAATATCATTTTGTTCACCTTAAAGGTAATTTCTCTCAATTGACCAGTGTTAGAAATTACTTTAAGTTGGGGGAATAGACTTCACTATGTGCTTCACTTTGTCCACACATGTTAAACTTTATGATGTGCTTTTGGCATATTGATCATATTTTGTACACCCTTATTAAAATTATTGGGACTATAATTCTTGGTATGGTTGACATGGAAACTCACTAGTAAATATCTAACTTCACTAGCCCTTGTGTGTTTTCATTTACTACTATTATAGAATAGTAGTTGCATGTAGTGACATGCAACAATGAGCTGATAGGAATAACAAAGCACCAATGGAAGGGATGGAATGTGAGGAAGAGCATGTGCGGATATGTATTTATACTATAGCTCATTGAAAGGAAATTGATACATACAAAGAGAGATAAAGTGATGACGTTTAAGAGTGTTGATGACATGATGAATAAATCTTTTATGATACATGTACAACAAAATGATAGGGAACAGATAAAGGTACTAATATATGTAGGTAATGACAGAAGAGCAAAAGAATTATCTGAAAGCTAATCTGGAAAGATTATATGTAAGATTTTTGGGCGCAAGATTTAAAAATAGAGATTGTTTTCTCAATGTAATTAATGCTCAAAAAAAGCTTTAATATTATACTTAATATATAGAATATGAAACATAACAATCTTCTGCGAATCTTATGTGGGAAACATTATAAAAAACTATAGGCACAAAACGTGAACGATAAATAAACAATATTGCTTTTAACAAACAATATACTCTTTTCTCAACAACACCTTATCCATAATTGAAACAATATAGCCTAAGCTAGAGAACAATAATCAAGAATACCCAATGGGATGAAAGATAAACTATATAACATTAAATATTTTATTTCATTGCAACCATAACCACAGAACAAAAGCCATAGACAAAAACCCACAAAAATTTAAAAGTAAATAAAAAATGGAACACAACAAAATGAGCCTTGATCTCCACCCTACCATATTGGGTCATGGAGGCTCATGGGCTCTCACCAAACCCATGAGAAAGAACATACATCGTCCACCACCCTGGTCAATGGTGAAATCAATGTTGCTTATTACAATTAATATAAAGTCTATAAGGATGTAGTTGTTTATTTGACCACTGTAACTGATCTTGCTGTTAGTATGATAATTGTGAGAGGTCAGTTATAACAGACGAATTCATCAAAATACGCATTATGGCCACAGTATGCTCTACAAGAATAACAATAAAATGTGAAGTTTAGTGCAGTGATCATCTGTTGTTGGTAGACAATATCTAAATCAAGAGATATAAAGAGTTGTGTAATTTATAGTAGATAATATGTAGTACACCTATAATAGAAGTGATAAAAGATATAGGAATAGCCTGTGCATCTGATGGGATGTAGTATAAAGAGAAGAATAGAAGGCCCACTCTCCACCCTACCATATTGGGTCATGGAGCATCATGCGCTCTTACTAAGCCCCCAAACAGAAAAATAAATTATCCACCATTTTAATCAATGGTGAAAGCAATGTTTCCGGCCCTGCTAACTTTATAGAAGATCTAATGGTGTGAAAACATCCACAAAGGAGGATTGTTTGGATTGAGTATGGTTTGTAAAGGTGAAAGCATAATGTGAAGTTTAGTGCAATAAATAGGTGCCATTCATAGACAATAAATAAATCAGGAAATTTAAAGACATGTACAACGTATAAGAAGTAATATGCAATTCAGTTGTAATAGAACACACCAATTTAAAAAAATATTGGCATACCTTAAGCACGAAATGGATTACAGTATGAACACCGAAAAAGGAGGCCTGCTCTCCACTGTACCATATTGGGTCATGGAGCCTCGTAGGCTCTCACCAAACCCCCAAGCAAAAACATTAATTCTGCACCAATTTGATCTATGGGGAAAACAATACTTTGGGACCTGAGAAAATTGGTTGTCTTTAAATTAATGCTACAATTCTTTTAATAAATCAGCATGTAGTTGTGAAATAAGAGATGCGATAAAATATATATAGCCTTACATTATATACAATTAAAATGTCGACGAAGGCCACACACCATGCAAATGTGCAATTGTAAAGGTATTTAGCATTTTGGGAATGGTGGAAATTCTATATGCATGGAAATGAAGAGGGACAAAGACGCAGTATAGTTACCGTTAAGAATACCAACATTCTTTAATCAATGGTGAGAGAAATGTTTTGGGCCATGCTGAGTTTATAGAAGATCTAATGGCGTGTAAACATCCATAAAGGAGGATTGTTTGGCTTGAGTATCATTTGAAAAGATGAAAGAATAATGTGAAGTTTAGTGCAATAAACACATGCCATTGATAGACAATAAATAAATCAAAAAATTTAAAGACTTGTACAATGTATAAGAAATGATATGCAATGCAGTTGTAATAGAATGCAACAATTAAAAAAAATGTTGACATACCTTGTGCACGGAATGGGTTGCAGTATGAACACCAAAAAAGGAGTCCTACTCTCCACCCTATCATATTGGCTCATGGAGCCTCATGGGCTCTCACAAAACCCCCGAGCAAAAACAGTAATTGTCCACTAGTTTGATCAATGGTGAAAACAATGCTATTGGACCTGAGAGAATTAGTTGTCTTCAAATCAATGCTATATATTTTTTAATAAATCGACATGCAGTTGTGAAAAAAGAGATGGGGTAAAACATATATAGCCTTACATTGTATATAAATAGAATGTAGGCAAAGACCATACACCTTGCAAACATGCAATGGTAAAGTTGTTCAGCATTTTGGAGATCACCGCACCTTGTATATAAATTGAATGTAGTTGCAATCTAAAATGGTTAACACAAATATATGCACAAACAAGGAAAATATAAAGTTTAGCAAGGTGTACACATTTCATTGGTAACCAATATCTAAATTATGAAATGTAAACAGTTGTATAATGTGAAAGAGGAAAATATGCAATACCATGATTACATGTTTCATACAAAAATGATAAGAAAGCCAATTAGAAATGGTGCAAATTCTATATGCATGGAAATGACGAGGGAAAGAGAAGCAGTATAGTTACCGTTAAGAACACCAACATTTCATGATGGTGGAAATAAACACAATTGTTGGAGATCATCCTCTTGTTTAATTCATAGTGCATTGTAATTGCTGGTATCTATCCTGCAGTATCTACCAAAAAAGAAAGGTGGATCAATACATAGCAAGAACATACATCATACACCACTCTAATATATGGTGAAATCAATGTTCCTTATTACAATCATTATATAGTATATCATTCAAGAAAGTATTTTGTGAGGCCAAAAGAAATAATAACACAGATACTTATCTGCACATAGAGAAAATAAACTAAAATGAAACACAACAACAGGAAGCCTACTCTGCACCCTACCATATTGGGCACGTGGACCATCATAGGCTGTTACACATATATATCCATAAGTAATCTTCAAAGATATGAATCTTGTATTCATTTAATGTTAGAAACAAATAGATGTACACATAGAAAATATAAAATGAAGCATAATAAAATGATGCTTGCTCTTGATCATATGTATATATCAGTGGAGATTTTGTTTTGCAAGTAGGTATACAAGCGTTGTATGCCTTGGATGTATTTGTAGGGGGTTGTTCCTTGGATATATATAGACATAGAAACAATGTATGGAAATGTATGTGTGTGGAGCTACATATAAACAATAGGTAGATGATGGGCAATAAAAGGTCATCTGACAACTAAAAAGGGACAATCACTATTACAATATACAAGGATGTGAGGACCAAATATTCAACTTTGACATTATTCACAGTGAGCAGGCATAAATACAAATCACTTGTTTTCTATTTTTTCAGATGGGGGGATGGTTGCTAAAGCAATAGAAAATTCTTCATGATGAGACCATTTATCAGAGCAATGGACAATGGATTCCCCACATGTGCAGATATGTATGTATGTCATCGTAGATGCAAAGAACATTGATACATACTAATCCCTATATTTATTTTGTTGGGACATTCTTGCAATGACAAGTTGTATTTTAATTTCTATATGGAACATTGATGCAACCATTGACCACAGTGATGAACAATGTAATGTGCATATCATAAAAGATGCAAAAAACATTGATACATACTGGCACATTTTTGGAATGATAACCTGAATCGCCAGCGTTGTATAGAATAGTGATATGACCAGTGTTGACATCGGTGGACAATGTATTTCCCCTATGTATAGATATGTATGTACGTTATAGCAGATGAAAACAACATTGATATATACTAATGCTTATGTTTATTTTATGTGATATTCTTGGAATGGTAAACTATTTTTTTAAGTGTTATATAGAAGATCCATGCTTGCAAGAAATGGGAAAAGGATGATCACAACTAACACTTTTTAGTGCTTTTCTAACCATCGCCCCCTTTAAAGAACAAAAAATAACTTGAAAGCACATTCGTATAAATTCCATAACATCCAACTCCACTTGAAGCTGAACAGAAGCCTGGTCTCGGCACAAGCAAGTGTTATGTTTCCCGAGGTTTGAAATGGTAGGTGCTACAGATGTCTTGCTTCGCTGTTGTGGGAGAACATAGACTACGAGATAATGGAAGGTAGTCTAGATTGAACTTTGGCCTGGATTCTTGTTAGGCTTTCCTGGTTTGGAAGCCTTTTGACAACAGAGGAAAAGGTGGCGGTCAGGGGAAGCTGTCATGTGTTTTTCTTTTTCTTTCGATAAAAAGCACTTGGTGCATCGATAGAGAGGGAAAATGAAATGGCATCAACATTAATTATTGCATGGTTTCCATGTAGTGGTGATGGTTATAAGTGGTACATACCTTTTAAAGCCTTGCAAAACATACCGAATGTATGTGTAGACCACAAATGAAACAAAAAATTGCAAAGGATTTTTTCGTTATTCACCTTTTCTCATTTGCTTCAAACATACCTCTTCCCGCTAGCTTTGCTACAAGAAACGAGCAAAGAAATATTGAAGGCAACACCTTTTATTTTTCTTTTGCAACCATTACCCCATGCAAAAAACACAGAATAACCTCCAATCACCTTCACAGAAGGTGGACAACATGTGATTTAACTTGCACCGTCACAAAAGCTTACTCTCCTTACTCACAAATTTTATAGTAGGTATAGAAACACAACAAGGCCCAACAATGGCTTATTGAAAATTTCACAAACATTCGCTATGTTTCTCAAGGTTTTCAATATATGTGGCTACATGTAATTCGACACATGTTGTGGATCATGCCCCCCCTTTTTTATTACAAAAAGAACTTGAAAGTGCAAATCCTGAGATAATTACTTCACAGAAGAACAGGTACCACATGTTTTAGTTGATATAAGCAATTTGAATAAATGCACAATGCAAATTTTGAACAACAAAACTACAACTGTCAATTGAACATATGTACCCATTCTTTTGTTACATGTCACGACAATTTTGAATGAATAGAGGTAGGGCCATGTAAAGGAAAGTAACAATTAATTCATGTGGAGAAGTTTAAGTATAGACATAGGAAAAGACAAAAACAACTACCTTCTAAAAAGAATAAACATAGGAAGAAGTATATATGAATGTTCTCTGTATCTGACCTCACATACATACATATCTACAGACAAAGATGAATTTTGGGTGCAACGTGGGAAAGATAACAAAAAAATGATCTTTGCACGTTCCCCCATACAGGTGACTATTCGCACCAATATTGTTTCATTTATGGCTTTCATTTTGTGGTGATGGTTGCAATTCTCTAGGTCAGGCTATATTGCATCATTTATCACCACCATTTTATGTCTATGGTTGCAAAAGAGATAATATTGTGTGTTGTGTGTGGGTTTTTTCATCTGGATTGATGTTGAAAGCAATATTGTTTCATTCATGGTTCACATTTTGTGGGGGATTTTTTGAATCGATTTGTTATGAATGGTGATATCAATGTTTCTTATTAGGCCTAATATAAACCCTATTATTTTAAGAATTACCTTTTGACAAGGAAAGAAATAAAAACTACCTTCCAAAAACAATAAAGATAGGGAGCAATATATGTTGTCTACATCTAATTTGACATGCATACACATCTACACTTAGGAAAAGGAAAATAAAACAAAATAACTCATACTTTTTTGTGGTAACATATTTCAGAGCAACAAATTTGTATATATGCATTGAATGTATCCAATGGATAAAAATGCGAGAGGCAAACAAAATGTACACCGATATATACGTATGTAGAGGTGGATGCAAATATATATGGATCGCTAATTACTTCCCGACAACTTTGAAACTGGGAAGGCTGATGAAAATTTCATCCAAAGTTCACACATATAGCCTATTGGCTAGTAGTCTCCATATAGGGCCAATCATTGGAAAGCAATCAATATTATTTGATTTATGGTTTATATACACATGATGGTTGTGAAGCAATAAAATAGAGCAATAATAACATTGTTTCATATATGCTTTCCATATACTGCCTATGACCACAATAATATTTAGAGTTCTAAAGTTAGCAAAGCAATTGAATAGTTTATGTTATTCTCCACAAGGCATTGTTGACTATTGTTCTGTAGCTTTAGTTGGTATGAAAATTGTGAGCCACTATAGTGATGAGCTTTTTTGCTAACAAAATACATACATATACACACCCAAAGTTGTCACTACATGTAAAATAAATATAGATAAGTTTAAATGCACACATATGTGTATGTTAGCTATAAGACATTGTTTAGTACTAAGCTGTAGATTGAGCTGCACAACATACACAAGAAACATTATAGGAAAGGTTTGTATGATATCCATATCTAACATGAAACTATGATTAGACATGGGAAAGTAGTAGGGATAACATTTAAGAAGCATTACATGCATGTACAAACATACCCACTCACACATACAAATCACAAACACATATATCTATATAGAACTCTATCAAGATATTGTATGCACTTAGAACATTCAAAACAAGATTAGAACAACATAAATCAAATGAATTTTTTTTCATTATATTCTGTATCTTAATCCTCCGCAACGACAAATTTTAATAAGTTGGACCGAAGGAAAATCACAAAATAGTTGCAGAGGGAATAGAGAATAGTCATCATTAAACATCACATAGAGAATATTATAACAAAAACAAAGTTTTATGCAACTACAAGAAAGTGAAAAATAACCATATGTCATGCGCTTTTATGAATACAAAGGCAGGACAACATTTAATAACCATGCATTCAAGGGAGTGAACATTATAGTAAGAAAAAATGTGGAGGGAGAAGACTACATGGCAATTGAAATAAAAAAGAAGAAAATAACCATATTAATATTAAAAACAAGTCAGACATAGCTGTAAATATTTAAGTCTGCATGCATATACGCATACAAATCCATTATAGGCACATATATCTACACATATATGTATCAAAATGTTGTATGCATTGAGAAATTTCAATTGCATGCATATATATTTATGTACATGCATACAACCATGTCCACAAGTATATATAAGAACAACTATAAATACTGATACATGTGTTAGGCATGATGACATAACTATATAACCAAACAACATAAAATAAAATCAGGAACATACACTTAAACCAGAACCAAAATCTAAGCAACATAAACAATATAGAAAACAATAAGGGTATCTTGTTTTGTTAAACATTATAAGTTAAACTTCATTGTTTTAATATATTACTAGTTAAACGAGGAACAAGACAACAACAGGAGAAAGGAAAGGTGTTTTGATATGACAAGCAGTGCAAAGGAAGAGAAGGAAATAGATGTCCAGTCAACAAAAACTATAACAAATATTCAAAGTCACAATTAGGCATGGTTGTTCAAAGGAATTTAAGGCAGTGCAACAACTATCTCTAGAGACTCTTGAAGGGCAATGAAAATTGCGGACAGATCTAACAACAACTTGCACTTAGCTTCAAAGTTAATTATTGCAACTTTGACTATTGTTGTTTTCATCCTTGTTTTTGAATTATAGGTCTGAGTTTTAATAAGAACAATGAAAAAAATGAGCTGTATGTAACACGAGTGATAACAGACTTGGCAGTCATTGCAATAGAAGACTCATATTGCAACATGTAAATCTCTTTTGCTGACATCTACAATAAGCTTGTTGCAGCCTCATCAAAAACAGTAGCCCAAATCTCGCCCCTCTGGTCTTCCATCTTTAGTTGCAATAAATATTGAAAGTCACAATCAACTATTATCTGGAATTTAGGGAAAAACCATGCATTTTGCATGGCTTCTTCACACTTTTTATTGCATTGTTTTCCATTGGCTTGCAACGGACATGCAGTGTAACAAAATGCATCAGTTTTTATATATTTTACTATTGCCTTGAGAGTAGCCTATAAAGTTTATGGCAAGCCAAGGTAGTGATTCAAGATATATCGAATGGTGAGTCTTCCATTTTCCAAAGCAACCTTTTGAGGGACCGTTCGAGTGGGCTCAACGACAACTAGCTCAATATGTTCCCTTTGGGCCAAGGGCCGTGCTTTTGGGATGTCAGGATTTATGTATAGTTGTCCATGCAGTTGTGTTAGTACCATTCCAATGAAATACCCCACGTGCATTTTTAACAGCAAGGATGACAATCGAAGGAGGGATGTACAACCTTTCCAGCTCATCATCCTTTGCTTCCCAATTTGAGCCCCATAGATTAAGACCAATGCAAAATGATGACAAATCATTAAGTTTAACAGTTCTATGAATTGTTTCAGACTGATCCTTTCTTTGTATAGTCGATACCTTTCCCACATGCACCACAATCCCAATAATATCAATCAAACTATTATTACTATAATTTGTAATTTCATTAATTGGGATGAATTTAAATACTTTCTCTGGCACAAAGGCCTCATCGTCACAACACTTCAACATTGGGTTTTGATCCAAAATGATTTCCATGTGGCTTTTCAACTTATTAAATTTCCTATCTACTTGTCTTATTGAGCCCTTTGACACACAATAAGTACGACCCACCTCAACCCTATCATAATGCAATTCTGCTGTCATTAAAAAAAGTGATTCATATTTTTGTTCCCTCATTGTCAATAATGTGAAAGCTAAATACTTGGCCTTTGCATCCCTTTTTGCTGTAATGATGCATGTCCCTTTTTGTTGTTACCCAAACTTTTATTGTCCATTTGGTTAAATGGTAAGCATTGAGCCCTTTAACATGATTGATATTTGCAGGAGTACTTTGCTATCTTGGGGATGTATTTATCCCAAATGTTGAGGTTCATTTTGATGGGGAGGGTGAGCAACAACCAACTAAATTTGTTCTTCTTGATCTCTAAACAAATATCTAGGTTTTCCAAATAGGTGGAAATTTGACATTTTGACATCTAAGGGCAATATGAGAATCACCCTGGAATCAAGCGAACATTAAATAATTTTAAAGACAGTTTCCACTAACAAGAGAGCATAAAATAAGTACAAGTAGTATAGAACAATTTCTAACCTTGATTCCCGCAACTTCCTACACAAAAAGTTGGTCAATCACAAGATGGAACCTATTTTCAATGCCTCTGTAAACAAAAAGGTCATTATATTTTGTAGGCAAAGTACCTATTTGCATGCGGGTTCCATCAGAGAGAACGAATTTTTAGTGGTCAATTGGGCTTTGATTGCCTCCTATTTTTTGAAAAGATATTAGTTGGAGAATTGGAGATGAAACAACATCTCCAACATCAATAGATCATATTGCATGTGCTATCAAGGCTGGATGCACATTTGTATCCTACAAGCTAGTTTCACTTAGGAAAGTAGAAGCAATGAGATATTGATGGTTGTGAAACAAGTCTAGAAGCTAACAACAATGTCAAGACATTTGAAAATTGTAACGTTTTTCCCCTAACACATAGGTGACTCCCAAATGGCTAGAAAATTGAAAGGAAAAGCAAAGATGAAGATTTTGAATATAAATTAGTTAGAATATATATCACAACAACTGTTAATTCAAATGAAGTATATTCACAGTCCATTGGATGCACATGGAAAAGTATCAAATTAGTTGTCAGTAGAAAAAAGAAGAAGAAGGAACAAACTTATAAAACTCTTTCTTGAGGATTGCTCATCAGCCTGCGTAGAGCCAAAGTCCATCGACATTGCTGGGGATGCTCTTTTAAAAGATGAGAGCTGTAATGTCGGTGGCTGACTACAAGCTCTATGACCTCAAAACACAACATGATCTCTCAATTTTTTGCATAGACATCAACAATATGATAGAAAAGGATTAATAAAAAAAGGGTTGAATGATTCATACAACACTTAATATACAATTTATTATTGCATGTTTCTTGTTTCATCTTTTTAATCTTTTATTTATTTTTATACAAACATCAACAATACAAGGGAAAAAATAATAAGCAAGAGGCTTCAATGTTGTATGTACAATAGTTAATATACAATATATCGTTTGGAGAATGTCTTGTCAAGGTTTAAAGAAATAACATCTATTTTCACAAAGCAATAAACTTTGAGAAGAGTGTGTAGGTACATTGTTTACATCTTCTTTGACATACATACATATCTATACACAAGAAAATTTAATATTTTTTTGTATATGGTTTGAGTTCTTTACAAATGGCTGCAACACAATAAAATAGTCTGTGTTGTTTTCCATAACATATTGTTAATTATTGTTCTCTAGCTTTGGCTATATCATTTCATTTTCAATAGATAATAAAATAGTAAATGCTATAGAGATTATGTTGTTATCCAAAAGGAATTCTTGACTACCATTGCCACTCATTTTATTTTCCCCATGTACAAAAATCTATATATGTGATATTATATGCAAAAAAATTTATTATACAACACTTAAAATACAACTTATGATTCCAAGTATGTGTCAACAGAATAAACATATGCATAACTATGTATCAATGTTATTTTCATCCACTATGACATAAATATATTTATGGACATAGGGGAAATACAATTTGCATCAGTAAAATCAAATGTTTGTATAATTTTCAATAAGGCATTGTTGGTTGTCGTTGTGTGGATTTTCCATCTATGAAAACTATGACCAAGGAGAGAAAGCTTCTCTAAAGGTCCAAGTTCAATCATGCATTGTCAAGTCACTGTCTAGCTAGCAGGAGGTTTCTTTTGGGCTTTCATATATGGGGTTGTAGTTGGAAAAACAATCCAAAAGTGTCAACTGTAATAATTTATTGCCCATTTTTTCTAGACGCTGAAGAAAGCAACCAAAAAAGACAAAGCAAGTAGGAAGAGGTACAATTGAACTAAGCAGGAAGAGGTACAATTGAACCAAGCAGGAAGAGGTGAAATTTGAAAAAACCCATTGTATTTCCAGCTGTTCTCATATATACTTGTAGACATGGTTGTATACATGTATATATGTACATATACATATATAGAAGCATGTATGCATGCAATTCAATGTTGCCAGTGCATACAATATATTTATACAATTCTATGTACATAGATGTCTCTAAAATAAATTTGTATCGATGAATGTGTTTGTATGTACATGCATTTTCTACCTGTATCTTTTAGGATATGCATCTATGTCTATATGTATCTCTGGTTGTCTACTATCACCACATGCCATACAAAGACAATCAACAATGACGTATTTAGAAGAGATGAATTGTTTGATTACTTTGCAAGCATTTCTAGTAGGAAAAAACCATACAACAAACACTAAAGTGTCTCTTCATTTTGTTGCATTTCATTGTTCTTTTTCTCTATGCAGACATATATGTATGCAAAATAGAATGTACCCAACATTCATATAAACTCGTCCCCATGAGCATTGCTTGCCACATAAAATGTGCTGAAAAACTCTCCAAAGTCAGGAAAATACAATAAACTATTGTATCACTTCAGCTCTGGCTATATTGTTCCATATTTGGTTCATAATGCAATAGTGAAAATCAAACATTATAGTCTATTCAACAACCTCTTTTTGAGAATAAAATAGCACACCCTAACCTAGATAACAATAATCATCAATGTCCCATGGAATCAATGTTGTTTGCATATGCTATGACATATATACATATTTGTCTATATGGCCCATACATTGTCCATCACTTTGATTGATAGTGCCAATACCAAGACTATTGTATTGGTTTTTGAAAGAGGGAAGAGGTACATTTGAAGTAAGCAGGTAGAGGTGCCGGTGGAGGTGCATATTGGAAAAACCCTTTCTAAAGTATTTTTAAAATAGTTCATGTTTTTTTCCATAGCTCGTTGTTCATTGTTGTTCTCTTGCTTAGGGTGTATTGTTTTGTTTATGCTGTTTGTGCAACCACAATAGTTGGAAGGCAATATTGTTTGTTTTTGCATTAGATTGCTCTTGTGGATTGTTGTGTTTTGTGTGTTTTTCCATCTGGGTCATTGTTGAAAGCAACATAGTTTCAAAAACAGTTTATGTTATTTTGGAAAGACCATTCTTGATTACAGTTCTCTAGCTTAGGGTACACTTTTTCATTTATTGAATCAGTATAGCCGTGAAGGCTAGAAGGCAATATTTTTTGTTTTTTTCTGTTCGATTGTTACTATGAATTACTATATTTTATGAATTGTTGTGTTTGTGTGGGTTTTTCCTATTGAAATCATTGTTCAAACCAATACACTTCCATTTATGATTCAAGTTCTATGCCAAAGGTTTTCAATAGGTTTGTCACTACCAGATTTTGATTGTTGTATGCTTTTCGTGTAGTGGTAATGGTTGTAAGTAACACCTACCATTTAAATCCTTGGAAAACATAGTGAATTTCTATGCAATTTTCAATAAGCCATTATTGCATGTGGTTTTGTGGCTTTACCTTCTATCAAAGGTGTAAGCGAGAAGGGCAGGTTTATGTATAGATGCAAGTGCAATTATCTGCTCTGGAATTTTTGTGAAGATGATTGGAGCCTATTTTTTTTGTTTTTTGCATGGAATAATTGCTCTATGCTTTCCATGTATTGGCGTTGGTTGTAAAAATACCTGCCATTTTAAACCTTAGGGAACACAACAAATGTCTGCAAAATTTCCAACAAGGCATTGTTGGCTCTTATTTTGTTGCTATACCTACTATCAAAGATGTGAGTGAGGGGGGCAAGCTTGTGTGAGGCTAAAAGTTGGATCAAGTGTTGTCTAGCTTCTGGGAAGGTGAGTGGAGGTTATTCTATGAGGGTGCCAATTTTTTTTAGGGAGGCTAACGACAAGAGGTGTGTTTGAAGCAAGTGGGAAGAGGTGCGAAAATGAATATTGTTTCATTTATGGCTTCTATTATGTAGTTATGGTTGCAACAAAGTAAAATAGTTAATGCTATACACTTTACATTTTGGTTTATATTGCCTATCTATTCATTGGTTGCATTGTTCCTCTCTAAGTTAGAGTTTGTAACCACTTTGTTTTGTCTTTGTTGCAATGTATGTATATCCAAATAGTTTTCCATAGGCCATTATTGAGTCTTGCTATCTACCTTTAATTGTTTTGTTCCATATTCAATCAGCTTCACCTCTTGACTTATGCTATTCTCCTTTAAGTTGGTATTTTATGGCTATATTGTTTCCTTTCTAGTAAGGTCCTATTGAAAAAAATAATTCGCTAGCATGCTATTGAAACCATTATTGTTTCATTTAAGGTGTTAGTGTGTATATTGTATATTCATTATGTACATGCATCTTTCACATAATGTGTTTATATAAATTTGGATATGTCTAGTTTTTAATATCAATATAGTTATTTCCTTCTTGTCTGATTTGATGGCCAAATACTGTGATCTTTTGTATTCCTTTTCAAGTTATTGGCTGATGCAAAAAATATAAAATATCCTCCAACAACAACCTTCATAGAAACTCTACAAAAGATAGATATAGTTTATGTTAATTTCAATAGGGCATTGCTGGTTTGCATATGGTGCGAATGGCTGCAAATGGAACATTGATGAAAAATGGCATGTCCAGATTTGGATGTATGCTATAGCAGTTGCAAACAACATAGATACATATGTTGAAACATTGTTGCAATAATAAGTCATATTTTGAACATTGTATCAAACGTTAATTCCACCATCTCTGTAGAACTTCTTCACATAACTTCAGAGAGCTTTTCAACACATTGTGTGTGGAAAAATATTTGTTATTATGCATACTGTAAAGCCTATCAGAAACCAAGATCACCTGCATGCAATCACCTGTCACATGCAAAAGACATGCAAAACCAAAGAAGATGTTATGTAAACCTCAAAGTAAAAATGCATTATTGAGAATCAATTATTACAAAGAGATCAATCCTTATGAAGGAGATCAAGAAACCCTAAAAGAAACCTAAAAGGGAAACCCTAAATGAAACCCTAGTGTGCACACTTAATAATTAATCAATTATTAATGTGCCTAAGTTTAGCTTAAGTAATTAAAGGAATAAGTGACCTAATTAATTAACCAGTATGATATAATTAATTAAGTGAAATAAATTATTACTCTAACACCCCCCCTTAAGATGAACTTAGGAAGTAGCTAAAACACTAGAAAAAAGATGCATGAAAGCAAAGACGGGTCCCGAAAACTAGGCCTGATCAGGTACCCATGTACAAATGCAATGAAAGAGTAAGAAAAAGAAGAGAAAACCCAGTGGGACAACCCCCCCTCAATGAGATGACATGCTGTAAAGAAGCACTGTAAGAACACTGTAGAGTAACACTGGAACCGCAATCTGGCAAGCAAGGAAAGATATTTCTGTTTACAAGAAACCATATTGGAATTGAATAATAATGCAATAGTAGACCCAATGCCACAGAACACTCAAAAACTCCAAACGAGAACAACCTTGGAATCTATGAAGCAACAGTTGATTATTGAATGAATGTGATACTTAAATGAAGTGCAAAGATGCAAGGTGCACTCTCCCAACTGCCAAAGCACCCATCGGGCCAAATCTGGAATAACGATAAACCTGGGACACATACAGAAAAAAGTGCATGAAGAACAACATAGAGCTCCTCAATACCTTTCCAATGCCGCAAAGATAGCGAAAATCGGAGATCGTGGCAAAAAGTTATGAGCTCGAAAGCATAAAATAAACATCTGACTTCAAACAAAAATAAATGCAGCTAAACAAAAAAATACTAAAAAATAAACTACACCACAGAAAAGTGCTTGGAACTAGCTTTTCGACGATATCTCGTTTGCCCAATTTCGATACCGTATGCCCAAGTTGTGCCAAAAAGAAAAAAACTGCTCCTTTAGGGCAAACTGGGGTTTGGAGGGGGCAAAAGATGGCCGTATAGACACTGACGTTAGAAGTTTATGAACATAAAATTGACGGCCATTTGGCTATTGCCGCAAAAATTCGGCCCCCTTGCAAAAAATTTGGGCCCCTGTTCACCCATGTGATCAAAGGTGTAGTGCAGGGGGCTAGGGCGGAGCCCCTGGTCCTCCATAGGACCTCAGCGGGTGCTTGAGGTGGTCGGGGGCTGGGCACAGAGCTCCCGGTCCCCCATAAGACCGCGGCTCTACTGCAAAGGCCCGCGGGGGTTGATTGGCTGAGCGGCGGGATGGCAGAGGAGGCCGGTGGCAGTGGTGGGTCGGCGGTCGCCCGGTGGCCGCCGGGTGGTGGGTCTCTTCTGCACTGGAAGCGCCGGCCCGCAAACCAAAAAACCCATTTTTAAATTATTTTTTTGATTTTTGAGCCTCGTAACGTGTGCTGGGAGGCCGTACGGCCTTCCTGGCAATTTTTTTTTGCCTCAGAAACCAACTTCTCAGAAATCGACCAAACGATAGGTGTTGTTAGGGTTTTTGGCCACTGCGAACGTGATGGTGACCTCCATTTGAGTCCAAAGTGGCCTGAAAAATTGGCTACCCCCAAATCTTGCAAAAAGATGCCTGTGGAAACCCTTGCACTTGAAACTCACTGAAAGGCCATATCTTCAGATCACAAACATGTAGCTGCAGGTTTGGAGCTCTGATACCATGTTAGAAACCAAGATCACCTGCATGCAATCACTTGTCACATGCAAAAGACATGCAAAACCAAAGAAGATGTTCTGTAAACCTCAAAGTAAAAATGCATTATTGAGAATCAATTATTACAAAGAGATCAATCCTTATGAAGGAGATCAAGAAACCCTAAAAGAAACCTAAAAGGGAAACCCTAAATGAAACCCTAGTGTGCACACTTAATAATTAATCAATTATTAATGTGCCTAAGTTTAACTTAAGTAACTAAAGGAATAAGTGACTTAATTAATTAACCAGTATGATATAATTAATTAAGTGGAATAACTTATTACTCTAACAAAACCAAGTATATATGAATGTTATCCACATTTGATTTTATATACGTACATATGTGCACACAAGAAAAGAAAAATGAAAGACTACATCAGATAGCAAAACCTCCACAACACAAAAATTCACAGTAACAAACCCATCCAAAATCATTGCACCATAAAAGGTGAACGATAAACAAGTGTTTTCTAAACAACAACCTATCAAAATCTGAAACAATAAACACTACCTTACCTAAAATCAAACAATATAGCCTGCCACAAACCGTGAACCACAAATGCAACAATATCACAAAGGGTTTTTTCGATATCCACCTCTTCCCGCTAGCTTTCCTACAAAAAATGGGCACCCTCACAGAATAACCTTCGCCCACCTTCATAGAGGCCAGACAATTCTGGATAGAACTTGCACCCTCACAAAAGCTTACCCTCATTGCTCATGTCTCTGATAGCAGGTATAACAACATAACAGACCCAACAATGCCCTATCAAAAATATCGCACACATTCACTATGTTTCTTGAGGGCTAGAGCACCAGGTGTTATTACATCCATTGCCAGTACACATAAAGCATACAACAATCAATGCTGATGCAAACCAATGTTTAATTTTGATGACCTTCTCTATCCACACGATGAGGAATCTACCAACCTACCCCCAAGCCATCCACCACCTTTTTCACGGCCATCAGAAGGCTCAAAAACTGAGGAAGATGACAAAAATTTTGACCACCGTTTGAACACATCTGCCACCTTTTTCACGACTGACAAAACGCTAAAAAATTGGAGAGGCTGACAAAAATTAGGACCAAAGTTCACACAAATAGCCTATCGGCTAACAACGACAAAACGAAACCCATAAAGAGACACCCACAAAAATTCACAATAAGAAACCCATGCAAAAATATACTTTTTTCTCAACAAAACCTTATAAAAAACTGAAATAATATAGCCTTTTCAACAACACATCAAAAATGAAACAATATAGCCTAAGCCAAACAACAACAATGAGCGATGCCTTATGGAGACAAATATAAAATATATTATGTCAACTATTTTAATGCCCTATCGAAATGAACATAAACTGTATAATATTAACAATTTTGTTGCGTTGCAACTATATCAACGAAAAATGCAATTCGACATAAACACCTTGACACATATGCAAAAACCCACAAAACTTAGGAAATCACAGTTACAAAGCCATGCAAAAGTATATAGTCGTTTCTCAACACCACCTTATTGCAACGTGGAACAATATAGCTTTTGAACAATACCTTACCGAAAAAAAAACAATGTACCCTAAGCCAGACAACAGCACTCATCAATGCCTTATCAAAATCAACATAAACCATATAATGTTAACTATATTAAAGCTAGACAACAACAATCAACAATCCCTTATGGAATTCAACATAAACTGTATAATGTTAACTATATTAAAGCTACACAAGAACAATCAATAATGCCTTATGGAAATCAACATAAATTATACAAGGCTGGCTATTTTATTCCATTGCAACCAAAGGGACAAAACACAACACATAAATCAAACTATATTAGTCTCAAGAGCGGCCACATGGAGGAACCCACAAAACAAAAAAATCCATTCACAAACCAATGCACAAAATATAGTTCTTACTCAACAACATGCTATCAAAAATGAAACAATATGACCTTCTGACAAGCACGTTATCAAAAATGAAATAATATAGCACAAGCTAGATGACAACAATCAACAACACATAAAACCCATGCAAAACGATACCACAAAATGCCAACACTTTTATATCGTTGCAAACATAGCCAGAAAATGGGAGCAATACAAAGAAAGCAACAAATATTCACAGTAAAAAACCCACCCAAAAAAATACCTTTTTCTCAACAAAACCCTATCCAAAATTGAAACAATAAAGCCTTTTCAACAACACCCTATCGAAAACTAGAAATTTTCACAGTAACAAACCCACCCAAAAAAATACTTTTTTTCTCAACAGAACCTTGTCCAAAATTGAAACAATATAGTCTTTTCAACAACACCTTATAAAAAATGGAAAATATAGCCTAAGCTAGACAACAATAATCACCAATGCCTAATGGAATCAAGTATGAAGTCTCTAACATTAACTATTTTACTCGGTTGCAACCATAACCACCAAATAGAAGCGATAAATCAAACAAAAACCACAACCACAAAACCCATGCAAAATGATATCCACAAAACGCCAACCATAATTGAAACAATATTGATTTAAAAAAAAAATAGTCTTTTCTAAACACCGCTTTATCAGAAATTGGAACAATATAGCATTCTAAACAACACCCTATCGAAAATGAGACAATATAGCCCAATGTAGACAACGACAATCGATAAAAACTGCATAATGTTAACAATTTTAGTCCAGACCAAACACACCCACAAAAATGGAAGTCATCAAGAGAAACTGACAAAAGTTAACAGTAACAAAGCCATGCAAAAATATACTCCTTTCTCAATAGAACCTTACCAATTATTGAAACAATATAGCCTTTTCAATAGCACCTTATCCAAAATTCACAGTAACAAACCCATGCAAACATATACTCTTTTCTAAACAAAACCTTATCGAAAATTCAAAGAATATAGCCTTTTTCAACAACACCTTAAATCGAAAATGAAACAATATAGCCTAACCTATAGAACAATAATGAACAATGCCTAATGGAATCAAACATAAACTATATAACATTAACTATTTTATTCCGTTCCAACCATAACCACAAAATAGAAGCCCTAAATCAAAGAATATTGGTTCGAACAATGACCCAGATACAAAAACCCACAAAATCATAGCCACAAAACCCATGCAAAATGATAGCCACAAAATGCCAACCATAAACGAAACAATACTGCTTTTAATAAACAATATACTCTTTTCTCAACAATGCCTTATTGAGAATAAACTATAACAAAACCATGCAAAACCATAGACACAAAACATGAACGATAAATGAGTGTTTTCTCAACAACAACCTATCAAAATTTCAAACAATAAATACTACCTTACCCTAAATCAAACAATATAGCCTACCACAAATCGCAAACCACAAATGAAACAATATCGCAAAGGGTTATTTCGACATCCACCTCTTCCTACTAGCTTTCCTGCAAAAAATGGGCACCCTCACTGAATACCCTCTTCCCACCTTCACATAGGCCTTGTTTCTCAAAGCCTGCAAAAAACTGCATAACGTCAACAAATTTATTCCGTTACAAAAATTCAAAAATTCATTGTAACAAACCCATGCAAAACCATAGACACAAAACACGAATGATAAACAAGTGTTTTCTCAACAACAACCTATCAAAATTTGAAACAATAAACACTACCTTATCTGAAATCAAACAATATAGCTTGCCACAAACTGCAAACCACAAATGAAACAATATCACAAAGGATTTTTTTGATATCCACCTCTTCCTGCTAGCTTTCCTGCAAAAAATGGGCTTCCTCATAGAATAAAATTTTCCCACCTTCACAGAGGCCGGACAACGCTGCATAGAACTTGCACCCTCACAAAAGCTTACCCTCATTGCTCATAGCTCTGATATCAGGTATAGTAACAGAACGAAACCCAACAATGCCTTATCGAAAATATCGTAGACATTCGCTATGTTTCCCAAGGTTTGAAGTACTAGGTGTTACTACAACCATTGCTAGTACACGAAAAGCATACAACAATTAATGTTGATACAAATCGACGTTTAATTTCGGTGGCCTTCTCTATCCACGCGACGGGAAATCCGCCAAAGCCATCCTCCACCTTTTTCATGGCCGTCAGAAGGCTCAAAAACTGGGAAGGCTGATGAAAATTCCGACCGCCGTTCGAACACATCCGCCACCTTTTTCACGACCACCAAAAAGCTCAAAAACCGGGGAGGCTAATGAAAATTCCGACCAAAGTTCACACAAATAGCCTATCAGCTAAAAATCACCTAGTGAATATTGGACTTCACTACCCTATGTTGTTTCTTATGAAAGCTCTACTAGTGAATATCAAACTTCACTAGCCTTTGATGCTTTTATTCATGGTTCACCTAGAAAATATTGGAATCTTTTATCTTGTGATTTAATAATACCTTAGGTATAGATCCTAGTAATAATTCTATGAATCTTGCTAGTCTATGATTTACATACCATGGCTTCATGTTTGCATTGTGTAATATCTGTATTTTTCATTATTTTATTTTTTCACATTATGTTAGTTTTGTGTCTTCATTATCTATTCTTCATGTTTTTCATGTTTCATTACACCTCACATATGTGTGTTCTTTTGTCTCTACATTGGTGTGCCATAGAATCTTGACCTTGGGGTCTAACACATCCCCTACATTTGATACCATCCTATCTCTTCAATGTTCAGATAAAATAACCCTTCTTAGCTTATATTTACATTAGTGTGATCATTAGTATAAGTTCATAATCTCACTAATGTAGGTGCTAAATGTAGTTCCATAAATTATCACCCTTGACAATTTCACACTAGATTTAGCTCCCCTATGTGCCTAGACCCAATTGCACTCTTAAATTTCTTTCTATATGACCTTATTTAAAATATCATGATTAAATTGTGAATTATCATTTAATATATATTTAACAACACCTAAAGACACAAAATATGTTTGGACTAGGGCACTAGCACCCCTATCCAACCTATTTTGGCCCCAATGAAAATATATTATTGTTGAGTTTTTAACATTTATAAATTTAGCAACAACCTATCATGGTATCAAGCTTGCTAGGGGGAAGGGGATTGCTAGATTATGGGTCAAAGGGGACTCATTGAACATAATTAACCGCCTAAAGAATTTCTCCCCTCTATCTTGGTCAATTGAAAATTTTATTTTGGATGCACACTCTATGTTGCATGAGTTTGATGAGGTGTATATCTCCCATGCCTTTTGTGAGGCAAATGGGGTGGCGGACTTGTTGGTGAATCTCGGGGTGACATCAACTAGATCTTGGGAGGTTAATGATATCCTTCGTATCAATTTAATAGCTCTACTTAATAATGATACTTCCTAGCTCATCGGAGGAGGTCGTCTTTTAAGCTCTTGCCTTGCGTGGTAATCATGTTTAGGCCTAGATGATTAAAGACTTTGTTCTTGTGATGCTCATTGGAATTTATGGTTATCAAAATTGTATTTGTAGGAGGTGCCTAGCTATTATTTCCCCAGTACCTCAGTTGGTAGGCCCGCATGCTTTTCTTTCTTTGGACTTAGTATATAGTTGCATTTGCAAGCTTTGTGTTCTTGATTCTTAGAAGTGTTCACCATTAAAGATGGGTGGGGATAGGTGTAGGACTGAGCCTCTTTCATGCGAGGAGTTCAAAGCTAATGCCGATGTCTAGGAAATTTTAAAGAAAGGTGGGGTTACTCCTTTTTATGGAGAAACTTCATGGGTTTAAGTCGAATGTATCCTGAGAGTTCATTGATGCTTGGCATGGCTGGGTGTTGAGCATGTTTGGCAAGTACATTGATATCACTAAGGAGTTTATTGCAGAAGTCACTGGGTTGTCCATTGAAGGAAGGAAATTCTATAGGGAGAAAGCTATGTCAGGGGTTGCTAGAAATATTTTTCTATGGGACAAGGAGAGAGCTAAAATGGTGAGGCTTGACTGTGGGGGTTATGATTATTTCAAAATCAAACCTATTTGGCATGAGCTGGATACGATGCTGATGCATTATTTTACTCTGGATGGGAGGTTTCTTGCTCTGTATGGCCATCATTTCATGATGCTCAATTACTTCCATCACGGTAAGCTCATCTCTTTCCTGTTCTATCTTTTGCTTTCTTTGGAAGATGGGATAGCGGCCTATAGAAGGAATTCGAAGAACCCCTTCTTACACGAGGGTTTAATGTTGCTTATTGTGGATTATATAAAAGCTAATTATGTTATTGAGTCCCCTATTTTTGTTAATTCTAATAAGTTGAAGAAGAGGATGAAGGGGAGTGGGAAATTCCAGATTGAGGATGTGGATGGTAGTGTTGGGACTAAAATTGAGGAGGAGTTTGTTGTGTGGTCAGATGGATACCACACATACTTGGATTATACTCCTTCTTTAGATGGTAAGAAAGGCTCTGCTAAAAAGGGTAAACCTTCTAACCCACATGTTAAACACAAAATTCAGGCAACTGATGGTAAAGAAGGTGTGGAGGATAAAGCTAGTAGGAGGAAGACCATGAAACATGGGTCGGGTGCTCCAAGTATGTTGAGGAAAAGCATCTGTAGGGTATTGGGGCTGAATAGGCCAGTGAGGTGGTGGGTGTGGTTAATAAAGACTTGGGTTGTGATGGTGATGAGGGGGCCCATGTTGTGGGGAAGGTGAACAATGTGGTGGAGGTGGATGAGTCTCCTGTTGTGTCGACATCCAAATAGAAGGGTAAGGTTAAGGTTGATGATCCTGAGGGCTTACATGATGATGATCCACCCATGAGTTCCCATTAGGGGAGGGCCTTGTACTGGGGTGCCATGGACTACACGTAGGCTTCTAGCCTAGTCAAGGATGAGGCCAATATTTATTTTAACCTTCTTATGTGGTTGGTTTAGGAGGTTCAAGACCTCCATAAAAAATATGATACGATTTCCTGGTGCAATATTTCTACTCTTAGAAGCCTTAAAGAGAAGGAATCAATCTTCAGTATGGTAAAATCTCTAAATTATAGCATTCTCTTGGTGGATGACTTGGCCAATTTGAAGAAAGATCAAAGTCCGAGGTTATCCATGGTGGAGAAAAAGTCCTTGCTACTACGTAAAGATCTCAACATGAAGATCAACCTTAGCAAGGAAAAGCTTGAATCTTAGACTGAAGGTTTGGTGTTCCTGAATGAGAAGGCTAGGGAATGGACTAGGAGGTCTTTGTTTGATGAGCCGATGAACCAAGATGAAGGGGAGGATGCTGAAAAGAGGGTGTAGATTGCGAATATGGGCACGAGATTGAGTGTTCACACTTTGAGCAAGACCAAGAAAAAGAAGATTGTGCCGAGGCAGGGCATTGAGGAGATCATGAAAATGCACAACAAGGTGATCACTAAGGACCTGGAAGCAACCGTAATGTTAAAGGATCTGCTTTAATTGCTGCTTGTTCTTTTCTCTTTTTGTCTAGTTTTTTGTTTTGTTGGTCATTTGTGTACTAATGGTGTGCTAATTATTTCATAATAAGCCTATTTTTGGTTTCTGGTGGGGTGGCTAATTGGCTATATCTTTGCTGCCTCTATTCCTTTTTGTACAAGGTTTTAGGGACCCTTCAAAACTTGTCTATTGCCAATAAAAAACATTTATAAATGTAAGTTCATTTGTCAGCTTTCTCAGCTTTTGATAATTAATTTTAAGAGAATTAAAGAAATGCATATAAATACAAGACTTTTTGACCATTTGAAATCCTAGGGTGATAATATGAAAAAATTGAATGTCAATTGAGCATCCTAAAAAGTGGTCAATAGTAGAATTAGTAGAGTTTAAAACACTTATTATTAGTCAAGATTCATATTAGCAATACATCAAGTCTAAACGTGAGTTTATAAATTTTTTATATTCATTTTTTTTGCAAGTACTAATACTTGTATGACCTGTAATCAAGAATATAATTCTCCTTGAAGGTGATAAGTATAATGACTTCATTTCATCATGGAAAGTAGATCTAAGTAGTAAGTTGCAACACTTTTCTATTTATCATCCCTTTTATCCATTTTGTCTCTTCTTGACCAAAGGTAAGCACTCTCTACATCATCATAGAAATTATGAAGCTAGAAAAACTACAATTGGGTTTGATTTAGGCAAGCTCCTGGGTATGTGCAGGATCATGATGGGCCAAAAAGTGGAGATATCTAAGTGATATGATGACCCATGTGGTTGACGAATTTTTTTTTACCCAAAATTGATGAAACAAAAAGGGTTTTTAAAGGATATTCTCAGCTTTCCACCAATATAAATTATGCTTTACTTTGAATTTAATAAATTATTATTATTCATTTTCTATTTGAATTATGACTAAAGTCCTCATTGATAGGCTAATTGAAAAACATCTATAACTTTCAAACAATATCACATTTTTTGAATCCGAAACATGTGTCATATTCTATGCTTCGATACTATAGGATTAAAAAAAATAAAATTGAATTTCATGAATTTTTGACAAAGTTAAGGTGGTTAGACATACGAGTTTTTATATTTTTTAAAATTTTTAATAGAAAAATCATAATTAATTATTTACTTGGAAAAAAATTACAAAAAAATATGCATCACATCGGGACATGAGTCCCCTACTTATATATAAAATATTATTATTTTATTGTGCTTAGGGTGGTCAGACAGACACCTACTTCTTATTTTTTCCCTGAAATTTAAGTACTACTGCATTGAAATTTCAAATTTTCACCAAATAGATTTAAAAAAAATAAAAATAAACCTAGTAGTTTAGAAACTAAATTCAATTTATAACAGATTCTATTCTTACATATTTTTCAAATAATATAGATAACTTATTCAAATTTTTACGTCAAGTTACCTAATTCCTATTTTTTGAATTTTATTGCCACTTAAGGGCCTATTTTTTCCATGATGATCCTGCACATACCCTCCTATATGACATAACCCTTTCTCTTCTCTCTTATGTATAGGTGACAAATTTGAAGTGGAAAGGATTGAAGCCATAATTACAAGCTCAAACATTCAAGCCTCACATGTCAACAAATTAAGGAAAGTTGAATTAATTATCGATAGAAGAAGTTCTAAATATGAATTAATTATTGTGCTAGCACCCTTGTCTACCTAGTTTGAGCTTTGATTTATATGCCAAGTTACTCTATCTCTACACTCTACTCTTCTTTGATCCTTTTTGTTTTTATATTAAATTGTGCTTCTCTAAAATAATAATAGTTTTTGATAGTTGCATAGACAACCTAAGTAGATATTTACATCATAAAATCAAGTCAATTCACAATCGATCAATCAATCCCCCAAATAAAGAATGAAAAATCTAGTCCACCATTCCGACTCTTTCATAGTGGTTAATAGCCAAGTGGGTGTTTGTGTTCATTTTTTATTTCTTCCATTAAGAAGTAGGAGAAAGGGTGGTTGAGGTCATAGATCCCCTTTTCCCACATCAATGTTGCCAAACCTTTTTTGTGATGGTATTAGCAAAAAAATTAACCTTGGGATATACATCTTCACCATAAATATTTATGTGGTTCTTATATTAAGGAGGTTTTGAGAATGAGTTTAGCTAGGAAAGGATCAATGATTTGGAATACTATTAAGAAGGGAGAATCTCTTGTGAATCAAGGTTATTTTTGGATTTTTAATTCAAGATTTAATGCTCCTTTTTGGATAGATTCTTGGGAATTTTATTCCCCAACTCTCAATTCTTAAACCCACCTTTTAGTCTTGAGTACAATTTTTTTGGATGCAAGCTAGTCTAAATTTTTTAATTTTAAGACATCTCAACTAGTGGGGAAATGCATCTTTACTTTTGGAAGGATTTGAGCTATTGGCTAGTGAAGGATGATTTGAATGAATAGGATAATATTTATTCTATTTTGATATATTGTTAGATACCAGACTAGCTTTAGGTGACCTCCTACTTCATCTTCGATTTCAGTAGTTGCCTACGATAGAGAACCTATTTTAATTTTTTAGATTTTTTTGCAAGAAATCTTAAGATCTTTTAAGGTTGTTAGAGTATTATTGGGTGTATTGTGTAAAAGGTTTTTGATTTAGTCAAATAAAATTTATTGGCTAAATATTCAATGGAGGTTGTCTAATATACTTCAGAAAAGCTAATTTAAAAGTTCAAGTTAGATTAGGAATATTCAAATATTTTTTCAAATCATAATTTTAGTATAAACTATTAAAATAAGGTGAATATATTATATAAATATTGTCCTCCTCCATTGTGATTTTTAAAACTAATATAAATCATTATTCAAGAGGTAATCCAAGTGCTATAGGGATTGATGGAGTTAGGAGGGTCAATTCACTTATTTTTCTCTTCAACTATGGGGGTTATCACTTTAATAAGAAAATGGAGGCTCAATCTATTGTTGAGGTTTTGGAGAAATCTTGTGAATGAAAATTCTTATATTTCCATGATTTTGACCTACCTTTAAAATAACAAAAATGATTCAATGTCTTCAACTAGAGATTAGCTTTGTATGTAGATATTTTTTTTTCCCTATTAAGAAATTTTGTCAAAATGGATGTCTGATATTAATTGTAGCCGAAATATTCTAGACAAGATAATTCTATCTTCATATCAATCTCTTCAACTTCTAGAAAACCTTCAAAATGATTTGGGTAGATCACTTTTCTACAAATTACGTTATATAAGCCTTTGTGATTTTGTGAATTCCTCTTGATCCTCAAGGTGGTGGGATTTTAGTTAACATATTTGAATTTTACTCTATTGAATTTAGTGATAGTGATTACCAATAGGAAATCATTATATAATTTTTTAGATTTTAAAATTCATATTTTTTTTGTTTTCCAAAAAGAAGGAAAAAGTATATTTAGTCTACAAAATTTACCAAGATGTAAATATTTAAAGTGACCTTGCACTATGTGTCAGATGGACATGAGAAATCTACCAAAGCACCAAATGTTGAATCCAAATTAGGAACGTGACAATTTCTAATGCAAGAAACAAAAGTAATAATGGAAAATAGAATGTTGTTCATAATAATTTTCAATCCTCTGCCCTCGCTCATGCGAGGCTGGTCGGACCCTCCTCAACTAACAGACCGAAACAGGCTTCTGTATTTTGGATTTTTAATTCAAGATTTAATGCTCCTTTATGAATATATTCTTGGGAATTTTATTCCCCAATTCAATTCTTAAACCCACCTATTCTTGAGTATGAAATTTTAATTCAAGATCTAGTGCTCATGCAAGGCTGGTCGGACCCTCCTCAAGTAACAGACTGAAACAGGCTTAGTATTTTGGAAATAGTCAGTAATGGTGCACTTCTTCTGTCAGTTTGTAAGAACCAGCTACGGTATATATGCACTGCAAGAAAGCACAAATGTAAAGCACTGATACACTGTATATGTAAAGATCAGAGCATGTAATGGGGGGACAGAATGAATTGTATTTTTGGTGAAGGGGTAGGTACATGAAGTAACTCTGCTTTAGGTCTTACTGTATTTTCTGCTGTTCATACTATAACTAATACAAAAAAAATCTGTTAATCTCTATTTTTGATCTATAGTTATTATCAGCTTTCTGCAATTATTTACATTTAAATACAATACAACAAAATTACAAAATAAATCTATCATTAATTAACTAGCTATTTATTCACTTACTAATTCCAGAATTAATCAAATTCATCAATTCTTTATCATCTATAAATTATTTAAAATCGTGAAAATAACGAAAAATTCCTACAAATACTAACATTTTTTTCAGGCAAAAGTATTTTCAATAAAAATAATCGATAGCAGATAAACAGTTGATAAACAAACCAAACGAGTATCATTAAAAATGGGATCAACCAAGTATAATTATTTATTGTAAAATCTTTTAATCTGTATTTTTGTGATCTTTTAACTGTTATGAACATTCAATAATATTTTACATTTTCATACGATACAATAAAACTAAAAAATCCGCCATCAATTAACTCACTTATTGAACTCCATAAATAATAAACTTCATCAATTCTTTGTTATATATATATAGTTTAAAATCATGAAAATAACAAAATCGCCCATTCCAAAAATATAGTATTATTATTATTATTGAAGGAATCGTGCATTACAATAACACGAACTTGGTGGCGAAGTCCACATTATTTATGAGAAAGTATTTGGCTGTTCAACACTCATTACATTGACAGCAGTTGAAGGTTCCAGTCTTTGCACCAGGGGTACATTTATAATGCCCATTTATCTTAGCTGCGCAGTCACTGCATTTGGTGACGGGAGGAGTTAAACAATGGTCAGGGTCAGAAGCAATCCCTGCAATCCCTGCAATATTCCACATAAACAATTAATTTGGCATTTTAATATAAACAAAAAGTAACACACGCGTATATACTTACTTGTAAGAGGCATGGCTGTTGATACAGTTATTGAGAGCAGTAACAAAACAGCCAGCATAGAGGCAACACTAACTCTCTTATTTGCCATCTCTCTTTAAATGATTTGGTTCAACAAGTAATAGAAACCAATTAAAGTATGCAGATGAACAAGTATAAGAGTATATATAGGGAAGGGTGATGAAATGAGGTAAGGGATAAGTACCGCGTCGTTTGGATGGTTACAACAGGTGTGAGATCTAGTATCTCCTCAACTAATGCTAATTACTGTTTGACTAGGAAAGATTGCCCTTCATTTGGGTTTTCTAACTTCTCGTAGAAACTGACGGCATGCAGAAAATATAGATTACAAGTGTTCCAACGTTAGAATATGACTTTTCCTTTAATAATGTTTGACGTTTTCGCCGTAATATTCCTTTGCGTTTGTGAGCGATTTGTTGAGGTTGTTGAGATATTTAGGGAATGCCACAGAGAAAGCAAATGTTGTGACATCGTGCAAATTTTTTTCCTGGGTAACATCAAATTTCTCTGCAATCGTTTAGTGTCTAGACTCTCCAGCAAAGATTCAAATATGTTATCTAAAAATGTTTAGTGTAGATTAAATGTCTTGACTTCCTGGGACTCATTAAGATCATATTTAGTATAAATGGAAGTATCAAAAAATTATCCTTTGTACTTATACTCGGATCATTAATTTGGTTGGATACAATGGCTGAATGAATGATAAAAGACAATATAGTTCAATATGATTATGATACTTATTTCTATTAAGCCATGTAGTATATTATGACATTATCCTATTCCATGTCCAAAATTGGTCAATGGCCATCTCTACAAACATATTAGTATTATTATTATATGGTTAAGTTGAGGAACACATAATATAAGAGTGCATGTGATTTTTATGCGTAAAAGAATATGTATCTCAAGATTAATTGGAAGAAGATGCCATCATAATCTACGTGGTAGGGTATAGATACAACTTAGCATGGATTATTGAGGAATTTGAGTTATAATTTCCTTCTAATCTATATTCATATGGAATTCTTGAACAAAGATTAATATTAACATTGAATATTAGATTAGGAGGACTATTCTTTGAGTTTTAAAATCATTCATCTATATCTTATTGTAGGTCCTTTCAAGGTTAGATGTCCCTTATGTTGCCTTATTGATGTGTGTCATGTTTCATCCAAGAGGATGTGATATATTATTATGATACTTGATATCAGTGAACCATGTTGCAATGATAGCTCATTATGATCCTTATCAAGGCCTTTGCATTGTTGTTTCCTCATAACAATATTTTGACTATTACTATCTAGGGGTGTACATTATTTACCAATATTCTATTCTTACATTGAGTCTAGAGTGCCTAACAACTTGTGCCTAAGTATGTTTAGATTTCCATGATTAGAGAAACATATCAACAATAATAGCATTATCAAAAAATCTAAACTAATCATTATTCTTTGGTGTGAGACAACATTAATGTGTATGGGACCTTGGTAGGTTTACAAGAAAGAATCAATATTAGTTTACTAAGGTTTAAGTTACACCCCTTTGGTGGAAAATCATATTACCATCATTTGTAATATGGAAAAGGGGTTTAATATGTAGGAATCACAAGTGTACGTTCCTTGAGTGAGACCTTCTAAGGATAACTGCATTTAACTTCAATCTTGTTTAGAAGTGGGTACACAGTCAGTCCTTCGGTGAAGGATGCCTATGTGACATCAAGTCCAAAAAGGGATGGTTTAGGTGGATAACTCCACAATCTAAGGTTGTTCAGATTCTTCTCTATATCTACAACTTGGATTGACTTGGATCATCTCCCATTCTAAATTTTATTTCTCTCTCTACAATATCATACTACTCACTTAACCTAGTGTGATATACTAGTATACATCACACACTTCAATGACCATTATTCTTAAATCTTGTATGGTATATTCATAATTTAGCATCAACTTTGAAATACAAACAATTTTGACATGCATACATTTTGATTCCTTTCTACTCCCCAATTGAGTGATAATTTAAGAGTTTGATAGTTTTGAGATTTTTATTTGAAAGGAAGATACACCATTTGTTGCAAATGGACCTATTACAACATTTGACATTTATTTTTTGTCTATTCTTTTTAAAGGCACACACGTGTCTTATGTTGTAGGTATTTTATGGTAGTCCATTTTGCATGATCTATTTTATCCTCCTTAACAAACATTAGTTTCTATTAAATTTGAATCCTATGAGTTTTTATCATATTCTACTTTTAGGGGGTGCACTATCATTGTCCTTTAAGGTTATTTTAGATTTTACATGAGTACTTGACATGGCCTTATTACCAAGACCCATTTTCTCTTTTTTTAGTTAAATCTAAGATGGGGCATTACCATAATAATTTTATTACTTTTGATATGTTTATCTTATATATGATAATACACATGTTTACTAAGTTAACTTTAAGTAGGATTGGATGATGAGTAGCACATTCTACTTATTTCATAGGATTTTTATTTCTTCATTTATTTAGTCTAAAAGATTTGAAAAATTAGATAATAAATCCATTTAAATTTAATTTTATGCTTCTTCTCATCCTCATCAAATTTAGAAACTAAAAGGCTTTGTATGGTGAATTTCTTTCATTTTCTATTTGATTATGCCTTTTTGTGAGCTCTTAATGAAAATATTTCATCTTGACATTTTGTACATCTCTCAAAATATTTGATCTATTTTTTAATAAATTTACAAATTTTATAGATTAAATATATTTTAAAACTTTCCTGGCTTATACATTTTAATCTAGGTTTCTTAAAATCTTGGATTATTTGAACAACTATGTAGTTTACAAACAAGACTTCAACTACTATAATTCTTGGTCTAATTAGATTTTCATTTTTTGAGTGTAAGAATCTTGAATTTTATGTCCAAGTTAAAGTCTAGTTATTTTTTTAAAATGTGGTAAATTTTGACTACCCTTTCATCTGGCCTTTCAATGCAACCATGACATAGTTTTTTCTTTATGGAAAAAATAGCTTATATAATAGATTAATCACATGTTTTTATTACAAAATTAGGGGAAAGGGCCCCTGAACTGAAATAGAGAACAACCGACATGCTAGATGACTAGTAGAACTACCACCACAAAAGAACATAACCAAAACTATGGACCAAAACCCCACACCAAAACAATAATCCTACCTAGCATGAAATAACGCAAGGCCGAATGACCAAGAAACCACCAAAACTAGGAGGGTGAAAGACCAAAAAAAGAACAGAATCATAACCAAATAAAACAAGAGGTCACACAAAACCAAAAATTACTAAGGCTTACAGGTCATGAACTCGAGAAACAAAAAACTTAAACTAGTTTATGGGACTATAGATCAAGTCCCATTCCTTTATTAGTTGCTCCAACTCCTCGTTGCACTGCTCCATCTCCTTAGTAGTTCTATCTTCTTACTACATCTCCATTACCTTAGAGGAGTTTGTCTTCCTATGATCTTTCTTGATATTGACAAAACCATTCAAATACCAAATATATCCCTCCTCATAATTCTCAGAGTGATAGATTTCAGTTTGTTAAACGACTTATACATTATGTTCACTTTATCCCAAAGCTCATGGAATTGAGTGAGATAAAACTCAAAGGGCCTATCTTATATTTGCATTTCCTCTTCATTTTCCTCCATCTCCTGCTCGCCCACATGATCCTCCATGACTTTCATTATCTCATCCTCAATTCATTTTGTAATTTGTTTTTCCCCTTCATCCTCATTGTCCTTCGAATCCTGAACCACCTCTTGATCTACTCACTCCTCATCACCTTCTTCACTGCTAATGGATTCCTCTGAATGTTTGTCACTTAGAACCACTAAAATTTCCTTCTTTCCAATATTTATGCGAGCTGAAGCAACTTCTTCAATTTTGTCTTCAGGTTCTTCATAGCACAGTTTCTTGCCTTTTGTAGATTGACTTGCTAACCTAGCTAACCTCCTTCCTCCTTTCCCACTGCTTGATTCCTCCACTTTTCCTTGTTGTTCCTCATCCTTTATTTCAATAGTGACATTTTTTTCCATTTTATGTTCAAAATTATCATGTCCTTTCTTTTTAATGCTTGAGGGGTTACCAGGAGGGTTACAGATACTCTCTTTACCTTTCATAGTCGAGACAACAAGGTTCCCTTTAATCAAGAGGCCTTTGATAGAGGTTTGTTTTAGCACAAAGGGATTGCCTAGAGGTTTTTTGAGGGGAGACTTAGCTGAGGAGGTACCCTCACCAAGGGTATTACTGGTATGAAGAAGAAGGTGGGGGTTTTCCTAATCAATTTAGGTAGCATTAACATGGGGGTTAAATTCCAAAGAGGGGCCAAGAAGGGGCATAATAGTGGAGACATAATTGTAAAGACATTGAATAAGGCCCTGGTGAAGGGGTGGTGAAACCCCTTTGGCCTTACATTTCTTGAGAGAAGAAAATAGAAAAAAAGGAATATTCATCTTCTTGAAACTCGAAAATGGTTGTTGCTATGGCTTTAGGAGATAGAACAACCATTTTCCTACAAGTTTCACTCAAGGAAACCTTAGAGATCTCAATCAATGGATACAATGAAGGAAGGAGATCTGCAATAAGGTTTCCTAGGGTGTGATTAAAGACTAAAAGGGGGTTCACCACCAAGCTAGGGTTTGGAAATATAAGAAAGTTAAATGATATTCAAAACTTAAATAAATGATCTAAAAATGAACTCAAATCAGAATAGTAAATTGAGAGAGTACAGAGGTGCACCTAGAAATGGAAGGGGCTTTAATGAGAGTCTGAAAGCCTAAAAATAGTGAGTTTTAATGCACACCAATACTCATATGCCAGGCTGGACAATTTAGTCCTAGATTAGGGTTTCTGATAGAAACTAGAATCTAGAATTGGCAATTGAGGATGTATTAGAAATATATAAAATCAAGTATACTAGGACACATATGCCACAAGTGGCAATTTAGTCCCAGTATTAGGGTTTATCTAGAACATTTCTATCCTCTTGGGTTCTTTTGTGGCTTCTCTCCTACCAAATATTTGAGTCTAAATCATTGAATTGCAACCTGTAGGTGACTTTTTGTGATCTTGCAATGTGAATGACAACTTTGACAACTTGATAACTTTCTCCAATCTTTCTCTTCAATGTATCTTCAATCTAAACCACCTAGATCTACAAATCACACACAAACCCTTGAAATAAAGGTTGTAATATTGTATGTAATGGCTAGCATGAATGTTGATCTTGAATCTTGCTTGAATGATATGAATCTTGATTTGAATGCTTTCTTGAATCATAAGAACCTACATCACAAATGTTAGCTTGAAAACAAACATGATGCATGATGAATTTGACATGATAATTGATACTTGAATGCTGCTTCAAAATGCTTGATAATCACTCTTGAATGCTCTTGAATTCTCTTGAAAGTTCTCTTATGATAAATTGATGGCTTGTAAACTTTCTAGGAGAAAATATGTGAAATAACCTTGTATTTATACTTGTTTATGCAAAATTTCCTAAAACTACAACACTACAAGACGACATCAGATCTAGGAGAATAAAATCCTACCAAGAATTGGAATTCAAAATAGGTCTAAGCTAAGTGGGACTCATACGCTATTTGTGGTATATGAGTCCCTGTAAGCTAAGCTTGGGACACATTTTTCAAGAAATGCCTAGTTTTATGTTAAATTCAGGTTTAGGGCCACAAAACTTAGGCAGGATCCATACACCCAAGGTGGTGTATGAGTCCTAGATCACTAAATATTGGCCATACAATCCAAAATCACTGAATTATGATTGGTCATTACACATGTGTTAGGATTATCCTCAGAAAGATGCATTAATTAAGGCTTGTGGATGCAAAATAGGATCAAATAAGGCATAAAGAAGCCCAATTTTAATAGGGAGGGCCCAAACAAGTGTGAAAATGTAAATGACTACATTTTTCTACACTACACTTCTCATTCCTCCTAATATGATAGAGAAAAGGGAAGTGATAACTGTGGATTGTTGTGTACCTACCTTCGAGAGTGATGTATTTCATTATGTGCATGATGACCACCTCGTAAGGAGTTGGGATTGATTCCCTATCATAACCATTTTGGAACTGCTTGATCTTCTCCCCCCTTCAAAGGAACTATCTATGAATCTTTGATAGTTTTTGTTGCTAACCTTAGCCACCTTTAGACCACTATACTACAATATAGTCGCCTCCACAATCAGTTTTGGAGACACCTCGAACCTTATGCTGCCAATTTTTAATCTACCTTCATGCCAATAATTATAGAATTTAGCAATGATATCATCGTTATTGTAGTAACGAAAAAAGTATCCCTTTTCCTTACTTATTTGGGAATAATTATCATTGAATTAACCTAATTTTTCCCAGGTCTAATGTTGTAATGTGTTATATACATTCACATTGATCTCGAGGCCCTTTTTAATAAATTTTTAATAAAATGTACCTAATTTGTACCCTATTTATGATGTAACAAAATTTCACACTTATCTATGTCCCATTAATTAACTATGATTAGTTAGAGTTAATCCACCCCTTTAATTCAAATTTAAGCCTTATTTGTGACACCTTCCAAGGATCCATCCTGACACCCATAATTCAAATTGTAAAAAAATTAATTGGGAAACATTAAGGTCCTAGAAAATGGTGCTATGACCCATTCACCCTAGGTGGTAAATGGGTCCTGGACCCTCTATAGGACCCCCCCTTCTTTGCACATTTGACATGGGTTTTTGATGATATTTTACCCCCCGAAGGCAAGGTCCTAGAAACTTGTTCCATGACCCATTTTACCTAGGTGGTGAATGGGTCCTCCCTTAATGAGGACCCCCTTTTTGAATTTGATTTTGGTGGGATTTTAATAATATTCATTTTCAAATCTGGTTTCAGCTTAAATTGTTTGAATTTTAGGGTTAATCTCTAGATTTAGTATAAATATGAGGTTAATTCACATAGTTTCATCCTATACTTTCAAGAATTCATGCATTATCTAGAAAATTTGAGTTCACAAGAGATTATAGGAGCAATTCAAAAGGCATTCAAAGGAAGATTATCAAAGTCTTATTGCAACAATTCAAGATCATTTCATCATGTCTAAGGAATAGTGCATTAATGCATGTTGTTGAGATAAGATAGTGGATGTAGCATTGAATATATACTTGCAAGAATTATTTCACATATTATTCAAGGATCAAGATCTACCTTCTTCATGGCCACTTCATGTTAGATTGTAGATTTACATCCCAAGATAACTTCCAAGGTATCTACATTACATCATTTCATGTTTCATGCTTTAATTTCCTTATTTCATCATTTGGTTTGATTACATACAAGGGGTTTGACTTAGGAAAACCCATATTAACTAAAAATAATCACGTTTTTCTCCTCTTAAGTGTGTGTTTGTAGATTTATAGGTTGAAGATCAAGTGGAGAAGAATTTTAGAGTAAGATTGTCAAAGTTGTCAAGTTGGGAGATTGACCTTCATAGTGCAAGAATAAAGAATTGAATCTACACAATTTATTATAGGTTTTCAGGACCTAACAACTGAGGATATGAGAGTGTAGACGTCAATAAAAATAACCCAAATATTAGTTTCAAAAACCCTAACAGGGACCCATTCACCACTAAAGGTGAATGACTCCTTTGTGCCCTAAAAATAGGCTTCTTGTAGCAAGGTACACACAATTTTGAGCTCTAAAAACTTCCAACATAGTTTCTATAACAATTAGGGTTAGTTTCTAATTGTTATTTGCATCTTATCACACACAAAATTACATAATATTAGGTGGAAAAGGATAGTGGTTTATCATCTTGATCAAGTAATTTTGGTAAAATCTATTTTCCACCTTATCAGTTATAACCCCTCATAGCCATGAAAAATGGGGTCATACCAATAGTTTCAAAGAGCCTTTAGAGCTCCACTTTCTAGCATAAAGCCATGTGAGGAAGTAATTTATATTGCTTCCTCGGACCCCCCATGATTTTCCTATTATAGTGAGATGAGATTAACTTTTTACCAGGAATTGGTATAGCAACAACGGGAAAAAAAGGTTAGCAATTTGCATAATAATATAGGCCTTTCCAATATTTAGTGAAATTTTAGAGTCACCTACATTCTCTAACAAATATTTGCTAATGTCCCTTGCATTATGGAAAGACCTATTTAGATCTTTGATTAAGGTATTTTCATAGTTTAGGGTCTGATAAATATTTCGTTGGATGTCCACTATCTTAAGTGGGTACCCATAATCTGTGTGACTAAAGAAACTACAAAAATAATAATGGATATTAATATCCAATTATAGCACAAGCATCTTTTGAAGTGATAGCTGGTGGCCAAAAGCATAGGAAATATGTGAGAAGCCTTTATAAAAGAGCTATGCAACCCTAATGCCATAATTAAAATAAGTCCAAAATCCTTTGTGCCAAGAGAATTTGGATCTATGGTCTTTTCAAAAGGACCCGCCTCATTATACTCACTTTGGATTAAATAATTTCTTTTGAGGGAAGTAATTTTATTTATGTAAGTCTTGTTAAAACTTACCTTTTCATTATTTTGAATCTTGTCTAGGATCACGAGATTATTATGAACCTTTCGAATGGGGGGAAAGTTTCCATTATAGTTGTACAAGTGTAGAAAAATGTAACTCTTTATATTTTATCACTTGTTTGGGCCCTCCTATTTAAAAATTAGACTTAATAATGCTTTAATTTAGTGTTGTTAAATTTACCTTTTTACATTTACACACTTATTTAGGCCCTCTTAACTAATTGAGCTTAATTATGCCTTAATTATGCTCTTTAATTTATTGAAAAGCCTAATAAATTACACTTTCCAAAGAGGAAACACAACAATAATTAATGCCAATACATAACACTTCACATTTAGCAATGCACATGTTCTAGGAATTGGGGCCCGTGACCCATTCACCCGTGAATGGGTCCTCCCTAAGACCTTGTACCCATTTTTAAATCATATTTTGGTAGTATTTTTATGATCCTAAATTCAAATTACAAAGGTTGGATTGTAATCTTTAATTTTCAAGAAATTAAGGATAAGTGTCTATAAATTCAAGGTTATTTTATCAAATTAATATTATATTTTAAGAGCACAATTGATAGAAAATTCACAAGAGCTAATATTATTGTCAAGAGAATTCAAGGGTAGATTTCTCAAGAATTTATTGCAAAATTCAAGATATATTCATCATGTCAAAGTCTTTTTACATCATGCATGTCCTTGGAGCTCATATTGTGATGTAGGTTTCATGATCAAGTCAAGCATTCAATGTGTCATTTCAAGAAATATTCAAGTGTCAAGATCCACATCCAATTCAACAATCTCATGCAAGTTGAAGACCTCCTAAGATGTCCATTATCTAATTCAATTCAAGGCTTGATTATTATAGTGTAGAAAAATGTATCCCTTTACATTTTTACACTTGTTTGGGCCCTCCCTGCTAAAATTAGGCTTCTTTATGCCTTATTTGGTCTTATTTTGCATCCATAAGCCTTATTTAATGCATCTTTTTGAGGATAATCTTGACACATATCTGATAACCAATCATTTAACCTAATGATTTTGGATTGTATGTCCCATATTTAGTGATCTGGGACTCATATACCACCTAAGGCATATGGGTCCCACCTAAGTTTTGGGGCCTTGTCCTGAATTTAGCATAAAACTAAACATTTCTTGAAAAATCTGTCCCAACCTTAGCCTAATAGGACTCATACGCCCCAACTGGCATATGGATACTACTTAGCTTGGACCTATTTTGAATTCAAATTCTTGGTAGGGTTTTATCCTCCTAGATTTGATGTCGACTTGCAGTGTTGTAATTTCGATAAATTTGGCATAAACGAGTATAAATATGAGGTTATTTGTGATGTAGGTTCTTATGATTCAAACAAGCATTCAAATCAAGATCCAAATTCATGCTAGCCATTACTTACAATATTGTAGCCTTTTGTTCAAGGGTTTGGTGAGGTGCAACATAGCTTATTTATTCATTCAATATTCCTTCATTCTATTTGATTTGATTTCAAGATTTGATTACCAAAATGGGGTTTGATCAAGGAAAACCCCTATCCATGAATAATTTTATTTTTTCCCTCTATTTAGTATGTGATTTTTAGATCTAGGTGATTTAGGTTGAAGATCCATTTAAGAGCAAGTTTGGAGAAAGTTGTCAAAGTTGTCATTTACATTGCAACATCATGAAAAGTCACCTACAAGTGGCAATTCAGTGTTTCAGACTTAGAGATTTGACATGAGAGAAGATATAGGAAAATAATAGAGGATACCAAATTTTTAGATCAACCCTAATATTGGGACTAAATTTACACTTGTTGTGTATGATTCCTCGTATACCTATTTTCAAGCATTTTTTGTAGATTTGGTTTAGCAGTTCTAGATGCCAATTCTGATCCAAAAACTTAAACTGGGACTAAATCACCCCTACTAGCATAGGAGTCTTAATGTGCTTCAATAGTCATAATTTAAATATTTCAGACCTCATTTTGAGCATCTTCAACTTTCTAGGTACACCTCTGTTTATCTCCAATTCGTCATTCTGGTTTGAGTTCATTTTTCAGGTCATTTAGTTGGTTTTGTATATCATTTCCATTTCCTTGTCTTTCCAAGCCTTGCTTGGTTTTGAAACCCATTTTACTCTTTAATAACACCCTAGGAAATCCTATTTTAGATCTATTTTCTTTTATTCCATCCTTTGATTGAGATCTCTAAGGTTTCCTTGAGTGAAACTTGAGGGAAATACGTGGAAAGGTCTTAAACCCTAGTTCTATATTCCAAAAGATTATAACCCCCATATTTTTTTTCTAGGTTCCATTTAGGTGAACGTAACCTTTAGAACACCTTATTTTTTATTTGGAGTGCATCATAGTCCTAGATATAGCTTGCATTAGCTTTGCATAGTTAATTTGCATCTAGGGTTTCAAAATATTGCATTAGTGAAAGTGCATATAGGCTGCATTTTTTGCATCTTTCATCATTGAAATTCACTTTAAATCTATAATTCCACTTAGTCTAGACATCATACAAACAAAAAAACCTAACATTGACTCAAAATTTGCTAGAATTGGTGCCAAAACCCTAATCTAAGACTCATACGCCCCTCTGGGTGATTTAGTCCCAATGCAAGTTGTTTTACCTAATTTTTGGGTATTTTGTGTTTACTATTTATTAGAATTTCAACCCTTGAAGATCCTTGATTAGGAATCATATGCCCCTTTGAGAGATTTAGTCTTGTGTCAGATCAGAAAGTACATTTTATAACATTAAAAACATTGTTTTTGTGTTTCTATTTTTTGTTATTACATTTCTATTTCAGTTTCATTCATTTCATTAGACATATCTTAATTTGGTTCATTTTGGTATTTCTAAATTTTAAAATTGCATTTAAAAATTTCATTCAGGGTTATTACATTACATTTCATAATGGATATTTGCTTTGGTAAGCTTTGGATGTCTTTAAAACCATTAGTGGATGTGTCAAGCTATGCTTTTGGACATGACCCTAATGAAATTGAACTTATGATAACTCAAATCCTAATACATGTCCTCATCATAATGTTGTCATCACTAGAGAAGATGATTACAACATGAAAAATTTCATAAATGATTGAATTAATGACCTTGAGACTAATGTATCCTTTTATCCTTCACTAAAACAACCAACACCTCCCATCATCTTACCACTTGAGATGTTTGGTTGTTTACATCTCGAAACTAAAACACAAGATGAGCCTAAGTTCCCTAGAATAGGTGAACCTAATTCCTCTAATCAATAAAACATTTGACCATCCTATGTTAACAAAGTAACAAACACAAAAATCAACCTAGAAGAGACATATGGAAAAGGATTCAAGATCTTAAGAAAACAAGGATGTGATAAACAAGTGAGCATGAAATTCATCAACTCTTAGAACATATACCAACTGAAGATACTAAAGGGTTAGGATATCAAGATCCTCCCTCCGACATAAGTTTCCTTCTTCCTAAAGAACAATCAATGCCTCATAACAATGATGGGGATGATAGGATCATCTTAGGTCCTCCTATACATCAAACTCAAGAAATTGGTGAATCTAGAAAGAAACGAAGGCCTTACAAACTAAAGAAACTACAATTCCCTTGTTCACAATCTACAATTGAAAAAATACATATACTTCTAACTCGAGGAATTATTACATTACCACCCATGTGAGAAAACCAATTCCTAAATCCTAAGCACACAAACATATCACATTATAAATATCATAAATTGTTTGGACATAGTACTAATGAGTGTCGTGCTTTAAAACAAATATTTAAAATATTTGATATAATAGAAATAGTCCCTTAAAGCACATGTCCCTTTTCTCCTTGTCATGTAATAGTTGTAGGATCATAACATTCTCACTATTACATGCTTTATATTCATTGAAAATTATTTGAAAATGCAAGGAACTCCTTCCCATCACCTACCTTGGTACGTTCTTGTCTTTCACTCAGTGGGGGAAAGAATTAGATAGCCTTGTCCTAGTTCATCACTTTTTGTTGTCCCTTTGGCTAGTTGTTCATCTTCTATATATGATGAACATGATTGGGATGCAGATGACCTGCTATAGGTTGACTTGCATGTGCCTTACTAGTCTTTCACATTATTTTCCTTTTCATGTTATGTGTGCGATTGCATGTGCATAATGTGATCCCTCGTATTGTTCAATTTGATGTCTTTTTCTCTTTGTGAGATTCCTCTATTTGTACCTACATTCTTCTTTATGTTGTAAGAGTTTATCTTTTTCATTTTTCTTGTGTTTTCCTTTTGGGGATGACACAAGGCGTCGAGACATATAGGTCTCTTCCATGTTGACCCAAAATATTTTATGTTATCTTTTCTTTTTCTTGTGTTTTCCTTTTGGGGATGACACAAGGGGTCGAGAAATTTACGTATCTTCCATCTTGACTTGAAAGGATTTTCTTTGCTTTTCCTCTCTTTATGTCATTCTTCCTGTTCCATGAGTATTTGGGGAATGATGACATTTCTGAGAATTCTAACAACATTGTAGCAAAGACATACTAACCCCAAATCTATGAACCCCTCATGTTTTTGGAGTTTCATTTTGGGGGCAACCCCTTTTGATGATGTAGCTTCATTTAGAAACATATGACTTGGCATAGGGATTTCCATGTAAGCTCTCATGTCCTCTTTATTGTTAGCATTTATCATTTTCTACTTTAAAGTAATTGCTTGCAACATGGTGTTTAGTAATTTATTTAAAGTGGGGGCATATGTTACACCCTAATTATGTAATTACTATTTACTATTACTATATAGGGTAAATGTGAATGTAATTTGTATTCTCATGGTGAATAAACTGTGTTTGTACATTGTTGTCAATGCATTATGAATGAATGTTGTTTTAATTTCATTTCATATGAAGAAATGCATGCGTGTGAAATGGATGGTCATTGATTTTATATTCTATGGAGATATATTATGTGTAATGCATATTTTGTTGAATAATTGACTACCTTGGGCATATTTTGAGAATGTACATATAGGTATATGTTCATTCCTCTAGGCGAAGGGGAATTATCACTCAGGAGAAGATCTTGGTCGGATAACTAGTAACGTAACCTATCTGAGCTTATACACACACAATAGATTGGTTGAGTCTAGTCTTTGAGTTGGGAAGTGGTAAGTCATCCTTAGTGTAATGTGTCTACATTAGTAAGGGTCTTGATTACTATTGAATGCATGCTTGAAAGATGTTTATCTATTTGATCTTGTGAGATCTCCCTCATGTTACTGTGCTTGTTTGTGTGGTTGAATGAATATTGGGATATATGCATATATGCATATGTCAACATACGTGTATGATGTATATAATGGGATGTTGATATGAGTATGAAACACATATATAGAGATGTATATATGTATATAAGTGATTGATATGATGCTATAATCATACAAGACACGACCATTCAAACATTGAATGGATCAATTGACTATCGTGTTGATAGATAATATATAAATATATATGTTTTATATATATACAAATACACACATAAGCGTAAATGCTTAATAGAGGGGTGTGTATACATATATATGGATATATAATATATATTATTACTATGTGATTGTTATCTTGTATTCTTTTGTGTATTGAATGTATTCGTACTTAATTATCATGGAAATGTATAAATATATTAGTATATATACACATATACACACACACACACACACACACACACACACATATATATATATGATATAGCGTTAATTCTATTCATTAAAATATATATATATATATACGTATATGTGCATATATGTATACATTTATATATATATATGATAATATAATTATCGATTGATGGGTAAGTGAATACATTTATATATAAGTGATATTACACCAGTGTACATATATATATTTATATATTAATATATACTTAAAGGTCGAATATTATAAATGATTAGAGATCAATTTATATATCTAATTCATATACCAATTTATAATTGAGTTATTCTAGCATTTAAAGGTCGATATTAACCATAGTTTTGATAATATGAAAGACATCATTGTCTTCATAAGCTATGACTTTCTCAAACTTAGAAAATGTATGATATAGGCAGTGAAGTGATAGAATTATATGCCGCTTTGCATGGTATATTTGTAACACTTTGACCAAGTTTAAACCAACATAGTAAATCAATTCATTGAGCCTTTGACCAGCATGTGGATAAGGTGTATTAGCATTATGATGGCATATTATATACACAAATAATAATGTCCAAACTTAATGGCATGTAAAGCTGGGCATGAATAGAAGGGAACTAAGTGTTTATGCCAACAGACATGAATTAGAATCAAGAAGATTTTAGAGACTGAAATAAGATATAATTATGACTTTATTCTTTAGCCACATATTACTCTTGTTGTTTTCATATGAAGAGTTTGTAATCTACAAACAAAGAGAAACCATTAAGTCGATGAAAGGTGATAGAATAAGTCGATGTATTTTGTGGAAAGCCCGTGGAATTAGTAAATGCTAAATGCCTTGTCATTAAGAATCAACCAACATCTATTAAAGGCGTGTAAGATAAAGTCAATGACTTTGTCAAACTGATTTATTATGTGAATCGACTCATACCAAGACTAAGTTGATGCAAGCTTGGTGTTGTAAATATGATGTTGACAATTTTAGATGTAAAGGAAATCATGCCAAATTTTTTTGTGAATATGATGCATTGGCACCACCTTTGAATCCTTATACCTATAAATGTCCATTATGAAATGCAAACCGAATTCTATCATATGGAGATTTGCATTAGTCTCTAATTGCTATCAATCAACAAGGTCAATTTGTAGCTATTTTATCTGAGTAAGTGGTTACATATTCACCAGCTTTTAGCAGTGATATAGGTGTTGTTGTGCATGCTAGCTGCTATCATAACTCATGCCTAAATTGTAGGCAGAGTAGTTACCATATTATTGTATAAATAGTGGAGCTAGTTCACTTGTTTAGGATGCTTATTCCTTGAGCAATTTTTTGCATTCTATTTACATTCCTATCTGCATTATTATGCCTAATACAGTGAGTGAGATTTTTGAGCATTAGAGAGAGTTTATTACTATTTTGAGAGAAGTATTGGCCAACTTTTGAGATAGTGGTTATTTATACTTTGTTGGAGGATTGATGCAAGGCATCAAGACATTTAGGTCTCTTCCATGTTGACCCAAAAGATTTTCCATTATCTTTTCTTTGTCTTATGTTTTCCTTTTGGGGATGATGCAAGGTGTCGAGACATTTATGTCTCTTCCATCTTGACTTGAAAGGATTTTCTTTGTTTTTTATCTCTTTGTGTCCTTCCTATTCCATGAGTATTTGAGGAATGATGATGTTTCTGAGCACTCTAACAACATTGTAGCAAAAACATACTCACCCCGAATCCATGAATCCCTCATGTTTTTGGAGTTTCATTTTGGGGGCAACCCCTTTTCATGATGTAGCTTCATTTAGAAACATATGACTTGGCATAGGGCTTTCCAAGTAAGCTCTCTTGTCCTCTTTATTGTTATCATTTATCATTTTATACTTTAAAGTAATTGCTCAAAACATGGTGTTTAGCAATTTATTTAAATTGGGAGCATATGTTACACCCCAATTATGTAATTACTATTTACTATTACTATATAGGGTAAATGTGAATGTAATTTTTATTCTGATGGTGAATAAAAAATGCTTGTACATTGTTATCAATGCATTATGAATGAATGTTATTTCATTTAATGTCATATGAAGAAATGCATATGTGTGTGAAATGGATGGTTATTGAATTAATATTCTAACTATGGAGATGTATTATGTGTAATGCATATTTAATTGAATAATTGACTACCTTGGGAATATTTTTAGAATGTGGATGCAAGTATATGCTCATTCCTCCAAGCGGAGGGGAATTATCACTCAGGAGAAGATCTTGGTCCGATAACTAGTAACCTAACCTATTTGAGCTTATACACACACTCACAGTACATTGGTTGAGTCTAGTCTTTGAGTTGGGAAGTGGTAAGTCATCCTTAGCGTAATGTGTCTACATTAGTAAGGGTATTGATTACTATTGAATACACTCCTGAATGATATTTATCTCTTTGAGCTTGTGAGTTCTCCCTCATGTTACTATGCTTGTTTGTTTGGTTGAATGAGTATTGTGATATATGCATATATATGAATATGTAAGCATATGCGTATGATGGATATAATTGGATGTCCATATGAGTATGATGACTTATGTATAGAGATGCATATATATATAAAAGTGATTGATATAATTCTATAGTCACACATGACATGATCATTTGGATATTGAATGAATCATTTGACTATCATGTTGATAGGTAATATATATACGTTTTATATATACAAATACACACATAAGAATAAATGATTAATAGAGGGGTGTGTATACATATATATATGAATATATAATATATCTTAAAACTATGTGATTGCTATCTTATTGTATTCTTTTGTGTATCAAATATATTCATACTTAATTATCATGGAATTGTATAAGTATATTAGTAAATATACACATATACATATATATATGATATAGAATTAATTCTATTCATTGAAAAACATATATATGTATATGTACATATATATACTAGCAGTTGCATGTAGTGACATGCAACAATGAGCCGATAGGTGGAGCGAAGCACAAATGGCAGGGAAGGGATGTGAGATAGAGAGCATGTGCAAATATGTGTGTATACTATAGCTCATTGAAAGAAAATTGATACATACAAAGAGAGATAAAGTGATGACGTTTAAGAGTGTTGATGGCATGATTAATAACTCTTTTACGATACATGTACAAAAAAATGAGAACAAATAAAGGTACTAATATATGTAGGTAATGGAAAAAGAGTAATAGAATTATCTAAAAGCTATTCTGGGAAGATTACATGCAAGCTTTTTGGGCGCAAGATTTAAAAATAGAGATTGTTGTCTCAATGTAATCAATACTCAAAAAAATATTTAATATTATACTTAATATATAGACTATGAAACATAGTGATCTTCTTTGAATCTTATGTGAGAAACATACAGATCTGCACATGGGAAATAAAAAATGGAATACAACAAAATGAGGCCTACTCTCCACCCTACCATATTGGGTCATGGAGCCTCATGGGCTCTCACCAAAACCCCGAGCAAGAACATACATCGTCCACCACCCTGGTCAATGGTGAAATCAATGTTCCTTATTACAGTTAATATAAAGTCTATGAGGATGTAATTGTTTATTTGACCACTATAACTAATTTTGTAGTCAGTATGATAATTCTGAAAGGTCGTTTATAACACATGACTTTATCAAAATCCGCATTATGAATGCAGTATGCTCTGCAAGAATAACAAGAAAATGTGAAGTTTAGTGTAGTGATCATCTATTGTTGGTAGACAATATCTAAATAAGGAGATATAAAGAGTTGTGTAATTTATAGTAGATAATATGCAATACACCTGTAATAGAAGGGATGGAAGATATAGGAAGAGCTTGTGCATGTGGTAGAATGCAGTACAAAGAGAAGAAAAGAAGGCCTGCTCTCCACCCTACCATATTGGGTCATGAAGTGTCATGCGCTCTCACAAAACCCCGAGAAAATAAATAAATTATCCACCACTTTAATGAATGGTGAAAGCAATGTTTCAGGCCCTACTGACTTTATAGAAGATCTAATGGTGTGAAAACATCCACAAAAGAGGATTATTTGGCTTGAGTATGGTCCAAAAAGATGAAAACATAATGTGAAGTTTAGTGCAATGAACATGTGCCATTCATAAATAATAAATAAATCAGGAAATTTAAAGACTTGTACAATGTATAAGAAACAATATGCAATGCAGTTGTAATAGAACACACCAATTAAAAAAAATATTGGCATACCTTGTGCAGGGAATGGATTGTAGTATGAAAAACAAAAAAGGAGGCCTACTCTCCACCCTACCATATTGGGTCATGGAGCCTCGTGGGCACTCACAAAACCCCCAAGCAAAAACATTAATTTTGCACCACTTTGAACAATGGTGAAAATAATACTTTGGGACCTGAGAAAATTGGTTGTCTTCAAATCAATGCTATAGATTTTTTAATAATTTGACATGTAGTTGTGAACTAAGAGACGTGATAAAAGACATATAGCCTTACATTGTATACAGTTAGAATGAAGGAAGAGGGCATACACTATACAAGCGTGCAATTGTAAAGGTATTTAACATTTTGGAAATGGTGGAAATTCTATATGCATAGAAATGAAGAGGGAAAGAGAAGCAATAGAGTTACCGTTAAGAATACCAACATTCTTAAATCAATGGTGAAAGCAATGTTTCGGTCCCTGTTGACTTTATAAATGATCTAATGGCGTCAAAACATCCACAAAGGAGGATTGTTTGGATTTAGTATGGTTTGCAAAGATGGAAGAATAATGTGAAGTTTAGTGCAATAAACACATGCCATTGATAGATAATAAATAAATCAGGAAATTTAAAGACTTGTACAATGTATAAGAAATGATATGCAATGAAGTTGTAATATAACATAGCAATCAAAAAAAATGTTGGCATACCTTGTGCATGGAATGGATTGCATTATGAACACCAAAAAAGGAGGCCTGCTCTCCACCCTACCATATTGGCTCATGGAGCCTCGTGGGCTCTCACCAAACCCCCGAGCAAAAACAATAATTCTCCACCAGTTTGATCAATGGTGAGAACAATGCTATGGGACCTGAGAAAATTGGTTGTCTTCAAATCAATGCTATTGATTCTTTAATAAATTGGCATGCAGTTGTAAAATAAGAGATGGGGTAAAAGATATATAGCCTTACATTGTATATAGTTAGAATGCAAGAAAAGGCCATACACCATGCAAATATGCAATGGTAAAGTTGTCTACCATTTTGGAGATCACTACACCTTGTATATAAATTGAATGTAGTTGCAATATAAAATGGTTTAACACAAATATATGTACAGACAAGGAAAATGCAAATTTTAGCGAGGTGTACATGTTTCATTGGTAACCAATACCTAAATTATGAAATTTAAACAGTTCTATAATGTAAAAGGGAAAAATATGCAATACCACAATTACTTGTCGCATATTAAAAATGATAAGGAAGTGAATTTAGAAATGGTGGAAATTCTATATGCATGGAAATGAAGAGGGAAAGAGAAGCAACACAATTACCGTTAAGAATACCAACATTTCATGATGATGGTAATGAACATAACTGTTGGTGATGATCCTCTTGTTTGATTCATAGTGCATTGTTATTGCTGGTATGTATCTTGCAGTATCTATAAGGAAAATTTGAACTTTAGCGAGGTGAACACGTTACATTGGTAACCAATATCTAAATTATGAAATTTAAACAGTTCTATGATGTATAAGGAAAAAATATGCAATACCACATTTACATGTTGCATATAAAAAAGATAAGGAAGCCAATTTAGAAATGGTGCAAATTCTATATGCATGGAAATGAAAAGGGAAAGAGAAATAGTATAGTTATCGTTAAGAACACAAAAATTTCATGATGATAGAAATAAACATAATTGTTGGAGAAAATCCTCTTATTTGATTCATAGTGCATTGTAATTGCTAGTATGTATCTTGCAATAACTACCAAAAAAGAAAGGCGGATCCACGCATAGCAAGTACATACATTAGGTACCACTTTGTTGTATGGTGAAATCAATGTTCCTTATTACAATTAATATATAATATATTATTCAAGCAACTCTTTTTTGAGGCTGAAAGAAATAATAACATAGATACATATCTACACATAGGGAAAATAAACTAAAATGAAATGCAACAAAAGGAAGCTTGCTTTGCACCCTACCATATTGGGAAGATGGACCATCATAGACTATTACACATATATATTCATAAGTAGTCTTCAAAGATATGAATCTTGTCTATATTTAATGTTAGAAACAAATAGATGTGCACATAGGAAATACAAAACAAAACACAACAAAATGATGCTTGCTCTTGATCATATGTATATATCAGTGGAGAGTTTGTTCTCCAAGCAGGTATACAGGTGTTGTATGCCTTGGATGCATTTGCAGGGGGTTGTTCCTTGGATATATATAGACACAAAAAATAATGTGTAAATGTATGTATGGGGAGTTACATATAAACAACAGGTAGACGATGGGAAATAAAATGTCATCTGACAACTAAAAAGGGACAATCACCAACAAAAAACAAGGATGTGAGGACCAAATATTCAACTTTGACATTATTGACAGTGAGCAAGAAAAAATACAAATCACTTTTTTTTATGTTTTTTCGGATGGGGGATGGTTGGTAAAGCAATAGAAAATTCTTTGTGATGAAACCATTGATCAGAGTGATGGACAATGTATTTCCCATATGTCTAGATATGTATGTATGCCATCGTAGATGCAAAGAACATTGATACATATTGATCACTATGTTTATTTTGTTGGGACATTATTGCAATGACAAGCTATATTTTAACTGTTATATGGAACATTGATGCAACCATTGACCACAGTGATGAACAATGCAATTTGCATATTTGGATGCATATCATAGCAGATGCAAAGAACATTGATACATACTAGCACATTTTTGGAATGATAAGTTGTATTTCCAGTGCTGTATAGAATAGTGATATCACCATTGTTCATAGTGGTGGACAATGTATTTCCCCTATGTATAGATATGTATGTATGTCGTATCAGATCATACAAACAACATTGATACATAATAATCCCTATGTTTATTTTATGCGACATTCTTGGAGTGATAAACTGTATTTTTAAGTGTTATATACAAGATCCATGCTTGCAAGAAATGGGCAAATAATTATCACAACTGACACTTTTCTAGTATTGTTGCAACCATCACCCCATTCAAAGAACATAAAATAACATGAAACCACCTTCACATAAATTCCACAATAGCTAACCGCACTTCAACCTCAACAGAAGCCTGGTCTCGGGACAAACAAGTGCTAAGTTTCCCGAGGTTTGAAATGGTAGGTGCTACCTATGAGTTCCTTGGCTATTATGGGTGAACATAGATTGTGAGATGATGGAAGACAACCTAGATTGAACTTTGGCCAGGTTTTTCATTAGCCTTCCCAATTTTGAAGCCTTCCGGTAGCTAGGGAAAAGGTGGCAATCGGGGAGAAGTTGACACGTGTTTTTTGTTTATTTCGATTAAAAGCAATTGTTGCGTCAATAGAGAGGGCAAGTGAAATGGAATCAACATTAATTTTTGTATAGTTTCCATGTAGTGGTGATGGTTGTAATTGGTATATGCCTTTTAAAGCCTTGGAAAACATACAAAACGTCTGTGTAGACCACGAATGAAACAAAAATTTGCAAAGTTTTTTTTTCATTATTCACCTTTTCCTGCTTGCTTCAAACACACCTCTTCCCACTAGCTTTGGTGCAAGAAGTGAGAAAAGAAATATTGCAGGCAACACCTTTTATTTTGCTTTTGCAACCATTGCCCCATGCAAAAGACACAAAATAACCTCCAATCACCTTCACAAAAGCTGGACAACGTGTGATCTAACTTGCACCCTCACAAAAGCTTACTCTCCTTACTCACAACTCTGATAGCAGGTATAGCAACAGAACAAGGCCCAACAATGGGTTATTGAATATTTCATAGACATTCAATATGTTTCTCAAGGTTTTCAATATATGTGGCTACATGTAATTTGACACATGTTTTGGATCATGCCCCCCCTTTTTTATTTAAAAAAGAACTTGAAAATGCAAAGCTTGAGACAATTACTTCATAGAAGAACAAGTACCACATGTTTCAGTTGATATAAGCAATTTGAATAAATGCATGATGCAGATTCTAAACAACAAAATTGCAACTATCAATTGAAACATATGTACCCATTCTTTTGTTAGATGTCACGACAATTATCAATGAATAGAGGCAAGGCTATGTGAAGGAAAGTAGCAATTAATTCTTGTGGAGAAGTGTAAGTATAGACATAGAAAAAGAAAAAAATAGCTACCTTCTGAAAAGAATAAACATAGGAAGAAGTATATATGAATGTTCTTTGCATCTGACCTCACATACATACTTATCTACACGTAGGGATGAACATTGGGTGCGCCATGAGAAAGATATCAAAAAATTATCTTTATAGGTTTCCCTGTGTGGGTGATTGTTTGCACCAATATTGTTTCATTTATGGCTTTCGTTTTGCGGTGATAGTTGCAATTCTCTAGGCTAGGCTATATTGCATCATTTATCACCACCATTTTATGTGTATGGTTGCAAAAGAGATAATATCGTGTGTTTTTTGTGGGATTTTTCGTCTGGCTTGATGTTGAAACTAATATTATTTCATTTATGGTTCACATTTTGTGGGGGGGTTTTGAATCGATTTGTTATGAATGGTGATATCATTGTTTCTTATTAGGCCTAATATAAACACTATTATTTTAAGAATTCCCTTTTGAGGAGGAAACAAATACAAACTATCTTTCAAAAATAATAAAGATATGGAGCAGTATATTTTGTCTACATCTAATTTGAAATACATGTACATATCTAGACACATGAAAAAGGAAAATAAAACAAAATATAAGAAGCACATACTTTTTGTGGTAACATATTTTAGAGCAACAAATTTGTATATATGCATCGAACATATCCAATAGATAAAGATTCACGAGTGGAAAAAATGTACACCAATACATATTTATGTAGAGGTAGATGCAAATATATATCATGGATTGTTGATTGCTTCCTAGCAGCTTTGAAATCGGGAAGGTTGACGAAATTTTTGTCCAAAGTTCACACATATAGCCTATTGGTTAGCAGTCTCGATATAGAGGCAATCATTGGAAAGAAATTAGTATTATTTCATTTATGGTTTCCATATACACGTGATGGTTGCAAAGCAATAAAATAGACCAATAACAACATTGTTTCGTATATGTTTTCCATATACTACTTATAGCCACAATAATATTTAGAATTCTAAAGTTACCAAAGCAATTGAATAGTTTATGTTATTTTCCATAAGGCATTGTTGACTGCTGTTCTATAGCTTTAGTTTCTATGAAAATTGTGAGCCACTACAATGATGAGATTTTTTGCTAACAACATACATACATATGCACACCCAAAGTTGTCACTACATGTGAAAGAAATATCTAGATAAGTTTAAATGAACATATATGTGTACGTTGGTTGCACACAAGAAACAAAAATCTCTTGGTATAGGTTCTCACAACAACATTGTTCAAAGTATGCGTTGCATATATTGGCATTGGTTGCAATAATACCTTGCATTTAAAACTTACCAAAGTAATTGAAGAGTTTATGTTATTTTCAATAAGACACTTTTTAGTACCGAGCTGTAGATTGAGCTACACAACATACACAAAAAACATTATAGACAAGAACCATATGATATCCATATCCAACATGACATTATGATTAGACATGGGAAACTAGTAGGGAGAACATTTAACAAGCATTAGATGCATGTACATACATACACACTCACACATACAAATACATCACAAACACATATATCTATATAGAACTCTATCAAGATATTGTATGCACTTAGAAAATTCAAAACAAGATCAGAACAATAGAAATCAAATGAAAAAATTTCCATTATATTTTGTATCTTAATCTAGTGCAATGACAGGTTTTAATTAGCTGAACTGAACCAAAATCGCAAAACAGTTTCAGAGGGAATAGAGAATAGTCATCATTAAACATCACATAGAGAATATTATAATAAAAACAAAGTTTTATGCAATTGCAAGAAAGTAGAAAATAACCATATTTGATGCGCTTTTATGAATGCAAAGGCAAGATAGCATTTAATAGCCATGCATTCAAGGGAGAAAACATTATAATAATAACGATTGTCGAGAGAGAAGACTAGCTGGAAATTGAAATAGACAAGAAGCAAATAACCATATTAATATTAAAAAAAAGTCATAGATAGCTATAAATATTCAAGTTTTCATGCATATACGCATACAAATCCATTATAGGCAGATATATCTACACACATATGTATCAAAATGTTGTATGCACTCATAAATTTCAATTAAATGCATATATATTTATGTACATGCATACATAAATATATACATGCATACAACCATGTACACAAGTATATATAAGAACAACTGTAAATACTAATACATGTGTTAGATAGGAAAACATAACTATATAAACAAACAACATAAAATAAAATGAGGAATACACACTTAAATCAGAACAAAAGTCTAAGCAACATAAACAATATAGAAAAGATTAAGGGTATCTTGTTTTGTTAGCCATTATAAGTTAAACTTCATTGTTTTAATATATTACTAGTTAAATGAGGAACAAGACAACAATAGGAGAAAGGAAAGGTCTTTTGATGTGACAAGCAATGCAAAGAAAGAGAAGGAAACAAATGTCCAGTCAATAGAAAATATAACAAATATTCAAAGTCACAATTAAGCATGGTTGTTTGACATTCAAGGCAGTACGACAACTATCTCTAGAGACTCTTGAAGGGTAGGGGAAATTGCAGACAACTTTGACAACAACTACTTGCACTCAACTTTAAAGTTAACTCTTCCAACTTTGACTATTGTTGTTTTCATCCTTGTTTTTGAATTATAGGTCTGAGTTTTAATAAGAATAGTGAAAACAAATGAGTTTTACGTGACATGATTGATAATAGGCTCAATAGCCATTGCAGTAGAAGACTCATATTGCAACATGTAAATCTCCTTTACTGTCATCTACAATAAGCTTGTTGCAGCCTCATCAAAAGCAGTAGCCTGAATCTTTCCTGTGTGGTCTTCCATCTTTAGTTGCAATAAATATCGAAAGTCATAATCAAATATTATTGTCTGGAATTTAGGGAAGAACCATGTATTTTGGGTGGACTCTTCACACTTTTTCTTGCATTGTCTACCATTGGCCTACAACGGACATGCAACGTAATATAATGCATTAGTTTTTATATATTTTATTGTTGCCTTGAGAGTATCCTGCAAAGTTTCTAGCAAGCCAAGGTAGTGATCCAAGATATATCAAATGGTGCCTCCCATTTTCCAAAGCAACCTTTCGAAGGACTGTTCGAGTGGGCTCAATAGTAGGTGGCTCAATATGTCCTCGTTGGGTCAAGGGTTATGCTTTCGGGATGTCAGGATTTATGTATAAAAGAGTTCATGTGGTTGTGTTTAGTACCGTTCCATTGAAATACCCAACACGCGCATTTTTAACAACAAGGATGATAACCGAATGAGGGCTTTACAACCTTTCCATCTCATCACCCTTTTCTTCACAATTTGAGCCCCATAGATTAACATTGATGCAAAGGATGACAAATAATTACGTTTAATAGTTCTATGAATTGTTTCAAACTGATCCTTTCATTGTATAGTTGATACCTTTCCCACATGGACCACAGTCCCAATAATATAGATCAAACTGTTATTGCTATAATTTGTAATTTGATTAATTGGGAAGAATTTAAATACTTTCTCTAGGACAAAGGCCTCATCATCACAACATTTCAACATTGAGTTTTGATCCAAAATGATTTCCATGTGGCTGTTCAACTTATTAAATTTCCTATCTTCTTATTGCACTAAGCCCTTTGACACATAATAAGTACACCCCACCTCAACCCTATCATAATGCAATTATGCTATGTCATTAAAACAAGTGATTCATATTTTTGTTCCCTTACTGTCAATAATGTCAAAGCTAAATACTTGGCCCTTGCATCCCCATTCTTTGTAATGATGCATGTCCCTTTTCATTATTACTCGACCTTTTATTATCCATTTGGTTTGGTAAACGTTCAAACTTTTAACATGACTGATATTTGTAGGAGTATTTTGTTGTCTTGGGGATGTATTTATCCCAAATGTTGAGGCTCGTGTGGATGGGGAGGGTGATCCATAACCAATTATTTGTTCTTCTTGATCTCTAAACATTTATCTAGGTTTTCCAATTAGGTGGAAATATAACATTTTGACATCTAAGGACAATATGACAATCGCCCTAGAATCATGTGAACATCAAATACTTTTAAAGACAATCTCCACTAACAAGAAAGCATAAAACAAGTACAAGTAGTGTAGAATAATATCTAACCTTGATTCCCGCAGCTTCCTAGACAAATAGTTGGTCAAGCACAAGATGGAACCTATTTTCAATGCCTCTCTAAAAAAAAAGGTCATTGTATTTTGTAGGAAAAGTACCTATTTGCATGTGGGCTCCATCAGAGAGGATGAATTTGTAGCGATCAGCTGGGATTTTATCGCCTCCTATTTTTTGAAAATACTTTAGTTGGAGAACCATAGATGGAACACCATCTCCCACATCAATAGATCGTATCTCATGTATTGTCAAGGATGGATGCACATTTGTATCCTACAAGCCAGTTTCACTAAGCCAAGTAGAAGCAATGAGATATTGATGGTCGTGACACAAGTCTAGAAGCAAACAACAATGTCAACACATTTGAAAACTGTAGTGTTTCCCCCCCTAACACATAGGTGACTCCCAAATGGCTAGAAAATCGAAAGGAAAAGCAAAGATGAAGATTTTGAATATAAATTAGTTAGAATATATATCACAACAACTGTTAATTCAAGTGAAGCATATTGATAGTCCACTCGATGCATATGGAAAAGTATCAATTTAATTGTCAGTAGCAAGAACAAAACAAAGAACAAACTTACAAGACTGCTACTTGAGGATTTTTCATCATCCTGGGTAGAGCCAAAGTCCACCGATATTGTTGGGGCTGCTCTTTTCAAAGATGAGAGTTGCAATGCCAACGGTTGACTACAAGCTCTATGACCTCAAAACACAACATGATCTCTCATTTTTTTTGCACAAACATCAAAAATATCACAAGAAATGATTAATAAAAAAAAGGTTCAATGATTCATACAACACTTAATATACAATTTATTATTCCATGTTTTCTATTTCATCTTTTTAATCTTTCAATTTTTTTTATATAGACATCAACAATACGAGGGAAAATAAATAATAAGGGAGAAGGCTTCAATGTTCTATACAACAGTTAATATACAGTATACCATTCAAAGAATGCCCTATCAAGGTTCAAAGAAATAACATCTATTTTCACAAAGTAATAAACTTTGGGAAGAGTGTGTAGGTACATTGTTTACATCTACTTTGACATACATACATATCTACACATAGGAGAATTCAATATTTTTTTATATATGGTTTCAATTCTTTTCCAATGGTTGCAATGCAATAAAACAGTCTGTGTTGTTTTCCATAACACATTGTTAATTGTTGTTCTCTAGATTTGGCTGTATCATTTCATTTTTGATACATAATAAAATACTAAATGCTATAGATTTTATGTTGTTATCCAAAAGGAATTCTTGACTATCATTTCCACTCATTTTATTTTCCCCATGTACACAAATCTATATATGTGATATTAGATGCAAAAAACATTATTATACAACACTTAAAATACAACTTATGATTCCATGTATGTGCCAACAGAATAAACATAGGCATCACTATGTATCAATGTTACTTGCATCCACTATGACAAATATATTCGTCGACATAGGGGAAATACACTATTCATCAGTACAATCAAATGTTTGTACAATTTTTGACAAGGCATTACTGGTTGTCGTTTTGTGGCTTTACTAGCTATGCCAACTACAAGCAAGGAGAGGAAGCTTCTGTGAAGGTCCAAGTTCAATCATGTGTTGTCAAGCTACTGTCCACCTGGTAGGAGGTTTTTTTGGGCTTTCCTACATGGGGTTGTAGTTGGAAAAGCAATACAAATGTGTCAACTGTAATAATTTATTGCCCATTTTTTGTAGATGCTGAAGAAAGAAAGCAACAAAGACAAAGCAAGTGTGAAGAGGTATAGTTGAACCAAGCAAGAAGAGGTGCAATTTGAAAAACCCTTTGTATTTCCAACTTCTTTCATATATACTTGTAGACATGGTTGTATACATGTATATATGTACATATACATATATAGAAACATGCATGCATGGAATTCAATGTTCCCAGTGCATACAATATCTTGTTACAGTTTTGTGTAGGAAAATGTCTTTGTAATATATTTGTATCTGTGAGTGTGTTTGTGTGTATATACATTTTCTACCTGTATCTTTCAGGATATGCATCTATCTCTATATGTATCTCTGGTTTTCTATGTGTGTATATGCATTTTCCACATGTATTCCTAAACCCACAACTCAACAATCACCAATGCCCTATGGCAAAAAGTGCAGACTACCAGCATAGGCCACACAAAGACAACCAACAATGCCCTGTTGAGAAGACAATGAATTGATTGATTACTTTGCAAGCATTTCTAGTAGACAAAAACCATACACCAAACACTAAAGTATCTCTTTCTTTTGTTGCATTTCATTGTTCTTTTTCTCTATGCAGACATGTATGTATGAAAAATAGAACGTAGACAATATTCATATAAACTCATCCCCCTGAGCATTGCTTGCCACATACAATGTGCTGAAAAACTCTTCAAAGTTAGGAGAATAGCATAAACTATTGTATCACTTCAACTCTGTATTGTTTCATATTTGGTTCATAATGCAAGAGTTAAAATCAAATAGTATAGCCTATTCAATAGCCTCTTATCGAGAATGAAATAGCACACCCTAACCTAGATAACAACAATCACCAATGTCTCATGGAATCAATGTTGTTTACATTTTCTATGACATACATACATATCTATACATACGACCCATACATTATCCATCACTTCGATCGATAGTGCCAATACCAAGACTGTTGTATTGATTTTTGAAAGAGGGAAGAGGTACATTTAAAGTAAGCAGGTAGAGATTTCGATGGAGGTGCATATTGGAAAAACCCTTTCTAAAACTTATTTGAAAAATAATTCATGTTATTTTCCATAGGCCATTATTCATTGCTGTTGTCTCACTTAGTCTATATTGTTTCATTTATGCTGTCTATGCAACCACGATGGTTGGAAGGCAATATTGTTTGTTTTTGCATTGGATTGTTGTTGTGGATTATTGTGTTCTGTGGGTTTTTCCATCTAGGTTACTGTTGAAAGCAACATAGTTTTGAAAAAACTTTATGTTATTTTCCAAAGACCATTGTTGATTGTAGTTCTCTAGCTTAGGCTACAATTTTTCATTTATTGAATCAGTGTAGCCATGAAGGATGGAAGGCAATATTCTTTGTTTTTTCTGTTTGATTGTTACTGTGAATTGCTATGTTCTATGAATTGTTGTGTTTGTATGGGTTTTTGCATTTGAATCACTGTTCAGACCAATACACTTCAATTTATGATTCGAGTTCTATGACAAAGGTTTTCAATGGGTTTGTCACTATCATATTTGATTGTTGTATGCTTTCCATGTAGTAGTAATGGTTGTAAGTAACACCTGTCATTTAAATCCTTTGAAAACATAGCGAATGTCTACACAATTTTCAATAAGCCATCGTTGTGTGTGGTTCGGTGGTTTCACCTTCTATCGAAGGTGTGAGTGAGAAGGGCAAGCTTCTATGAACATGCAAGTGCAATTATCTATTGTGGAATTTCTGTGAAGATGTCTGGAGCCTATTTTTTATTTTTTGCATGGCATAATTGTTGTATGCTTTCCATGTACTTGTGATGGTTGTAAAAACACCTGCCATTTTAAACCTTAGGGAACACAACAAATATTTGCAAAATTTCCAACAAGGAATTGTTGGGTCTCATTCTCTTGCTATACTTGCTATCAGAGACGTGAGCAAGGAGGGTAAGCTTTTGTGAGGTTGAAAGTTGGATCAAGTGGTGTCTAGCTTCTGTGAAGGTGAGTGGAGGTTATTCTACGAGGGTTCCCATTTTTTTGCAGGGAGGCTACCAAGAAGAGGTGTGTTTGAAGAAAGCGAGAAGAGGTGGAAAATAAAATATTGTTTCATTTATGGCTTTCGTTGTGTAGTTTTGGTTGCAATAGAGTAAAATAGTTAATGTTATATAGTTTATGTTTCATTTTATATTACCTATTTGTTCATTGGTTGCATTGTCCCTCTCTAAGTTGGAGTTTGTAAGAATTTTTTTCATCTTTTTTGCAATGTATGTATACATGTATTATTTTCCATAGGAAATTGTTGAGTCTTGCTATCTACCTTTAATTATTTTGTTCCATATTCAATTAGCTTGACCTCTTGACTTATTCCATTTCCCTTTAAGTTGGTGTTTTATGGCTACATTGTCTCCTTTCTGGTAAGGTCCTATTGAAAAAAAAAATTCCCTAGGATGTTGTTGAAACCATTATTGTTTCATTTAAGGTGTCAATGTCTATATTTGTATATTTATTATATACATGTATCTTTCACGTAATGTATTTATCTATATTTGGATATGTCTAGTTTTTAATATTAATATAGCTATTTCCTTCTTGTTTGGTTTAATGGCCACGTACTGTGATCTTTTGTATTACTTTTCAAGTCATTGGCCAATGCAAAAAACAAAAAATATCCTCCAACAACAACCTTCACAGAAACTCCACAACAAATAGATACAGTTTATGTTAATTTCAATAGGGCATTGTTGGTTTGCATATGGTGCCAATGGTTGCAAGGGGAACACTAATGAACAATGCCATGTGTAGATTTTGATGTATGCCATAGCAGTTGCAAATAACATAGATACATATTGAAACATTGTTGGAAGAATAAGCCATATTTTGAGTGTTGTATCAAATGTTGATGCCACCATGTCTGTAGAACTTCTTCTTCACATAAATTCAGAGAGATTTTCAACACATTGTATGTGGGAAATTTTTCGTTATTATGGATACTATAAAGCCAAGTATATATGAATGTTGTCTACATATAATTTTATATACATACATATGTGCACAAAAGAAAAGAAAAATGAAACACTACATCAGATAGAAAAACTTCCACAACACAAAAATTCATAGTAACAAACCCATCCAAAACCATCACCACAAAAGGCGAATCATAAATCAAACAATATTCATTTCAACAAAGGAGTTACTAGAATGATAGATTGTATAGAAAGTGTAATAAGAAACATTGATTTCACTATTGATCAAAGGGGTGGAAAATGTATGTTCTTGCTCGAGAGTTTGGTGAGATCTAATCATGCTCCATTACACAATATGATAGGGTCGAGAGGAGGCCTCATTTTGTTGTGTTTGATTTTATATTTCCTATCTGCACATGTGTGTTTCTAACATTAGATGCAAACAACATTCATTTGTTTGGACGCCACCTATAGATATATCTATGTAGCAACCTATGATGGCCCATGATCCAATATGGTAGAGTGGAGAACACAGTTTCTTTTGCTGCATTTCATTTTATTTTCCCTATGCACATATATGTATCTGTGTCAAATTAGATGCAAACGACATTCATATGCACAACAACCTCTATACTAACTACAATAAGAAACATTGATATCGTGATTGATTACGGTGGTGGAAAATCTATTTATGGTCTGCCACTGTAACCAATAACAAGACTAATGTTCCATCCCACGCTTAATATATAGACTGCCATTCTAAAAAATCCTTATTAAGGTGTAGAGAAATAAGAAATATGCTTAAAGACACTCAAAAAGAGCCAAGAATATATTTTCAAGAAGAACACAAACTAATTTATTACCTTGCAACGATTTCCACCACACAGAAAGCATAAATCAAATAATTTATTCTAGGCCACAGAAGAACAATCAACAATGGCATATGCACAATTTTTGATAAGACACTCAATCCTTGGAAAACAAAGCGAATGTCTACGCAATTTTCGATAAGACATTGTTGGGTGTCATTCTCTAGGTTTACCTTGTTCTTGAAGATAGCTGTGAGTGAGGAGGGAAAGCATCTATGAAGGTGCAAGTTTGACCATCGATTATGGAGTTTCTTTGAAGGTGGTTGGAGGTTATTCTGTGTTTTTTGCATGGGGCGATGGTTGCGAAAGTAGTGCAAAAGTGTCAGTTGTGATAATTCTTTGTCCATTTTTTGTAGGTTTTGGAGAAATAAAGGAGTGGAGAGAAAGCAAGCTAGAAGAGGTGCATTTGAAGCAAGTGTGAAGAGGTTTGGGAAGAGGTGCATACTGAAAAAACCATTTTTCAATTATTTGGAAAATAGATTATGTTATTTTCCAAAGGGAATTGTTGATTGTTGCTCCTTTTTTGCATGGGGGTGATGGTTACAAAAGCATTACAAAATTGTTGGTTGTGATAATTATTTGCCCATTTTTTGTAAGCAGTGGAGGAAGAAGGGAGTGGAGAGAAAGCAAGCAGGAAGAGGTGTATTTTTTGCAAGCGGGAAGAAGTGCGAGCAAAGGTGCATATTACGAAGACCATTTCTTGAGTATTTTAAAAACAATATATGATATTTTCCAAAGGGAATTATTGCTTGTTGAGCTCTTATTACAACCATCTCCAGCACATGCAAACCATACAACAATTAATGTTGATGCCAAATAGCATTTAAGAGAGAAAACATCCACACTGCATTTTCCCTCAATTGACTGGCTGAGAAGGCAACAAATTCAAACCTTTTGTTGACTATAATAAGGCCTTGCTTTAGACCAGGAAATATATTACAGGCAACAAAAGATTTGAATTTGTAGCCTTCTTAGTGAGTCAATTGAAATAAAATTTAGTCTGGATATTTTCTCTCTTCATAAATTTGAAGGCGAGTAGTTATGTAGTGAGGCAAAAATATGGTATATGCATCTATTCAGATATAGCAGTCTATATAAAAATAGATATATACATGTGTACATATATATATTTATATATTGTTATATGTGTTTGTTCTTGATTGAACCTTAAAGTATTTATTCTGTATATAGATATGCCAAGTTTTTTTTATATCAATATGGTTGTTTCCTTCTTGTCAGGTTGGATTGCCGCATAGTGTTATGTATGCACAATTGGTTTTTTCTATTTAAATGTTAATATGCATGTGTGGCTGTGTATGTGTGTATATGGTCATTTACGTTAAGGTGTTGTGCAATAAAGGATTTTCTATGTTGTTAAAACCATTATTGTTTCATCTAAAGCTTCTATTTGTGGTTATGGTTGTAATGATATAGTTGGTGTTGTTCTCCATAAGGAATTATTGATCGATGTTCTCTAGCTTTGGTTATATATTACAGGCAACAAAAGATTTGAATTCATAGCCCTCTCACTGAGTCAATTGATGGGAAATTCAGACTGGATGTTTGCTCTCTTCACAAATTTGAAGGGTAGGAGTTATGCAGTGAGGGGAAAATATGGTATACACATATATTTAGATATAGTAGGCTATATATAAATACATATATACATGTGTACCGATAGATATATATATATGCTTATATGTGTCTGTTCTTGATTGAACCTTAAGTTATTTATTCTAAAATTCGATGACTAAATCTTTCACTATCAACACCTTGGTATGCTAATTAAGTATCATATGAACCATGAGTGGAATTCATTATAATAAAAAATATATATCAAACAAAAAATTATTTAGAAAGGAAAAAAAAACATTCATATTTATTGTTTTGACAACATAGTTATTTATTAGGGAAGAAAGTTGTTATTTATTTCATCCTCAAAAAGGAATTCTCACAATAATAAGGTTTATATTAAACATAATAAGGAACAATGGTTACCACATACAATGTTGCTTAAAACCTTTTTGGAGCCATTTAAGGAAGAAGTCAAATACTTTTCCCAAGGATGCACTATAAAAATGAAACAATATAGCAAAAGCTAGAGAAAGACACTTGACAATGCCCTATGGAAAACTACAAACACGACACAACATTAACTATCTAGTTATGTTGCAACCATCACCACTAAATGCAACCCACAAATGAATAAATAGCAGGTCTTATTAAAATTATCTCCAACACATGCAAACCATACAACAAATAATGTTGATGCAAACTAGCGTTTAATTTTGATGGCCTTCTCTATCCACGTGGCAGGAAATCTGCCAGCCTACTCCCAACACGTGCCAACCACCTCTGGAACCTTTCCCCATGGACGTGGCCAAGGCCTAGAGACTAGGGAGGTTGACGGGCAATCAAGATGGCCATTAGAAATTCCAACCAAAGTTCAAGAACATCCGCCACCCTCTTCATAGCCACTGGAAGGATCAAGAACTGAAAATTCTAATGGGAATTCTAACCAAAGCTCTTACAAATAGCGTATCAAATAACAAGGTAGAGAACAAAAATCACCATAAATTGTATAACATTAACATTTTTTTTGCTTTGCAACCACACTGAAAAAGAAAAAACCATAAACCAAACGATATTGATTTCAAGAGCCACCCAGATGGCAAACAACCAAACACCAAAAATGCACCGTAACAAACCCATGCAAAAATATGGTCTTTTCCTAATAACACCTTATTAAAAACACAACAATCTATGCTTTTCAACAACACGTTATCAAAAAATGAAACAATGCAACCTAAGCTAGAGAACAATAATCAACAATAGCGTATCTAATTCAACACAAACTATATAACATTAACTATTTTATTCAATTGCAACCACACCCACAAAATGGAGGGCATAAATCAAAGAACATTCGTTTCAACACCGACCTAGATGCATAAACCCATAAAATACAAAAAAATTACACTGACAAACCCATACAAAACCCACATAACATGAATACTTTTAACAAACAAGATATCCTTATCGGAACAACACCGTATTGAAAACGAGATGATATAGCCTTTCCATGAGCACCATATTGAAAATGGGACAATATAGCCCAAGCTAGACAACAAAAATCGATAAAAACTACATAACGCCAACAATTTTATTCGGTTGCAAAAATAGCGACAAAATGAAAGCCATAAAGAGAAACCCACAAAAAATTCACCATAACAAACCCATGCAAAAATATACTCTTTTCTCAACAAAACCTTATAAAAAATTGAAATAATATAACCTTTTCAACAACACCTCGAAAATGAAACAATATAGCCTAAGCTAGACAACAACAATCAACAATTCCTTATGGAGACCAACATAAACTATATTATGATAGCTATTTGAAAGCCAGACAATAGCAATAAGAAATTCCCTATCGAAATAAACATAAACTGTATAATATTAACGATTTTTTTGCATTGCAACCATATCCACAAAAAAATACAATTCGGCCTAAACACCAACACAGATGCAAAAACCCACAAAACACAAAAAATCACAGTTACAAAGCCATGCAAAAGTATAGTCTTTTCTCAACACCACCTTATCACAACATGGAACAATATAGCTTTTGAACAACACCTCACCGAAAATGAAACAATGTACCCTAAGCCAAACAACAACACTTAGCAATGCCTTATCAAAATCTACATAAACTATATAACGTTAACTATATTAAAGCTAGACAACAAAAATCAATAATGTCTTATGGAAATCGACATAAATTGTATAAGGTTGACTATTTTATTTCGTTACAACCATAGGGAAAAAATGTAGTGCATAAATCAAACAATATTGGTCTTAATAGCAGCCCACATGGAGGAACCCACAAAACAAAAAAATGCACAGTCATAAACCAATGCAAAAATATAGTCTTTTCTCAACAATACGCTATCGAAAATGGAACACTATGGCCTTCTTACAAGCACATTATCGAAAATGAAAGAATATTTCACAAGCTAGAGAACAACAATCAACAATACACAAAACCCATGCAAAACAATACCACATAACACCAACACTTTTATTCTGTTGTAAACATAGCCAAAAAATGGAAGTGATAAAAAGAAAGCAACAAAGATTCATAGTAACAAACCCACCCAAAAAATTACTTTTTTCTCAACAAAACCAGGCTATCCAAAATTGAAACAATATAGCCTTTTTAACAACACCCTATCGAAAATTGCCACAAAGATTCACAGTAACAAACCCACCCAAAAAAATACTTTTTTTTCTCAATAGAACCCATCCAAAATTGAAACAATATATCCTTTTCAACAACACCTTATCGAAAATGAAAAATATAGCCTAAGCTTGAGAACAATAATCACCAATGCCTAATGGAATCAAGCATAAAGCCTCTAAAATTAACTATTTTACTCTGTTGCAACCATAACCACCAAAAGGAAGCCATAAATCAAACAAAAACCACAGCCACAAAACCCATGCAAAATGATAGCCACAAAACACCAACCATAATCAAAACAATATTGCTTTGAACAAATAATATAGTCTTTTCTCAATAGTGCCTTATCAAAAATTGAAACAATATAGCCTTCTCAACAACACCCTATCGAAAATGAGAAAATATAGCCCAAGGTAGAGAACAACAATTGACAAAAATTCTGTAACGTTAACAATTTTAGTCCAATCTAAACACACCCACATAAAAGAAAGCCATCAAGAGAAACCCACAAAAGTTCACAGTAACAAAACCATGCAAAAATATACTCTTTTCTCAATAGAACCTTACCAAAATTTGAAACAATATAGCCTTTTCAATAGCACCTTATCCAAAATTCACAGTAACAAACCCATGCAAAAATATACTCTTTTCTCAACAGGACCTTATCGGAAATTGAAAGAATATAGCATTTTTCAACAACACCTTATTGAAAATGAATTTCAATATAGCCTAAGCTAGAGAAGAATAATCAACAATGCCTAATGGAATCAATTATAAATTGTATATAACATTAACTATTTTATTTTGTTGCAACCATAACCACAAAATAGAAGCCATAAATAAAAAAATATCAAGCTAGAGAACAAAAATCGACAAAAACTGCATAATTTTAACAATTTTAGTCTAGTCCAAACACACCCACATAAATGGAAGCCATCAAGAGAAACCCACAAAAGTTCACAGTAACAAACCCATGCAAAAATATACTCTTTTCTCAATAGAACCTTACAAAAAATTGAAACAATATAGCCTTTTCAACAACGCCTTATCCAAAATTCACAGTAACAAACCCATGCAAAAATATACTCTTTTCTCAACAAAACCTTATCAAAAATAGAAAGAATATAGCCTTTTTCAATAACACCTTACAAAAAATGAAACAATATAGCCTAAGCTACAGAACAATAATGAACAATGCCTAATGGAATCAAACATAAAGTATATAACATTAACTATTTTATTTCGTTCCAACCATAACCACAAAATAGAAGCCATAAATCAAACAATATTGGTTTCAATAGCGACCCAGATACAACCATAGCCACAAAACTCATGCAAAATGATAGCCACAAAACGACAACCATAAATAAAACAATACTAATTTTAACAAACAATATACTCTTTTTTGAACAGTGCCTTATCCAAAATTGAAACAATATAGCTTAAGCTAGAGAACGATAATCAACAATACCCAATGGAACCAAAGATAAACTGTATAACATTAACTATTTTGTTCTGTTGCAACCATAACCACAGAATGCAAGCTATAGAGAGAAACCCATAAAAAAATAACAGTAACAAACCCATTCAAAAATATACTCTCTTCTCAAGAGAACCTTATCTAAAATTAAAATAATATTGCCTTTTCAACAACACCTTTTCCAAAATGAATCAATATAGCCTAAACCAGAGAACAATAATCAACAATCCCCAATTGTATAACATTATTTATTTTATTTCGTTTCAACCATGACCACAAAACATAAGCCATAAATCAAACAATATTAGTTTGAACACTGACCCAGATGCAAAAACCCACAAAACATAAAAATTCATAGTTACAAACCCATGCAAAACCATAGCCACAAAAAGTGAACCACAAACCAAACAATATTAATTTTTACAAACAATATAGCCTTTTCTCAACACTAGCTTATTAAAATTTGAATCAATCAACAGTACCTCATCGGAAACCAGATAGTACAACATGCCACAAACCACAAACCACAAATGAAACAATATCACAAAGGGTTTTTTCGATATGCACCTCTTCCCGCTTCGTTCAAACATACCTCTTCTCACTAGCTTTCTCTACGCTGCCTTGTTTCTCAAACCCTACAAAAACCTGCATAACGTTAACAAATTTATTTTGTTGCAAACATTCAAAAATTCAAAAATTCATAGTAAGAAACCCATGCAAAACCATAGACACAAAACGCAAACAATAAACAAGTGTTTTCTCAACAACAACCTATCAAAATTTGCAACAATCAACACTACCTTACCCGAAATCAAACAATATAGCTTGCCACAAATCACGAACTACAAATGAAACAATATCACAAAGGGTTTTTTTGATATCCACCTCTTTTCGCTAGCTTTCCTGCAAAAAATGGGCACCCTCACAGAATAACCTCTGCCCACCTTCACAGAAGTTGGACAACGTTGGATAGAACTTGCACCCTCACAGAAGCTTACCCTCCTCGCTCATGGCTTTGATAGTAGGTATAGCAATAGAATGAGACCCAACAATGCCTTATTTCCCAAACCTTGCAAAAAATTGCATAACGTTAACAAGTTTATTCCATTGCAAAAATTAATAAATTCACAATAACAAACCCATGCAAAACTATAGACACAAAATGAGAATGATAAACGAGTGTTTTCTCAACAACAACCTATGAAATTTTGAAACAATCAACATTACCTTACCCAAAATCAAACAATATAGCCTGCCACAAACCATGAACCATAAATGAAACAATATCGCAGAGGGTTTTTTTGATATCCACCTCTTCCCACTAACTTTCCTGTAAAAAATGGGTACCCTCATAGAATAACCTCTGCCCACCTTCACAGAAGCTGGAAAACACTAGATAGAACTTGCACCCTCACAAAAGATTACCCTCCTTGCTCACGGCTCTGATAGTAGGTATAGCAACAAAATGAGACCCAACAATGCCTTATCAAAAATCTCGTAGACATTCGCTATGTCTCCCGAGGTTTGAAACGAGAGGTGCTATTACAACCATTGCGAGTACACGGAAAGCATACAACAATTAATCTTGATGCGAACCAACATTTAATTTCAGCGGCCTTCTCTATCCACTCGGTGGGAAATCTGCCAAACTACTCCCAAGCCATCTACCAACATTTTCATGGTCACTGAAGGCTTAAAAACTGGGGAGGCTGATGAAAATTCTAACCAACATTCAAACACATCTGCCACCTTTTTCATGGTCGCCAGAAGGCTCAAAAATTGGGGAGGTTGACAAAAATTCCGACCAAAGTTCACACAAATAGCCTATTGGCTATATATATATTTATAGATTGGTGGGTAAGTGAATATGTTTATATATAAGTGGGTGATCCCATAATAGTGGTTTACAATTTTTGGCCAAATTGGACACTGCAATTATTATTTTTAACTAAATCTTCATATTTGGGCACCTATAGCGGCTAAACCATGAGGAATTTGAAGATGATGAAAACTAGAGTCTCATCACATTTTGTCTGTAGATTCTAAAAATATTTTTTTCAAAATTTTTGGAATCAGATTGCACTTTTTTTTCTATCTCCCACGAAAACTGGTCTTTTTCAGAAAATGACATTTTTAAAAAGTGACGCTCAGTGTATACAACATAACTTTTTTTGTATAAAGGATAAAATTCTAATTTTTTCAAATTTAGATTTTTAACTATGATATCTAGCACTTGCATTTGGTCTCATAGTTTTTTATTGAATATTTTTTCCTTAATCAAGTTTCAAAGTCAAACCAATTGCAATTTAGACATAGGCGGGCTGTATACAAAACTTTTTTTGTATGTATCGAAATTCAATTTTTTTTTTAATGGATCAAGGACATCAATACCCAGCCTCAATGTATTTTTAAAATTTTTATTTTGATAATCTTCTATTTTTCCACATGTGCAAAATAGAGAGCTTGACTTTTGGTGAAAAACCTATGTTTAATAAAACTAAAAAAACACATACATAATAAAACCAAAACATATTAAAATTTAATTCATTGGATAGCTCATTCTGAGGACTACCATCTTCCAGTAGGGTTTTTGAAGTATCCTCCATTTTCATCCTCAACCCGAGCTTCGAAGGGCAGAATTCTGCTAAAATTTGGTGGAAGAGGGGGAGAAGGGCAGAAAAGGGGGGTTCAAGCGAACCCCCCTTCGAACGAACCCCCCTTCGCTCAAAAGGGTGAAGGGGGGTTCATTCGAAGGGGGGTTCACTCGAACCCCCCTTTTTTTGAATTCCCCATAAGGGAACGTGGCATTACAGGGTTCGAGCGAACCCACCATGCAAAAGGGGGTTCGCTCGAACTAGGGGTTCGACCGAACCCCTCTTTTGGGTTCGTGCGAAACCCCTAGTTTGAAAGAACCCTTTAAAACATGAAATTTTCAATGCATGAGAATTTTCTCAAATTTCCTTCCTCATAAAAATTGTACACCACTATTATGGGTTTACCCAAGTGATATTACGCCTGTGTACACATATATATTTATATATTAATATATGCTTAGAGGTTGAATATTATTAATGATTAGAGGTCAGTTTATAATCTAATTCATAGACTAATTTATATTTGAGTTATTCTAGCATTTAAGGGTCGATATTAACCATAGCATTGATACTATGAAAGATGTCATTGTCTTCATAAGATACGACTTTCTCAGACTTAGCAAAAAAATGATATAGGCAGTGAAGTGATAGAATCCTATGCCACTTTGTATGGTATATTTATAACACTTTGACCAAGTCTAAACCAACGTAGTAAATTAGTTCATTGAGCCTTTGACCAACATGTGGATAAGGTGTATTAGCATTATGATGGTATATTATATACACATATAATAATGTCCAAACTTCATGGCATGTAAATCCACACATGAATATAAGGGAACTAAGTGTTTATACTAATTCATGAATCATAGTCAAGCATATTTTAGAGGCAGAAGTAAGATATAATTGTGACCATATTCTTTAGCTACATATTACTGTTGCTGCCTGCATATGAAGAGTTTGTTATCTACAAACAAAGAGCAACCATTAAGTCGATGCCTTTTGTGGAAAGACCATGGATTTAGTAAATGCTAAATGCCTTGTCATTAAGCATCAACCAACATCTGTTAAAGGCGTGTAAGGTAAAGTCGACGACTTTGTCAAACTGATTGATTATGTGAATTGACTCATACCAAGACTAAGTCGATGCAAGCTTGGTGTTGCAAATATGATGTTGATTGTTTCAAATGTAAAGAAAATTGTACCAAATCCGTATGTGAATATGATGCTTTGGCACCACCTTTGAATCCTTATAATTGTACATGTCAATTATGAAATGTAAACTGAATTATATCATGTGGAGATTTGAATTAGTCTAATTATTATCGATCAACAAGGTCAATCTATAGTTGTTTTAGCTGAGTAAGTACTTACATATTCACCACCTTTTAGCTATGATATAGATATTGTTGTGCATGTTAGCTGTACTATCAAATTCCATGCCTAAACTATAGGCTGGGTAGTTACCATATTGCTATATAAATAGTGGAGCTAGTTTACTTGTTTGGGATGCTTATTCCTTGAGAAAGTTTCTACATTGTATTTAAATTCCTATCCGTATTATTATGCCTAATACAATGAGTGAGAGTTTTGAGCATTAGAGAGAGTTTATTATTATTTTGAGAGAAGTATTTTCCAACTAGTGAGATAGTGGTTATTGATACTTTGTTGAAGGATCAATACCAGGCTAGTTGTTATTCTGGAAGTGTTGTGTTTGTAGCCAGTCAATTGGAAAGATTATCACAAGCATGGGGATATTTTTGCTTTTATTGCATTAGTTTTGAAAGAGTTATTCTTGTTTGTTTTGAAGTCTATTATGGTTACATGCATTTAGAGAAAAGTATTGGTTACTTTGAAAGAAAGTATAAGCTACCTATACTATTTATGAAATGCTTGTAATTAATCCACAATAGGAGGATTATGTTTATCATAAGTATTACATACTAGATATGAATAAACATGGGAAGCACAAGGCTTATTCATGGCTTAAACCCTTTTAGCCAAAGAGGTGATACTCTCGAATGAAATCAACTATTGTTATGAAAACTCTTCAATTGAGGCCACACATTATATTTGTATTTACTCCATGATAGGAGGGATATTTTTCATAGGTATTAATAGTATACTAGATATGATTAAGAATGGGAAGCGTAAGGGATACTCATAGCTAGATATTTAATTATGCTAGATGGCTAGTAGGTTACTCTTGGGATTATTATCCAATGAAGGGAGGGAACTAGTATTTTTATTAATGAGTTGTGTTTCTTTAGGTTGTTAAAGAGATATGTTATCCTAGGGAGTAGCTTGCCTATGGAGAGGGATTGTCTAAGCATAGATATAATGGCCTTAAGTCAAAAAGAGCTTGCTATAGTGTAAGTGAATGGTTAACCATCTCTCAATTATACTAAGTGACAACACTTTGGCCAAAGTAGTGTGATTGTTGGGGGCTCCACTATCAGTTCACCGTGTCCATTTAAATGCATGAGGGTTACCTAGCGTAGGTTATAAATCCTAGTCATGTAGGGAACAACACTAAGCTCAGAGTGGTATGTCGTATGAGGTTACCTAGACAATAGCTTCATCGAAGGGTAGGTCCATCTATCGTTGATAGATGTGTGGGGGACCGCCTATGAGTTCGTGGTTGGCAGAAAAGTGCTTGAGTGATGCTTCTCCTCCTCAATAGATGATAGAAGACCAAGGTTTTGAAAGGAAAATTCCTAGACCATCTATATCTTATGCTATGAAGCTTAGAGGAGTTGTGTACTTTCCTGGAATGTTATACTTTGTGAATTATTGTATTGGAATGGAATCCTTATTGAATATTGTATGGCATCTTTGTTCAATATGATATCTATGTTTTGGGAAAATTTGTATAATTACTTTGGATTGCAGTGAAAAAATTAGAATTTTTGTTATTTAAATTATGCATGTAATTTACATTATTGGAAGAAATTTTTTTATTGCTATTTCATAGCGTCATGATTTATTCACTTAAGGTGAAAACATTGGAAATTTTAGAGTGAAGAACATCGGGGTTGTTACAACATACATTGACATTATTATTTTCATGTTTCATTATGTAGTCATCTTACTTCATGCAACACGTCTTTCGCTTTGTGGTGACATTGGGTGTGATGTTCTTCAAGAGTGTTATCTCTCTTAGCATATTATATTCCTCTTAGTGGCTTGATGCGACACACTGCATCCCCTAAGTTGTGAATCTTCTATTCTTCAATTGGTCCTCTCTTGGAGACATTAGGCAAAATGTTTTGTAAGTTAAGACCTTATGAAATCCTAAGGAAATAATAGGAAAACTTGAATGTCAATTGAGAATCCTAAAAGGTGGTCAATAGAATAATTATGTGCCTAGACCCAATTACACTCTTAAATTTCTTTCTATATGACCATATTTTAAATATCATGATTAAATTGTGAATTATTGATTAATATATATTTAATGTCACCTAAAGACCTATAATAGATTTGGAATAGGGAATTACCACCCATGTCCAACCTATTTTGGTCCAAATTAAAATATATTATTCTTGACATTTTAGCATTTATATATTTCAATTCACTTGCCATCTTTCTCAACTTTTTATAATTAATTTTATGGAAATGAAAGAAATGCATATAAATACAAGACCTTTCAGCATTTGAAATCCTAAGGAAATAATAAGAAATCTTGAATGTCAATTGAGAATCCTAAAAGGTGCTCAATAGAAGAATTATTAGAGTTTACAACACTTATTATTAGTCAAGATTCATATTAGCAATGCATGAAGTCTATATGTGAGTTCATAAATTTTTTATGTTGATTGTTTTTGTAAGTACTAACACTTCTAGGAACTCTAATCAAGCATCCAATTATCCTTGAAGGTGATGAGTATAATGACTTCATTTCATCATGGAAAGTAGACCTGTGTGGTAAGTTGCAAGACTTGTCAATTTATCATTCCTTTTATCTATTTTGTCTCTTCCTAACCAAAGGTAATCACTCTTTACATCATCATAGAAATAGTGAAGGTTTAAAACACCAAAATTGGGTTTGACTTAGGTAAGCCCCCATATGGCACAACCTGATGTACGAGCATCCAAGGTGAAATGGAAATCTAGTGTCACCAATTTTTTTTTTCAATTTTATTTATTTTCAATAAGGGCTTAGGGGTTAGGAGAATAACTATTTTAATTTGCAACATTGTAACTTTCCCTCTCGTGATTTGAAAATGTAATTTTTGGGGAATTATGCTCTACTAAATATTTCAAAGGCATGATGGAATATTTTATTTGGGCACGTCTCATTTCTAGGTGAGACCACTTGGTATGCATGTTAATGCATGTTCAATTTCATTCTTTGCATGTTAGCCACAAGCTTTGCATGTTGTTGCATGTCTAGGTCGTAACTATGAGACCTAGTTTTAGTAAAATGGTCATCACTTTCTCATACATTTAGAAAATTAAGAATTTCAAAATGATCTGAAAATCTTGAAATGATGCACACCAAACCCAAAAACTATTTAAGGAAATTCTAACGAATGATAGAGCATTGATAAACAAAAAGCAAAGGGTTTTATTGGTGGTTTAGTGGAGGTTGTTTTGAGAAACCAATAGTAGTTTCTTCTCACACAATTTTTATATATTGATGCTACTGATTTGGTGAAGTTGCCTTTGGAGAAGAAGAGTTTTTCATACTTAGATGTTGCTATAATGAAGCTAGAATGTTGAGTTGCAGATTTTGTATGTGTAAAACCCATGATGTATGTGAGCATATGAGCTCCATGATTATGTAATTCATTTTCATATTTGAACTCAATATATGTTGCAAATTTCTCTTCCATATTTTATTGTTAATGTTTACTTGCATCCTTCTTGCATAGTGTCGTATGTGTGTTTGGTTTTATATTTGAAAGGGAGAGTATCCCTTGACATCAGTGGTATCAGAGTAGGAGTTCTTGAGTGTGCACGTAGAGTATTGAACGTGAGATGGTTTGCACAAGGTCTTGTGGTGGTGGTGTGTGAGAGATTTGCATGTAAACAGATTGTCGAATGTGAAGTAGTTTATATGTGAAGATTTGTATTGAGGCTTTGTGAGGCCTTGAAAATGTCAAAGAAGAAGGGCAAAAAGTTTGTCATAGTTGTGTATGCAGGTGAACATGAAGCATAAAATATTGCAAAAGTATGCTTTGAGGAAGGCATAAAGAAAAAGAGTGAGGAGAAAGAGAGAAGTGAAGCAAATATTAAAGAGGTTGTAGCGGCAAAAAAAGAGTTGAATGCAATTGAGAACATTGAAGAAGACATCAAAGTCGAAATAGTAAAAGATGAGGTAAAACTTGCATCTTGTGAGTTAATTGGTGATTCTAATTTTCTTATAAATTATGCAAATGAAATGGGTGAATATGAGGAAGCTAAAAGTTTTGTTGTAGTAGTAAGAAAGAGAGGAAATTTAAAGGAAGGAATAGATAGAAAGTTTCAAAGGTGCAAAAGAAGAAACAAATGGATAAGGAAGAAGGATGGATGAAAAACAAGCACACGATTTACAAAATTTTATGAGTTCATCTCATGAAACATTTCAAATTACCATGAGTGTCTGATGCAGGAATATCCAAAGTGAAATGAAAATCCCGTGTCACCAAAAAAACTTATTTCGATTTTGTTTAATTTCAATAAGGACTTAGGGGTTGAGAGAATAAATATTTTAATTTGCAACAATATAACTTCCCCTCTTGTGATTTGAAAATCTATTTTTTGAGGAATTATGCTCTATTAAGTATTTCAAAGGCAGAAATAGTGGAATATTTTATTTGGGCATCTCATTTCTAGGTGGGACCACTTGGTATGCATGTTAATGCATGTTTAATTGCTTTCTTTGCAGGTATTTGCATGTTGGCCACAAGCTTTGCATGTTGTTGCATGCCTGCATTGTAACTATGAGACCCAATCTTAGTAAAATGGTCATAACTTTCTCATACGATAACAAAATTAAGAATTTCAAAATGATTCAAAAATTTGGAAACGAGATACACTAAACGCAAAAATTGTTTGAGAATTCTAACAAATGATAGAGCATTGATAGGCATAAAGTGATGAGTTTTCTTGGTGGTTTAGTGGAGGTTGTTTTGAGAAACCAATAGTGGTTTCTTTTCACACAATTTCTATATATTGATGCTGCTCATTCAGTGAAGTTGGCTTTGGAGAAGAAGAGTTTTGCATAGTTCCGATGTTGCTGGAATAAAGCTAGAATGTTGAGTTGTAGATTTTGTATCTGTAAAGCCCATGATGTATGTGAACATATGAGCTCCATGATTATGTAATTCATTTTCAGATTTGAACTCAATATATGTTGCAAATTTCTCTTCCATATTTTGTTGTTAATGTTTATTTGTAGCCTTCTTGCATGGTGTAGTATGTGTGTTTTCTTTTAGATTTGAAAGGGAGAGTATCCCTTGACATCCCAACCATTTCTCTTCTCTTTTATGTGTAGGGGAAAAATATCTAATGGAAAGCATTGAAGACCTAATTGTAAGCTCAAGCATTTAGTCCTCACATGTTAGCTAATTAGAGAAAGTTGAATTAATTATTGATAGAAGAAATTACAAATCTGAGTCTAGAATGGAAGAACCTACAAACAATGACCATCTAAGATTTGATTTATGATTTCAAATATCTAAATTTCTGCATCTATTGTGCTAGCGCCCCTATCTACCAAGTTTGAGCTTTGATTTACATGCCAAGATACTCTATCTCTACACTCTAGTATTCTCTGATCCTTTCTGTGTTTATGTTTTGTGCTTCTCTGAAATCATAATAGTTTGCTATAGTTACATAGCTAAAATTAGTGCATATTTACATCATCAAATCAAGTCCATTCATAATCAATCAATCAACCCTCCAAAGAAAGAACGAAAACTCTAGTCCACCATTCTGACTCTTCCATAATGGTTAATAACCAAGTGGATGTTTGTTTCTTTTTTATTCCTTCCATTGTGATGTAGGAGAAAGGGTGATTGAGATCCTAGATCCCCTTTTCCCACATCAATGTTGCCAAACCTTTTTTGTGATGGTATTAGCAACAAAATTAACCTTGGGATATACATCCACCGTAAATATTTATGTAGTGCTTACGTTGAGTTTAGGTAGGAAAGGATCAATGATTTGGAATATTATTGAGAATGGAGAATCTCTTGTGAGTCAAGGTCATTTTTGGATTTTTAATTCACGATTTAATTCTCCTTTTTTAATATATTCTTGGGGAATTTTATTCCCCAATTCAATTCTTAAGCTCACCTTCTATTCACGAGTATGAAATTTTAATTCAAGATTTAGTGCTCATGCGATGGTGGTCGAACCCTCCTCAAGTAACAGACTGAAACAGGCTTCTGTATTTTGGAAATAGTCAGTAATGGTGCACTTTTTCTGTCAGTTTGTAAGAACCAGCTATGGTAGATATGCACTGCTAGAAAGCACAAATGTAAAGCACTGTAAAGCACTGATACACTGTATATGTAAAGATCAGAGCATGTAATGGGGGGACAGAATGAACTGTATTTTTTGTGAAGGGGTAGGTACATGAAGTAACTCTGCTTTAGGTCTTACTGTATTTTCTGCTGTTCATACTATAACTAATACAAAAAAATCTGTTAATCTCTATTTTTGATCTTTAATCATTATCAGCTTTCTGTAATTATTTACATTTAAATACAATATAACCAAAAAAAAAAAAAACTATTATTAATTGACAAGCTATTTATTCACTTACTAACTCTGGAATTAACCAAATTCATCAATTCTTTATCATTTATAAATTATTTAAAATCGTGAAAATAATGAAATTCCTACAAATACTAATATTTGAAAGCACCCACAACTTTTTCAGGCAAAAATATTTTCAATAAAAATAAACAGTCGATAAACAAACAAACCAAACAAGTATCATTAGAAATGGGATAAACAAGTATAATTATTTATTGTAAAATCTTTTAATCTATATTTTTATGATTCTTTTAGCTGTTATGAACATTCAATAATATTTTACATTTTAATACGATACAATAAAACTAAAAAATCCGCCGTCAATTAACTATCACTTACTGAACTCCATAAATAATAAACTTCATCAAATATTCTTTGTCATATATATATAGTTTAAAATCATGGAAATAACAAAATCGCCCATTCCAAAAATATAGTATTATTATTATTGAAGGAGTCGTGCATTACAATAACACGAACATGGTGGCGAAGTCCACATTATTTATGAGAAAGTATTTGGCTGTTCAACACTCATTACATTGACAGCAGTTGAAGGTTCCAGTCTTTGCACCAGGAGTACATTTATAATGCCCATTTATCTTAGCTGCGCAGTCACTACATTTGGTGACGGGAGGAGCAAGACAATGGTCAGGGTCAGAAGCAATCCCTTCAATCCCTGCAATATTCCACATAAACAATTAATTTGGCATTTTAACATAAACAAAAAGTAACACACGCTTATATACTGACTTGTAAGAGGCATGGCTGTCGATGCAGTTATTGAGAGCAGGCTAAACAGTAACAAAACAGCCACCATAGAGGCGAGACTAACTCTCTTATTTGCCATCTGAATCTGATTTCGTTAAACAAGTAATAGAAAGAAATGAGAGTATGCAGATGAACAAGTAATAAAAATGAGAGTATATATAGGGAAGGTGGGTGATGATATGAATTTGTTTAAACAGGTAAGGGATGACCGCGTCGTCTGGATGGTTACAACAGGTGTGAGATCTCCTCAACTAATGCTAATTACTGTTTGACTAGGAAAGATTGCAATTCATTTTGGTTTTCTAACTTCTCGTAGAAACTGACGGCATGCAGAAAATATAGATTACAAGTGTTCCAACGTTAGAATATGACTTTTCCTTTAATAATGTTTGACGTTTTCGCCGTAATATTCCTTTGAGTTTGTAAGCGATTTGTTGAGGTTGCTGAAATATTTAGGGAATGCCACAGAGAAAGCAATTGTTGTGACATCGTGTAAATTTTGACTGTTTAAGTAACATAGCTGTTTGAATTTTATTTTTTTCCATTTGAATATACGTATTATTTATTCGAAGTTACTTTTTATAAACCTCACAATGAATTACATGTGATTATGATACAAACTGTGTAATGGTGTTCGTTGGTTCTAATGGCATATAGTATAAATCCCCATGCTAGACTGAAATATATCATTCTATAAGCATTTGTATGTGAACTGCTTAACCCTATGTTACTGATTGTTTGTCTGGGGTTTATATAGAAAAATATATTTCGTGAGTCATAACTAATTTATATCGATAATTAATGAAAAATAATGTTGCATTTCTCAAATAGTTCTAATTTACAATTTAATATCATACACCAATGGTTTTGTATTAAATTTTACATCAATTTTTTGTTGAAGTGTTTCAATGGAACCCTCCATTGGATAAAGGGAGGCTTCTTTTTCCATATACAAAGCTAGGGTAATTTCCTTTGTGATTAGTTTCAATCTTTAGCTCACCAAAACGTCTTAGATTCTTATTACCAAATAACTTTTATACAACCAATCTTTCTCTCTCATATTAGAGTAATTTTATTGTAAACACTTATTATGTTTAAGTTTGAGGACTTGGTGTTATTCAACGTAAGAGGACTATAGTGTTCGGTTTAAGAAACCACATCTACAATTCAAAACCACCAAAATTATATTTATGCACTTCATTTAAAAATAATTTGAGGCATATTCATGCCTATATCTTTGTAATGTAAGGGCATTGATATATCAAAATTAGTGAAATTTAAATAAAATTCCTGGGTAAATATAGGCATATGCAGCATTCACATGTGTTGTATGCTTCCCATTCACAAGTTACCTACCTATTTCACAATCTCATCCCTAGAGTATGCAACTCATACTGTTATGTAGACAAGATATCATAATTGTGTATTTTTCACTTTCAATTGGATAGATTGTTGGAAGAATGAAGAAGAAGCCTCCAGTGTGTTGTCATTGATGCCAACATTGGTTGGTACTAGTTTTGTCAATCCAAAAAAGCTATGTCTTTGTTATCTTGATCTGGTAATTTGGTCCAAAAATTCTCTCAGTAGAAGATCGCTTCATAAAATTTTAATATGATGATCATGACTATTTGTTGCATCTCCAGACAAGTTTTCAATGGTTTTTGTTGGAAGGAATGAAAGTTATGAATGACAGAGTTTGGCTAATAGTATTCTGCTCAATATTTGTGCAATTGGCATAAGTTTTCTTTTGGCCAACACAAATATGTGGTGTGCACTTCGTTGGTGATTTAAAGGGTTCCTTATTAGGTCCAAGCCGGCCTAATTTATGCTTTGCACATTTATTTTTGATGAAAAGGTGTTTCGGGTTGAGCCGACAATCTACATTTTTTTTATTATGTGTACATCTAATTAGGCTGACCTAATTGATGTATGAAGGTGTAATAGTGTATATATATGAAACATTTTTTTGTGTTAATGGAGATAGAGATAAATAGATGTATGTGTGTGTGTGTGTGTGTGATAAGCGAAAAAGTAATAAGTAGTGATGTGCGCCCATTGTGTGAAGTTTTATACTCTTAATGCATTTTTTGTGTACCTCCGAACTAGAGCGGGATTTTGTATTCCAGAGCCTAATTGTAATTGAACTTAACACATAGAAGGTGTATTTAATCAGTTCATCATTTTGGTAGTGAGTCATACTTCTTTTGTACTTAGTTTAGGCTATGAGCCTTTCAAGGACAATGAGTCTTGGCAATGTGCCCTATAATATTTTATAACCAGTTATAACATATTGTGAGCTAATCCTCACTGTGGTTTTTCCCATTTTAGTTTTTTCACATAAAAATCTTGGTGTTCATTTGTTATGTGGCGTTATGCTTCCTTTCATGTTCTTGTTTAGAGTTGCAGCTAAATATTTTTTGATAATTGAATGATTAGCAATTAAATGGTTCGGTTAAAAATTGATTCACCCCCCCTCTTAGTATTTTGGGTGTTCAAAAATTGGTATCAGAGCTTGGTTCCTTTTGAAAATTTTAATAGCTTAAGGAAGATCTTGAAGTTTGAACACATGGATGAAAAAAGGTATTTTGTTCCTCCAGAAGAGATCTCCATGACTGAACAACTCCATGCTGCTCTTGAAGACCTAGATAAAAGTGAAGATGAGAAAGAAGCAAATGAATGCATCAAAAAATTAAGAGAGAAAATCAAGAATTTCAAAGAAAGGCATAGAGAATTCAGCAATCAGTTGAAGAAAGCTAATGAAGACATCACCGGACTAAAGGTGCAAGTGGGAAGAAAAAAAAGAATTGAAGAATGTAAGAAAGATGAAATTCAAAATTAAATTGATGAATGTACAAGGCTTGAACAAGAAGTGGTAACTCTAAGATTTGACCTGGAGAAAGAAAGAGCTCATGAAAAAAATTCAAAACAAGTACTACAATACTTGATGAGTTGATCGCATTTCAGAAACTAGCTAAGGATAAAGGTGGTTTAGGACTTGAAGAAGGATAAAGTTCAAAAGAAAATCAGATTCCCAACAAAGTTGACAATGAAAGGAAGACTCACGACAATAATAAATAGTTCAAGAACCAAAGAGGTGTTGGGAATAGGATGCTAGTTAATTGCATTTTAAACATATTTCATGTATCTCCTAAGTCCTTGGAATGGGTTTCACAACTCTAGGATTAGGAAGAGATTAATTTGGAATGAAATAAATATTTAATTTGACATTCGTAATTATTTCTAAGTGTTAGGAGCATGTGGGGATGCCTTGGAGTGAGCTCCTACAAAATAAGAGCACATGGGTGCCCACATGGAAGGTGGGATCCACCTTGGTTCGGTTAATTGGTTGGTGAATTGAGTACACTTCAGAAATGCATTCCAGGTTCCTACAAAATAGGGATTTTGATTTATGCATGTTGAGGTCCTACATAATAGTTCAGTTTAGTTCAGTTAAGTTCAATTATGTTTCAGTTATCTTTAGTTGCATGTTAGTTAATCTTAGTTGATTTCAGTTGCATGGAAATATAACAGGTTGATACATTCAGTTAACAGATGGAGGATCATGCATGCACATTGTTTTGTATGAATCGGTGACAAATATGTTTCAGCTAACAAAGGTTAACCTGGGCCCACCTTGGGCACCCAAGTTGGCATCTTTGAGTTACAACTATTGCATGGAAAAAATATTTATGATGCTCAATTAAGTGGAACCCATTTTGGACGCCTTCTTTGAGGATGAGCTTGCAGAAGATATTTTTGACAGATCTACGAGTTTAACACTTCAGTGTTGGGCGCCAGCTTTGAGGGAGACTATTGTTTGACTTTATCATGCATGTTTGAACTCGAATTGGAAACCCTAAGCATGGTTTTTCTGAAGAGGCTTTGTGATTGTATATTTGTTTAAAACTCTTATGAGTTTGTAAGGAAGAATATTGTCTATTATTGTAGTAATTGTATGAGAGTTTTGTGAGAAAATATTGCAGGTTGTGAAGAATATTTCTTGAAGACAGAAGAAGCACATCAAGGAGAATTGAAATCAGTATTATTGTAACTCATTCAAAGGTTAAATAATACAAACAAGAAAAAATTTGGTGGAGTTTTTTTACTTGAAAGGGTTTTCTCCACGTACATGCAGTGTCCTTTCTATTATGTCTTATATTTCTTCTATCAATCTTCTGTCTACTTTATAGAACATTAAAATTGATCTAATTCAAGATTAATCATACACAAGAGATTGTGACAAAGAATACTAAAATTGAATCTACAATTACACAGGATTTACAAATTTTAAGCTACATTTATACTACAGTTTTACCTTTATTTTCAACATTTGGTATCAGAGCTATAGGTTGGGTAGAGTTTGGGATGCCTTTCTCTTAAAAGTTTGAAGGTTTTTTGGTTGTAGCGGGAGATTTTAATATCGTATCAATTTCTAATTTAAAAAATTAGTGTGTTGCAATGGGTTCTACTTCTCATTTAGATATTGAAAGGTTCAATGGATCTGGGTATGAGATGTGGAAATTAAAAATGGAATATCTCCTTGAAGAGAGAGATCAATGGTTAGCTGTAGGTAATAAGACAAAGACACCTGCATCGATGTTAGATGATAATTGGGCTAAGCTTGATAAGAAGGCAAGAGGAACGGTAAGATTATGTCTTGCTGATGTTGTTCTCTTGAATGTTTCAGATGAAAAGACTACATTTGATCTATGGAAGAGAATAGGTGATATTAATCAAACCAAAATCCTTACTAATAAACTGTATCTGAAAAGACAAATATATTCATTAAAGATGAAAGATGGTGATTCTATTGCACATAATTTAAATTATTTTAATTTGATTATGAGTCAGTTAGCATATGTAGATGTGAAGCTAGAAGATGAAGATAAATTTATTTTGTTACTTTGTTATTTACCAGAGTCTTGGGAAAATTTAATTGTTGCTATGAGTGGTAGTGGTGCAGATCCGAAGATGGACAATATAATTCCTACTCTCCTATTAGAGGAGATGAGGAGGAAGTATAAAGATGAATCCCAAGATGCCTTGTTTGTAAGAAGAAGGCCTGAGAAAAAGGAACCTAAGGTAAACAAGGAAGGAAAGGGTAAGTCCAAAGGACGGTCTAAAACCCCTACTAGGAGTAAGGTAAAGTGTTGGAACTGTGGGAAACTGGGACATGTGAAGAAGGATTGAAAGAACAAGAAAAAGAGTTTTGGTCCTTCTACAAAGGAATCCTCAGATGACAGTAATTATGCATTGGTTATTTCAACTAATATTGTTTGTGATAACTCTTTGCTTGATGTTTCAGAGTGATCTTCATGGAGAGGATGGTAGTCATGATGCCATGTGTGACTCGGTACCACATTTCAGTGGGAGTTGTTGGTAGTGATGTGGATGCATCATTGGTATGGTTATCTTCATGTGATTGGGGATATGTTTCCTTGGTTTAGAGTTGTTATGTCATGATTTACTCTTGTTGCATTTAGAGTTTGGCATGGTACTTGTTCTCTTGAGACTAGGATGTTTATGTATGTTATGATGCATGTGATCTCCTTGGAGGAGATGGTTAGATCATGGATGTCATGTTTATGTTTCTAATTCATGATTAGAGCTTTGACATTGATTGTAGTAGTTCTCTTTGTATTGGGTACATTAATCATTTGCTTGATTACCTCATGATGGTGTTGTGTTGCATTTGGAGTTTGGCATGGATTGATTGGTTATAGGTCCTCATGGATACTTGGAGAAATAGGTGAGACTTGAGTTCTCTTATGGTAAGAGATATATGTTGGAATGGTTACTTGTAATAATTTTTTTTTCAACAGTAAAGACCGAGAAGCCTACGCCTTGGTTGGACGTGAGTTCAACACACTCGACAATTCTTTATTTGAGAGGTATTTTCCCATTATATCTTTCGAAATGTGTTATGTTTCATGCTTTGTTTTCTCATGGGATTGAGTTGATTCATGGTTGATTATGGAGACTCATTTAAGTATATTTTAGCATGAGTTTATATGTTATATATTTCATAGATATGGATCTTGGGCTATGGATAGATAGTTTTGGAGGATTCATTTTGAGGGATGTTATGACATGGTTTATGGGCTGATTTCCAATTATGGGGATAGTTACCTTGAGTTTGATCTTCTTGGTCTAAATATTATGGTTTTACTTGACCTTTTGGGAGTTGTATAGTTAACAACATATTCTTTGATTGTGTTGAGGCCATGGATGATCTTCATTTAGGAGATGATTATCATGGTGTCTTGGATAGCTTGGTTACATGTTTCAATGGGAGTTTTTGACAGTGATGGTTTTGATGTTTATCTTGTTGCGATGTATAGCTCTATATTATAGTTATGTGGGAGCTTTGGTAGGATGTGGTTATCTTCATGAAATTTGGAGAGGTTGTTGTTTTTTGGGTTTTGAGTATTAGTCATTTGCTTGGAGCTTCATGATTATGCAGGTTGCATTTGAATTTGATATGGATTGATTGGTGGGTGCTCATGGATACTACAGAGACTTGGGAAAGGTATTGATTGAGAAAGTTGACACTTTAATCAATATTGCAGAAAAGTTCTCGTGGTGCAAGAAGGCCATTGGCCTTGAGTCCTATACTTGATTTATATTAAATGATTCCTTGTTTAGAATAATTACAATGATAATGTCAAGTGGGAGAATGTTGGAAATAGGATGCTAGTTAATTGCATTCTAAACATATTTCATGTATCTCCTAAGTCCTTGGAATGGGTTTCACAACTCTAGGATTAGGAAGAGATTAATTTGGAATGAAATAAATATTTAATTTAACATTTGAAATTATTTCTAAGTGTTAGGAGCATGTGGGGATGCCTTGGAGTGAGCTCCTACAAAATAGGAGCACATGGGAGGTGGGATCCACCTTGGTTCAATTAACTGATCGGTGAATTGAGTACACTTCAAAAATGCATTCTAGGTTCCTACAAAATAGGGATTTTGATTTATGCATGTTGAGGTCCTATAAAATAGGAGGTTCAGTTCAGTTTAGTTTAGTTTAGTTTAGTTTAGTTCAGTTTAGTTATGTTTCAGTTATCTTTAGTTGCATGTTAGTTAATCTCAGTTGACTTGAGTTGCATGGAAAGATAATAGGTTGATACATTCAATTAACAAATGGAGGATCATGCATGCACATTGTTTTGCATGAATCGATGATAGATGTGTTTCAGTTAACAAAGATTAACTTGGGCCAACCTTGGGCACCCAAGTTGGCATCTTTGAGTTACAACTATTGCATGGAAAAGATATTTATGATGCTCAATTAAGTGGGACCCATTTTGGATGCATTCTTTGAGGATGAGCTTACAGAAGATATTTTTGACATCGACAAGGTTAACACTTCAGTGTTGGGTGCCAACTTTGAGGGAGACTATTGTTTGACTTTGTCATGCATGTTTGAACTCAACTTGGCAACCCTAGGAGTGTATTTTCTCAAGAGGCTTTGTGATTATATATTTGTTAACTCTTATGATTTTGTAAGCAAGAATATTGTCTGTTATTGCAATAATTGTATGAGAGATTTTTGTGAGAAAATATTGCAGGTTGTGAAGAAGATTTCTTGAAGACAAAAGAAGCACATCAAGGAGAATTGAATCAGTATTATTGTAACTCATTCAAAGGGTAAATTATACAAGAAAGAAGAATTTTGGTGGATTTTTTACCCGAAAGGGTTTTCTCCACGTACATGCAGTGTCCTTTCTATTATGTCTTATATTTATTCTATCAATCTTCTGTCTGCTTTCTACAACATAAAAAATGATCTAATTAAATATTAATCATACACAAGAGATTGTGACAAAGAATACTAAAATTGAATCTACAGTTACACAGGATTTACAAATTTTAAGCTACATTTGTACTATAATTTTACCTTCATTTGCAACAAGACGCACTATCGAAAGGATTCCTATTCAACAACCTAATGCTCAAAGGTACCCATATTTTAATGGAATTTGTTTCTCATGCAATAAATTTGGTCAGAGGACAACAAAATGTAAGAATATAATGAATCAAAATGTTGAAATCTTTACTAGACAATGTTTTTTCTTGCAAAAAGTATGGACATAGAGCTAGTGAGTGCAAAAGTTGGATAATGATGAATAGATTCAATAGTAGTAGAATGGCTAAATCTTTTCAAGGTGATGTCTATATATTATGCTTTTGGACATAAAACTAACCACTGCAGATCAAGGATAAATTCAAATCAGTTTGGTAAGAGAAATGTTGTGTACTACACTTGCAATAAATCGGGGCATACCTCAAAATTATGTAGAAGAAAAACTAGGAAGAAACCTGATTTGGAACAAAAGAAAAAACCTGTAAACAAAGTGGATCCTATCAAAGTGAGAAAGGAAATGGAGAAGATTTGGAAGAAAAAGGAAGAACCTGAGAATAAGGATGAATCAAATGGATTTGTACCTACATGTGGTACAAATACTTCTTCTAAAAATTGAATCTAGTAGTGGCTTTAGGGGGAGAAGTTATAGAGATATCTAACAAACCCTTGATATAAGAGGTGTCAAGTAGTGACACAAAGATATGTGATGTATAATGGCATACTGAAGCTGTTGAAGAAGATTCCAATAGAAAAGGTGAAAATTTGGAGATTTGTGAAGCCTTTTAGGGTTTATAGTGTATTTCACAAAGTGTATAAGCTTTTTGAAAGTGAAATGCATTTAATGCGAATTAGGGAAAATCGATAAAACATAAAATGAAAGTCCGAGTTGAATTAAATCACTTTTACTACATGAAAGAAATTAGAGTGGGATGAAGCAAGGTGAATTTGATTTAGTGTACTTGGCATCAAACCCTAGTTTCATCAAAGCTTGAAAGAGGTATTTATAGTTATTAATACTCTGTTAGTTTGAATTAGAAGTATTTATCATAAGAATATTTAGAAGAATTAAGGAAAGATGGCCACACTAACTATTGTTGATACCTTTGAGAGACCCTGACCTAGGTTCAAAATATTTTCATGGAAAGTCTACGAAGTGGACCCCATGGGTGCATTTTCATAAATCCCAAGTAGTGTTTTTCCTACTGAAGATACTAGGATCTACACTCATACAAAACTGGAAGAATTTTACCATCAAGAACTCATGAATCAATGGGAAAAGGAATTGTCAAGAGATGGTTACTCCATGAAACCATAATATGAAAACCTAGTATGAAATCTAAACTAGATGTATGGAATAGGTTCCCAGCCTTTTGTGGTGAGATGTTTGTAAAATTTGTAAGGATGGCACTTAGTAGAGTGCACAAAAAGTTTGTATGGACAAGAATTGGTGAAGTGATTACTAAGGAAGTCATTAGGGACATAACTGGTCTTTGTGACTCTAGACCTATCTACCAATTCTAAAAGCTGTAAGGAATGATGTGGTAATGAAGCTGACTGGTGCCACATATGATGAAAGGGCACTGACTACAAAGCCTATCACAAACCTGGCTATGAGCTGCGTTGTTGTTATGATTGGTTAGAAAATATATTTTAAAAACTGAGGCAATTTGGTGTCAACTACAACAATTCATAGTACTACACATGAAATGCTGGTTAATGGAAGGGATTATGACTTGTGTGAGTTGATTCCACAACAAGTTATGGAAAAATTGAACTAGACTAAAGTAAAGAAATATCCTTTCAAGTTTGTCTCATTGGTGGTTTGTTTGTTATTTTACTTCTTGAGAGAGCTACTTGGAAAGAAGAATATTATATGGGATTGCAGCAGACTAGTAACACATCATATATTTGAACATATACATAGTCTTGGAGATTACAAGGTACAAATTAATTCTCTTCATGCATTCTTTTCATATTTCCAAAACTATATGTATGAGAGAGGTAAAGTTCCAAGAAGCCTAGTGAAGAAATATGAAAAAGATATAAACTTTATAGTGTCTACTCATGAATGTATTATTGAAGCAGTAGAATCGAGGACTCTATGGGTAGCTTCTCTTGGATGTAAAATTGAGGAGCAAGTAGTTGAAGGACTGATTGAAATTTTATTGAATAGTCCTAAGAATCCTACTCAACCTCGGTATGGTACTTATGAAGATAAATCTATTGAACTACATTTGGAGGCTTCAGCACTGCAAAGGGCTAAAAGGGTGAATAAAAATGTTGAGGCATATTTCAATCTTCATAGACTATCTAAGGATGATGTTGATAAGCTGAGGGAACTTGTAGATGAGAAAAGAGATAGATAAGTTGATGTACCCTTCAGGCCTAGGAGATCAGGAATAGCATCTTCCACCACTTCCTTTGCATTACAAGCAACTTCTGGTGTATTTTCTATAGTGAAAGGAAAGAAAATAATGTATAGTTCTCCTACTGTAGGTAAAGAAACTACCTCCTTTGAACCCAGCACTGCAACCTCTAAGAAAAGGGGTGTACACCCTGTTGTACCACCCATCACCCCCAGAAAGAGAGTGAAGCAAAAGACAAGAAAGAAAAGAAACATAAGTGATGCAGTACAAGAAGAAATAGAACTTGGTTTTCAAGAAGAGAAATTTAGCTAAAAAGAAATAGAAGCAACACCTCCACAAGAAATGAAGAAATTGAAACCAAAGATAAGGTTGAAATCTTATCTAATGATGAAGAGACAAAAGATGAAATAGAAGCGTTTAAAATCCATGTGCATGAGAAGAATGTCAGGAAGATGAAATTCAAAATAAAATTGATGAATGTACAAAAATTGAATAAAAAGTGGTAAATCTAAGATCTGACTTGGAGAAAGCAAGAGCTCATGAAAAAAATTCAAAACAAGCACTAGAATGATTGATGAGTTGATCACATCTCAGAAACTAGCTAAGGATAAAGGTGGTCTAGGACTTGAAGAAGGATAAAGTTCATAGCCAAATAAGATTCCCAACAAAGTTGACAATCAAAGGAAGACTCAAGGCAATAATAAACAGTTCAAGAACCAAAGAGGCAATACTAGAAGGACTCCTATTCAACAACCTAATGCTCAAAGGTACCCATATTTTAATGGAATTTGTTTCTCATGCAATAAATTTGGTCATAGAGCAACAATATATAGGAATATAATGAATCAAAATGTTGGATTCTTTACTAGACAATGTTTTGCTTGCAAAAAAATTAGACATAGAGCTTCTGAGTGTAAAAGTCAGATAATGATGAATAGATTCAATACTAGTAGAATAGCTCAATATTTTCAAGGTGATTGCTATATATATTATGCTTTTGGACATAAATCTAACCAATGCAGATCAAGGATAGATTCAAATTAGTTTGGTCAGAGAAATGTTGTGTGCTACACTTGCAATAAACCAGGGCATACCTCAAAATTTTGTAGAAGAAAAACTGGGAAGACACCTGATTCAAAACAAAAGAAAAAACTTGTAAACAAAGTGGATCCTACCAAAGTGAGAAAGGAAATGGAGAAAATTTGGAAGAAAAGGAAGAACTTGAGAATAAGGATGAATCAATTGCATATATACATGCATCTAGTGCAAATACTTCTAAAAATTGAATCCAGTAGTGGCTTCATGGGGAGCAGTTATAGAGATATCCAACAAACCCCTGATATAAGAGGTGTCGAGTAGTGACACAAAGATATGTGATGTAGAATGGCATATTGAAGTTGTTGAAAAAGATTCCAACAAAAAAGGTGAAAATTTGGAGATTTGTGAAGCCTTTTTGGGTTTATAGTGTATTTCACAAAGAGTATCAACTTTTTGAAGGTGAAATGCATTTAATGCGAATTAGAGAAAATTGGTAAAATATAAAATGAAATATTGATTTGAATTAAATCATGTTTACTACTCGAAAGAAAGTAGAGTGGGTTGAAGCAAGGTGAAGTTGATTTAGTGTACTTGGCATCAAACCCTAGTTCCGTCGAAGCTTGAAAGAGGTATTTACAATTATCAATACTCTGTTAGTTTGAATTAGAAGCATTTCTCATAAGCATATTCAAAAGAATTAAGGAAAGATGGCCACACTAACTATTGTTGAGACCTCTAAGAGACCTCAACCTAGGATCAAAATATTTTCATGGAAAGTCTACAAAATGGACCCCATGGGTACATTTTCACAAATCCCAAGTAGTGTTTTTCCTACTGAAGATGGGTATGTGTAGGATCATGATGACCCAAAAAGTGGCGATATCTAAGTGATATGATGGCCCATGTGGTTAACGAATTTTTTTTTACCCAAAATTGATGAAACGAAAAGGGTTTTTAAAGGATATTCTCAGATTTCCACCAATATAAATGATGCTTTAATTTTAATTTAATAAATAATTATTATTCATTTTCTATTTGAATTACAACTAAAGTCCTGATTGATAGGCTGATTGAAAAAAACTATAGCTTTCAAACGGTATCACATTTTTTAATCCAAAACATGTGTCACATTATATGCTTCACATACTATAGGATTAAAAGAAGAAGAATTGAATTTCATGAAGTTTTGACCAAGTTAAGGTGGTCAGACATACAATTTTTTATATTTTTTAAAAGTTGTAATAAAAAAATCATAATTAATTATTTACTTGGAAAAAAATTACAAAAAAATATGCATCACATCGAGACATGAGTCCCCTACTTATATCTGAAATATTATAAAAAAATATTATCATTTTATTGTGGTTAGGGTGGTCAGACAGACACCTACTTCTTATTTTTTCCCTGAAATTTAAGTACTACTGCATTGAAATTTCAAATTTTCACCAAATAGATTTAAAAAAATAAAAAACCTAGTAGTTTAGAAACTACATTCAATTTTCTATAGATTCTATTCTTACATATTTTTGAAATAATATAGATAACTTATTCAAATTTTTACGTCAAGTTGCCTAACTCTGATTTTCTGAATTTTATTGCCACTTAAGGGCCTGTTTTTTCCATGATGATCCTACACATACCCAGATACTAGGATCTACACTCATTCAAAACTAGAAGAATTTTACCATCAAGAACTCATGAATCAATGGGGAATTGAATTGTCAAGAGATGGTTACTCCATGAAACCAAAATATGAAAACCTAGTACATAAGAAACTAGATGTATGGAATAGGTTCCCAGATATTTGTGGTGAGATGTTTGCAAAATTTGTAAGGATGGAACTTAGCAGAATGCATGAAAATTTTGTATGGACAAGCTTTGATGAAGTGGTTACTAAGGAAATCATTAGGGACATAACTGGTCTTTGTGACACTAGACCTATATACCAATTCTAAAAGCTGTAAGGAATGATGTGGTAATGAAGCTGACTAGTGCCACATATGATGAAAGGGCACTGAATACAAAGCCTATCACAAACCTGGCTATGAGGTGCGTTGTTGTTATGATTGGTTTGAAAATATATTTTAAAAACTGAGGCAATTTGGTGTCAACTACAACAATTCATAGTACTACACATGAAATGCTAGTTAATGGAAGGGATAATGACTTGTGTGAGTTGCTTCAACAATAACTTATGCATAACCTGAACCGGACTAAAGCAAAGAAATATACTTTCAAGTTTGTCTCATTGGTGGTTTGTTTGTTATTTTACTTCCTGAGATAGCTACCTGGAAAGAAGAATATTATAAGGGATTCCAGCAGGTTGGTAGCACATCATATTATTGAACATATGCATAGTCTTGGAGATTACAAGGTACAAAATAATGCTCTTACTACATTCTTTGAAATTTTCCAAAACTATATGTATGACAAAGATAGAGTTCCAAGAAGCCTAGTGAAGAAATACATGCAAAATATATAACCTTTCTAGTGTCTACTGACGAATGTATTATTGAAGTAATAGAATTGAGGACTCTGTGGATAGCTCCTCTTGGATATGAAATTGAGGAGCAAGTAGCTGAATGGCTAATTGAAATGATATTGAATAGTCCTAAGGATCCTACTTAGCCCCAATATGGTACTTATGAAGATAAATATATTGAATTCCATTTGGATACTTTAGCACTGCAAAGGGCTAAAAGGTTGAACAAAAATATTGAGGCATATTTCAATCTACATACACTATCTAAGGATGATGTTGATAAGCCGAGGGAACTTCTAGATGAGAAAAATGGATGGATCAATTGATGTCCCCTTCGAGCCTAAGAGACCAAGAAGAGAATCTTCCACCACTTCCTTTGAATTACTAACAACTTCTGGTGTAGCTGCTATAGTGAAAGGAAAGCAGACAATGCACAATTCTCCTACTACATGAAAAGAAACTACCTCCTTTGGACCCAACACTAGGGCATCTAAGAAAATGGGTGTACACCCTCTTCTACCACCTATTTCCCCTAGAAAGAGAGTGAAGCAAAAGACAAGAAAGAAAAGAAACATAAGTGATGCAGTGCAAGAAGAAATAGAACTTGGTTTGCAAGAAGAGAAACAATTGAAAAGAAATAGGAGAAATAACACCTCTACAAGCAATGAAGAAACTGAAACCAAAGATAAGGTTGAAATATTATCTGATGATGAAGAGACAAAAGATGAAATGGAAGCGTTCAAAATCCATGTGCATGAGAAGAAGAAGGATGAAGGCACATCAAGACCTATGGAGAACAAGCCCAACTCTTCTCTAGTAAGAGATAACTCTCCTTTGGAAATGGTGACACTAGTTAATAACATGATAGATTTTGAGGATTTGCTAGCTATAGCTAGATTATTTTTTGAAGTTGATACAAAGGATAAGGAAACAATTATAGATGCTATTTTTTCAATATATGGTTATCTTTAATGAGTCTATGGAATCTATAAGGAAGAAGGTGATTGATAATGTGTCAGAAGCATTAGTTCATAGAAGACGTGGAGTTATAATCATTGAAGACAAATTCAAAATGGATGCCTTAAACACATATGAATCCTCCTTATCTAAAGAAGATGTTGCTTCCCTACTAGAAGAGTGTTCCTAGTTGTTTAAGGTAAAACAAAGAGTCGCTACCTTGATGACTAAAGAGAAGGAAAGTATAGAGAAATTGAGTCAATAAACACTTGAAACATTTAGAAAAATGGTGAAGAATTTGTAATGACAGGAAAAGTACTCCCTAACATGGCCTTGATTTAGTGTTGTAATATTTCTAAACATATTCAAAGTAGGTCTTGGGCCCTTGTGAACTAAATGAACATAATTGTACCTATTTAAGATTTTGTAAAGTGTTACAACACACTTTCACACTTTTCTAGGATTTTATTAAATAATTGGGCTTCTTTATTCTTTAATTGGCCTTATTTTGCATCCACAAGCTTCATTTAATACATCCTTTCAAGGATAAATCCCAACATAAACCAATATCCAATCATATTTCAAGTGTTTTCAATTTGTGGCCTAGATTTAGTGATCTGGGACTCATACACCACCTTGGGCGTCTGACTCCCACCTTGGGTTTTGGGTCTCAATCTAGATTTTACACCTTTCTAATAATTTTTGAAAATGGTCCCATAATCTATGCCTAATGGGACACATACACCACTATGGGCATATGAGTCCCGTGTGGCCCAAAATCTAAATTAATTCAAATTATTTGGTTGGATTTTATCCTCCTAGATCTGATGTCAACTTGTAGTGTTGTAATTTTGGGATATTTTGCATAATTAAGTATAAATACAAGTTTCTTTCACTCATTTTACACCTAGAAAGTTGAATGAGCATTCTTATAGAAAGTTTGATTTCACAAGAGCATTCAAGAGCTAATTATCAAGTGTTTTAGAAAACTACTCAAGCATCAAGTATCATGTCAAATTCATCATGCATCATGTTTTTTTTTTAGCTAACAATTGTGATGTAGGGTTTCATGATTCAAGCTAGCATTAAAGTCAAAATCTATCACATTCAAGAAAGAGTCAAGATCTACATCCATTGAAGCCATTTCATACATGTTTGCAACACTTTACTACTAGGGTTTGGTGAGTTGCAACATCATATTTTGTTGATTCATCATTCTCCATTCCTATTTCATTTCATTTCAAGTTTTGATTACCAAAATGGGGTTTGACCAAGGAAAACCCCTTTCTACTAACAAAAAAAAATTCCCTCTCTTTTGTGTGTAATTTGCAAGTTTAGGTTGAAGAAACATTGAAGAGAAAGTTGTCAAAGTGTTCAAAGTTGTCAAAGTTGTCACCTTGCATTGAAGATCATTGGAAGAATTCTACAGGTTGCAAATCATGGTTTTAGATCTGGAAATGAATTAGAAATGATAGAGAAAATATTGAGGTGCAGATTCAGATTTTAAAGTTCCAAAAAACCCTAACTAGACTAATATGCCAATTTTGGCATATCAGTCTGAGTATAGGTCATTTTTCAGATCTTTGTAGTTCCATACACCCTTTTGCCAGATTTTAGTTTCTGCCCAAAAACCCTAATCTGGGACTAAATCACCCAGAGTAGTGTATGTGTCCCAACAGGCTTTAAAATTAATGTTTTCAGCATTCCAAGTCTTCATCCAATCTTCATATTTCCAAGTGCACACAATTCATCTTGCAACTCTTCATTTTGTTTTACATTATTTTCTAGGTCATTTAGTGAAAGATTGCATTGCACTAGGTTTAATTATTACATCTTACATTTCATTAGTATTTCCAAGCCCTAGCTTGATGGTGAACCCCTCTCTAGTTTACAATCAAACCCTAGGACAACCCTATTGCAAGATCTCTTTCTCTTTTGCATACTTTAGGTTGAGATCTTTAGGGTATCCCTTCAATCAAATGACTAGGATATGTGTTTTCTCTATATTCTAAACCATACGAAAGCAAATCCATTTTCAGTTATTTCAGAATTATTGGATGAAAACTAGTTCTTCATCTCATATAGCTCAAACACATGAGCCTGTCAATATTATAGAAACAAAGGACCATCCTATTATAGAAAATATTGGTGAAACACATTTTTTTCGAATAAATATGTTCCTTTGAATGATATAGATGAAATAACCAATAAAAATTCCAAAGATCAACAAAAAGGTGACACCTGTAGTAATCAAATAGAACATAATGATGAAATCAAAAATAAAGAAGAAGAAGACATAGATGGAAATGAAGAAAACAAGGGTGAAAATAAAGATGATGGTAGAGATGATGAGGATAAGAAGGAAAAAGAAAATAAAGATAAGTCTTTAGGAAAATCCTCTGGAAAAAAAGTAGAAGAGGAAAAGAAAGAACAAAGAAAGGAAGATACAGAGGTTGGAAGAAGTGAAGAAGCGATGTGAAAATCTACTGTGCTTTCAAAGCCTTCTGAAGAATCATCCAAAAATATTATTAAAGGCTTGTTGACAAGGAAATCATAGATCCAACTTGTGCTACTACCCCAGCTGATTCAACTTCCTTCATATCCAAAGTATGTGGATCTAATAAATATTTCACCAGTTGAAAGAGTAAAAATATGTGGTACTTTTCTCAACTCCGACACAAAAGAAATGATTGAAACTTATTAGAAAGGAAACGAGTTAATAAATGATGCTATTAAGGCTTTATAAGAGTATGTACCTAGTGCTACTATTGATACCTCCTTAGAACCTGTTGAGAACTTGAAGCTTCTAGTTGATTCAATCAAAGAATACTCCTCTAGTCTTAAGCTGTAAACTAAGAATGTAGAATCAAGAATTTTGGAGAAAAGGCTATTCGAGCTACAGGGTAGATGTGTAAGCACACATACAAAAGTATTACAAATTTTGAAAGAAGTAAAGGATTGCGAAGAGGAAGTACAAATATTGTTTGTATACTACATGCGGTGGCATGATACCACTAGTACAAAGGCATCAAAGATTTAATGGACTCAATAGAGTCTCAGCTAGAGCATGCCTCCAAAGCCTACAAAATTTTAAATGATAGAATCTATATTGCTTGGAATTATATTATATACCTACAAAGCAAGTTCTTCACTCTATAGAAGCAGAAAGAGGATGCAATAAGACGGTTTGGTCAGCTCATAGATCTGGTTATGTCTAGACATATTCCTATGTCATATGCTTTAGTGGATGTAGAAAAACTTGATAACATAAAACTTAACCCATCCAATCTGGAAGAAGGAGAAGAATGTTTGGTTGAATTGGAATCATTCCACAAAACACTAGTCAGAGCAAAAATGATCTGGGATGAAGGAAAACTGGCTTGGGAAACTATTCTCAAGGAACTAGATGGTGCCCCTATCTCTAATTAAGTGTTTTATACATTTATTTTTATTTGTTTTTGAGATCATCATCGAGACACCCTTTTTCCTTGATGTCAAAGGGGGAGAATATGTGTGGAAAGTATATAATTTTATTTTAGTCATGAAGAAGTTTTTCTTAGTCTATACAGTTGAAAGCGGGAGTAAAGTCAGTTTTTAGAGATCCAAATTTTTGGCACATGTTGCCATTAATGACAAAGGGGGAGATTATTGGAAGAATGAAGAAGAAGCATCTGATGTGTTTTCATTGATTCTGACATTGGTTGGCAGCAGTTTTTTCAATCCGAAAAAGCCATGTCTTTGTTATCTTGATCCGGTAATTTGGTCTAAAAATTCTCTCAGTAGAAGATTGCTTCATAAGATTTTAATATGATGATCAAACGATTTGTTGCATCTTTGTACAAGTTTTCAGGGTTTTTGTTGAAATGAATGAAAGTTATGAATGAAAAAGTTTGTCTTATAGTATTTTGCTTAGTATTTGTGCAATTGGCATAAGTTTTCTTCTATTCGATATATATATGTGGTGTGCGCTTTATTGGTGATTTAAAGGGTTCCTTATTAGGTCCAAGCTGACCTAATTAATGATTTGCACATTTTTTTTGATGAAAAGGTGTTCCAAGTTGAGCCGACAAGCTACATTTTTTTATTAAGTATGTGTACATCTAATTAGGGCAACCTAATTGATGTATGAAGGTGTAATAGTGTATATATATGAAACATCTTTTTATGTTGAAGGAGATAGAGGTAAATATATGTATGTATGTGTGTGTGATAAGCGAAAAAGTAATGAGCAGTGATGTGTGTCCATTGTGCAAAGTTGTATACTCTTAATGTATTTGATGTGTACCTACAGACTGGAGTAGAATTTTGTATTTCATAGTCTAATTGGAACTGAAGTCATCACACATAAGGTGTATTTCATTAGTTCATCATTTTGGTAGTGAGCCACACTTCTTTTGTACTTCCTTCAGGTTGTGAGCCTTTCAAGGATAGTGAGTCCTAGTAGTGTACCCTATAATATTTTATAACCGTCGATTATAACATATTGTGAGCTAATCCTTACCATGGTTTTTTCCATTTTGGATTTTCCACGTAAAAATCTTGGTGTTCATTTGTTATGTGGTGTTATGCTTCTTTTCATATTCTTGTTTATAGTTTCAGTTAAATATGTTTTGATAATTGAATGGTTAGCAATTAAATGGTTCAGGAAAATACTAATTCACTTCTCCCTCTCAGAATTTTAGGTGTTCCTTATTCAGGTTTAACATGCTCGCAGAATTGGTAGTAGATAAACGATTGATAAACAAACCAAACAAATATCATTAGAAATTGGATAAAGTAAGTATAATTATTTATTGTAAAATCTATTAATCTGTATTTTTGTGATCTTTAACTGTTATGAATATTCTATAATATTTCACACTTAAATACAGTGCATCGTTAATTAACTAGCTATTTATTCACTTACTGAACTCTATAAATAATCAACTTCATCAATTCTTTGTCATATATAAATTGCTTAAAATCATGAAAATAATAAAATTACAAATACAAACACTACAAAGCAGCCAGAACTTTGTCAGTAAACGTATTTCCAATAAAAATATATGATTATTATTCAAGGAATCGTGCATTACAATAACACGAACTTGGTGGTGAACTCCACATTATTTATGAGAAACTATTTGTCTACCATTTCAGTAGTTAAAATATCTCTTTTAAGTTTTACAACACTCATGGTTACCATTTTTATCACCAGGAGTACATATATAATTATTCCCTCCAATTAGAGCTTTGCAGTCATCACAATTCTTCACTTTCTTAGAAAGACAGTTGCCAGCAGTAATGCCAACACTCCCTGCAATCAACATTCCACACATATTAAATAATTAATTTTGGCATTTTAACATAAACAAAAAGTAATAGATCAAAACAAAACACGCGTATATACTGACTTGTAAGAGGCATGGCTGTCGATGCAGTTATTGAGAGCAGTAACAAAACAGCCACCATAAAGACAAGAGTAGCTCTCCTATTTGCCATCTCTCTTTAAATGGTTTCGTTAAACAAGTAATAGAAAGAAACGAGAGTATGCAGATGAACAAGTAATAGAAATGAGAGTATATATAGGGAAGCTGGGTGATGATATGAATTTGTAAGCGTCGTCTGGATGCTTACAACAGCTGTGAGATCTCCTCAACTAATGCTAACTGTTTGACCAGGAAAGATTGCCCTTCATTTTGGTTTTCTAACTTCTCCTAGAAACTGACGCCGATTATTATTATTATCGCTTTGGCATGCAGAAAATATAGATTACAAGTGTTCCAACGTTATTATATAACTTGCTCTGCCATTTATCCTCTAAAAATGTTTGACGTTTTCTCTGTAATATTCCTTTTCATTGTTTTTCTTTAATAGAACACGTTTGTAGCGATTTGTCGAGGTTGTTGAAATATTTAAGGAATGCCACAGAGAAAGCAGTTGTGAAATCGTGTAAAAATTTTTCCCAACGAAACACCAAATTTCTCTGCAATCGTTAAGTGTTTAGGGCTCTTGAGGAAAGATTCAAATAAGTGCATTGGGCTCTTAAACTCGCCAATATTCTTTTAGGAAATGTTCGCCTTCCTCCTAATGGTCAAAGAATGTCATATTTTTTTAGTGGTCTAAAATTTGAGCGTTTTGACGGTTTTGAAAGGGTTTAGATTTTTTATAAAACAAATAATAATCATTAAGAACATAATGACAACAAAATACAGTCAAGCTTATTAATGACGACACTACAAAACTATACAATTTCCCAATCTAAGGTCAAGATGGTTTGAAAGATTATTCCAACAATTTTTACTTCATTATAGTGCAAGGATCTTTCTTCCCTTGTTTTTTTTTTGTTTGAAGTAAAGAAAATTCATAAAAGCATAGGCAAAACTCTTCATCAAACCCTTTAGCCCTAAACTTTGATTGTTTAAGTTACATAGCCACTTGAATTATTTATTTTCCAAATTGAATATATCTATTATTATTCCATGCCTTTATAAGCGGGAGACTAATATTTTCGCATGAGCAAAGACATATTAGTTTGTGCCTCGAGAACTGAGTGAGCAATTATATACAATGTTAAGCCAATGTTTGTATTCTTGTTTTGTTTTTGTTGCACAAAAAATAATGATTTATCTACCTCCCTATTGGCTAGTGGCTAATTTCTAGGGTGTTTAGACTTTTGCAAGAATATTTTGAGTAGTCGCCCAATAAAGAGAAGAGGGCAAAGTATTAAGCATGGTTTCCTAATGTTTTCTCTTTTTTCTATGCAGAGCACATAGAACTAAAATTGGGTGTGTGGTAGTGTAAAAGATTATTTGTGTGCCTTACCTATGCTTCTACATTTTGCATCCATGCATGCTAGCGTAGTTGCATGAGGTTTCAAATCAACGAGTGAGAGCCTACCATTGTGTATGCTTGTGAAGGTACCATCATATTCCGTTTGTAACCAATTCATGCTACAAGGGATTCTACTCGAGCCCGGTTGTTTGGTGTTACAAAAAAGCCTACATACAATTAGCTTCCTAGGTATTTTATACACTTCCTAAATATTTCTTTCTCTCTTTGCTAAACCTGGCCTAATATTTAATGAAGGTAGACCGAAACCTTGGAGAATAGGGAAATTGGATAGCATTTGCTGGGTATGTAGAGGTTAGATAATTTGTTTCATTATCTCACATGGTTGGGCTCAACCCTAGGGGTTTAGGGTGGATGGGAATGTGGGCTTTGTTGGATCCTCAACCCACAACACAAATAGGGTGATGTGTCCTATTTTCTTGGCCATATTGGGCCTGAGATCTAGGATGCTATATTTGCTAATAAATGGTGCAATGATGAATAATTTGAACCTGTTAAAGAGAGTGATGCTCTACCATCAGTTTACAAAATAGACAATCTATAATCCTCTCTAAAAAAAATCTTATTTTGTTTAATGATAGTAGTGCATTCTTGTAAGCAGGTCCAATTCATTCATTGTTGCAATATTCCAATGTATTTATATCATACATTTGTGTGTTCTAGTTATAATTTTCCTATTGGTTCAAAAATTACATCTTTTATAGATTAGGTTGTTATTAAAAAAAAGAGCATGCCTTCTAATATAACAAAAACTAGGGTAGTTTTTGGCACAAAAAAAGATGCCCACAATCTAGTTGAAACTTGTTATCACAAAACCACCTAGAACCCACCACGTGATTACCACTTCTTCCAAACCCAATATCACAAAACACCAAAATTGGACCACAGAGACTATGCCCTGACAACTTGTGTTTTAGCTCTAAAACCCTAAAATGCAATGTTTTGTGTCCTATGTCCTATTTTATTCTTTACAAGAATCTTTTCCCTCACAGAAATGAATTATTCTTCAATGAAGGATCTTCGCAATAAATGAAAATTAGATCTAAAAATATTGGGTCCGACAAAGGGTTCTTCTTCCAGCTTCTATAAAATTTTCCATAACTTCCTTTCCAATCAACTAGCTAGAGATTCAATGATTACTTTCAAGGAAATGGATAATATGTTGGGTACACAACCTAATGATAGCCACTTTGGGGCATATATTGTGAAAGACTAATGTTTTTGGTGGTCTATTTACTATATAAACGATGGGTATTTCTTCTTGTGTTCAAGAGCACATTATGAAGATGAGCCATGAGCCAATCTTTGTATTTATTTGTGGGGATTAGAAAAAGTCAAAAATCATTACTTATCTAGATGTTGCCTTGACTTGTGAGTATTCTTTGGTGTTTTTGTTCAATGTTGTCAAGTATGTGTCCATTTTAATCAGAATAGCTATATCAATTCAGCCTAGTAGGTACAGTTTATAGCACGCTAGTTGAAAGCATTGATTATATCTAAGTGATAATTATCTAGTGTTGGAGAAGAATCCATTGAGGTGTCAGACAAGTTTTCTCTAGTTTGTAGAAGAGAATTAAAGAGTAGAAATATTTCATAGAAAAATCAATAGAAAAAATTATGGCCATGGAGCAACAAGAAAACAACTTTGCTACCCACAAGTCTACACAAAAAAATGGCAATGGTATACAAATTTTCCCTCTCATTTATATTCACATTTCAAAAAGATAGTACGAAAATGAATTCTAACTTCCATTTTTCTTAAAATGTTTGGTTTGGTTTTAAAATTTGTAAATTGAGATAACTTTGCTAGAATCTTCTAAGAACATGCATTTTCTATGGTAAGGAAATCTGGATCCAAAGACTACAACATACCAGGACAAAAAGAAGAAAATATTTTCAATGCATTAGGAGCAATAGCAACCATTGTATTTGAAAATAACTCTAGCATGCTACGTAAAATCTAGGTGAGAATTATTTCAATGATATTTATTTTTTATGGAATCGTTATTAGACAACCCATGCATGTCCAAGAGTGGGCTTCACCCTCTAGCTGGTTGCACAGTGGAGCCTTTGTTATCTTCATTTCACATGCTAACATCAAACATGAGATAAATTCACAATAGTGCCTCTTATCACATTATGTATCCTTTGCCCTATTTTCCATTTTTAGATTTAATGTACGAAATAAATATTGGAAACATGATAGTCCTCTTACCAACTTTTAGTCACAAGAATTCTAAAAGCACAATTTTCTTTTTCCTATCTAAATTCTTTTTTTGTATTGATATCTTTGCACATTGAACCAATTACCCTATAAATTTCCCCTAAGGAAGGATAATCCATGCTTACATCCACCATGATGTTTACTATGGTAAACCAGTGAGTGGCTAGAGGAATCCCTAAATATGTTGATGCAAATAATGACCAATCAAAGAAAAAGGATCCAATGCCAACACATTCAACACTAATCTAATCTGGTTGCCTACAATTGAATATTTCCAAATGAAGCAAGAAATTGACACAATGGATATGGTACCAAAAAAATAGTTTACTATTGTATAATATGCAAAACTAATTTTAAAAGCTAGTAGGGAAAATTTGCAATCTTTTCAAGTCACCCTTTTGTCTCTTCTCCTTTTCATGCAGTGTCCTAAGTGTAAAAACTACAATCAATATGTAACTCACAAACTATAAATTTTTATCTTTGTAGTTTTATGTTAATTTTTTATTTATATTTCATGAATACTAATTAAAAAAAGTCATGTTTTATAATCAAGTAAATAATCTAATTGACATGTACACCAATTATGATATCCAATAGCAATACTCAAATTAGGGTAATCTCAAGCCCTAATATTATGTTGCATGCAACCACTTGTAAGATTTTCACAGTTCAAAAGGATGTTTGGCATAATAAAGAAAAGGTATATTTGTAACATTCCTAAAGATGGAGACTTGGACAATGGTTTTGTCCACTACATGTAAGTTTATTCTACTAAGAATCTTTTGAAAAATCCCAACCCATTCAAATCCAATCATTTGCATAACCAATCACATTTTTATCAAATGTATGATGCATAAGACTTTCTTTCTATTTTATGACTGGTTAGAGGTCAACTGGTTCAAATTCAATGAAAGAAATCACTGCTCTTGTTGACTTAACAATGTTATGCAAAAAATAAATCATCCTAGGTTAATCAATTAATTTATTAAACAATTGAAACAAAAAGACTATAAATGGTTGTATAATCTAGCTGAAATGCAATAGACAAAATTATGAAATGGGGACTGCAAAAAAACACTATTTATAGTAGCATTTTGGTAAACTTAATAGATAGCATTATTAATGTGACAAGACATGGCTAGACTCTAGACATTTTTTGATTCTCCTTCACTACTAATCTGTATGTATACTTTTTTAGCAATAAAATGTATTCTCTAATAGATATCCAATTGATAAGAGAAGGCACTAAACTTTGAGTATTCACTTGATGCTATTCAAAATAGATCATTTTAACTTTTATTACAATCACTTATACTTTTACTAGAAAACACTATAATATCTATATTTCTTTCCCTCATTACTATAATAGTAAGCTAATTGAAGGTCACTAATGTAAGTCTAACAAAACCCTAAAACTAATAGTGCATTTGTAATGCATCTATTTAAAGTTAAAACACTATTATGGAAGGGGATGACAAGAGGGCGATAATATGAAATTCATCAAAGAAATCCTTATCAAAATGAAAAAATATTTTGGTAGAAATGAGATTACTAATGGGAGAGGTGGTCAAAGTTAAATGAAGGAGTTGTTCTTGATGTATGAGGAGATGGGAAAGGTAGAATGTATTGGCTTTTCACTGAATTTCATGCATCTTGCATCTCTCTTTGTAGGCTTGGGAATTATTTTTCACATTCATTTGAAGCTTCAAACTAAAAATTTTAAGGTTTGTTTCTTGTGACAAGATAAACACAACCTGCACAGAGTATGTTGTCTTTGACTTCTATAATTTATTAGTTCAATACTCCATATTTTGCATGTTGTTGTTTCGTGTAAATTCCATTTGACTGTAAAATGGCATAAGCTCAAATAAACATAATCATCCTAGCCTAGTCATTTTTTGGTTTGGTTGTATGATTTACAAGTAAATGACAATTGCATGCTTGAAGTGGTTATCTTGGTGTATTTGGGCTCTTCAAATGCAATATTTATATTTCTGAATTTTTTATTTTGGTTAAAATGCCTTAGAAATATAATAGTTTTGCATCTTGTATTCCTTTACATCATTTCTTAAAATCACTTTCATGCCATTTATATCAAATCCATAAATAGTTTTTCACACAATGGTTAACTTTCAATACTATTTTCCATACTCTAAAACATAAGTTTGAAATGTTGCTTTATGTTGATAGGAAAAATCGATAGGCTATATAAACTAACCTATTGAGATTATGATGTTTTTTGTTTGTACATCACACCAACATCACATGTGTACAAATAACATTTAATCAACGAAAAATCATTAGACATGGTCAAGGGGCATAATCAACATGTTCACTTAAAATTTGAATCAAGACTTTTACGCTCTCAAATGCCTCCATCAACTTTCAATGTAAAGATCAAGAAATATTATGTATGCATTGAAGAAACTAGATTAAATATGATACCAGTTTTGAATAGAATTTGTTAAATTAGGTTTTTTTGTATTCTAGGTCCGCACATTAAGAAATCTACATATGAATAACCAAAACATAAAGTAATGCATAAATATAAACAAAACATAAAAAAAACATAAAGTAACACATAAAGATAAACATGAAAATAAATAAAACATAAAATAATGCATACAGATAAATTTGAAAAAGTTACAAGAGATATTTGGACATACTACTAGTTCTTGACAATTTAAACATATTATATGATCTAAATTGTGATCACTTACATAAATAATGATAAAATTTGTGTCAACATTAAAATGGTTGCAATTTTTCTATTTGAGAAAGTTTAGAAGAAAGGAAGCTTGAGCGAAGGATAATTGTAAAGAACATAAACTGTGTTGGAAAGACTATTTTGTTCTTATGAAATCTAAATTACAATAAATGAAAATTTTATTATGAATTCTATCCTCAAACCAAACTGTTATGATTGAAAATTGAGTTAATAAAGCCTTTGTGTCAATTACCATTGTCAACCCTATCATGACCACAATGACCTTATATTATGTAAGGCATAATAGTGTATATATGATACCAAATAATTGCAAGGATATGCTGAAGCAACATTTAAAACATTATTCATAATTAATTTCATCTAAATGATGCCTCAATTTATTTTAGAGACCTTTATTTAGTTTCAGGCACAAAAAGTGTGATAATATTGAAGTGAAAAAGCATATGATGGCATAAAGCAAGAGTATTCTTGCAGTAAGATAGAAATCCCTTAGACAATTAGTTATTGAAAGAAAGATTATAAATCTAGCATGAATATATAAATGATTGCAGCCAAACCACCTATTGGTCTTGACTATAGAAGTAAATTACATAGTCATAGTTGCCAGCCAAGAAGATGACCAATTTTCCAAAGTTGCTACACTACCAACCTGAAATGGTAAAAAATAGGATCAAATTGAAATGAGTGAACAAGAGTACATGGATCAATAATTTTTCAAGACCAATTTCACTTAAAATTATGCAAAATATGATGCTAATAACAAGTAGAAATGCAACCTAACTGTTATATTAAGTATGAGGAATATTTTTAGAGAATAAAAAGTTGTATACCTAGCTAGAAAGTTATTGTTTTTGAGTTATAAAGGACTCATTTCCCTTCAATGGCGAATGGGTCCTTTCAAGGTCTTGAAAAACTGATTTTAGGATCGTGTACCTTGATGTCTGCACTCTTAAAATTCTGATTATCATGTTTTGGAAGCCTATAGTTAATTTTGTAGAGCTCTTTTCGTGATCTTCCACTTTGAATGACAACTTTAGCAACTTTGACAACTTTGCTCCAAATCTTACTCAAATTGATCTTCAACTTGTAAATCTGCAATAACATACTCACGGGCAAGAAAAACTTGTTGATTTGTTACTGAATGGGGGTTTTGCTTAGTCAAATACCTTGTAGGCAATTAAACCAATTGATGAAATGAATGAAATGAAGCATGAAATGTGAAATATGCAAATTATATCACCTCAGATGATATCTTGTGAAGATAATCTGTAAACTATTATGTAGTGGCCATGATCAATGTAGATCTTGGATGTAAGATGATGCTTGCAAATGAATCCTCAATGCAAAATTCACTTCTTAGCTCAACACACATGCATGCATTAAACCCTTGACATGATGATAAGAGCAAGAATTGTTGCAATAAAGACTTGTAATATGTATTGAAATTCCTTATGAATTATCTAATGCTTGATCCTTCTTGAATTCTTGAATGCTTCATAAACTTGCTAGCTCTTCTTAGAAGAAACAATGTGAATTAACCCCTTATTTATACTAAATTATGAGATTAACCTCAAAATCCAAAGAACTAAGGCCGACACCAGATCTGGAAAGAACGATAATTAAATTACCACCAAAATAAAATTCAAAAATTAGGGTCTCATTAAGGGAGGACCCATTTTCCACCAAAGGTGAATGGGTCCTTGCTTGGATTCTAGAACCAAGCTTCAGAGAGCTGAAAGAAGGCCAAAAACCCATTCCAAATCAACTAAGAAAGGGGGTCCTATTAAGGGAGGACCCATTTTCCATTAGGGGCAAATGGGTCCTAGCTCAACTTACTAGGGCCAAATTTTTCCCAATGAAAGAATTTGATATTTAATTTATGATTGTCAGGAAAGATCTTCAAGAGGTGTCAAAATTAAGGCCTAAATTTGAATCAAAAGAGGGTTAATAACTCTGATTAACCACAATGAATTAAGACCACCTAGATAAGTTTTAAAGTGATTTAAATCAATTTTCAACACTTTAAAAAGGTACACATTATGTATATTTTTATTGAAAAGAGGCACATTAGGCTTAAATAAGAAAACAAGTCCTAGAAAAGTGTGAAAGTGTGTTACAACATTTTACAACACCTTTGTAAAGGATAAATTAAGGCATGTTTTAATTACATAAAGGTCCTATAATAGTGTGAATGTGTACAAGACATTACAACACCACTCCATTAAGACACCATTAATTCGGTTTTAATGACAATTATTCAAGCAAGCAAGGAAAAGGCTACTTTTTTCGTTACTACACAGTCAATCCCTTAATATTAGTCTATATCTATAGTAGGTGACAAAAACTCAGGAAGGGCTTGATATTTCTGGTGAGAAAAGCATGTGGCATGGACCACTACCATTGTAGCACAAGATGGTTATAGATACTAATCCTCCTTGATAATTTTTTGAGAAAATCATTGAGGAATAACTTTGATCTTTCCTAAGACACCATTAAAAATTAGAACATCCCAAATACCATCTACAAAGTTCATATAGAAAATAGACACTAAGATGTTTTTCTAGATAATAAAGGAAAGTGAAATACCATTGAATAAAATTAACACACACTCCTTCATGTTGATTACAGAAGATGTGAATACCTCATTGTAGCTTAAGAAATAGTTCACAATAATCAATTGGTTGTATGATGCATAAATAAAAAATTTCATCTATGTTGTATTAGCATTTTCAACCAATATCAATGCACTCCAAGAAATCACAGTCCACAAAACACAAGAATTTATCTAATTATATTATATCAATTTTATATGTAAAGTAGGTGCGCTACAAATATTGGCAATACACAAGTAAACTAGCTTGTAGAAATAGAAACTGGTGGTGCTAAAATCATGAGAAATGAAAGCTCACACATATCTTGCATGTGATAAAATTAGGTCTCATGTTGGCATAGCTTGGGATCCAGTCACAGACTGAAAATATGTTAATTAAAATTTCATTATTGCATCAAAGCCATATGCAAAATAGAGCACACAACAATGAAGCAAACTATGCTACCTAATTAATGCAAAGCTAGTATGGTTGCATAAAATTATTTATTACAAAATGAGGTCAAAGAGCCAGGAAGTGTGAACAATGTCCCTTAACGAATTCTAATATTAATTTAGTTTCAACTATAATTTTCATTCTATTATATTTTGATGAATCTCCATACCCTGTTCTAAATCTTCCATTTTGGTACAGGTAGGGAGGATGTTCTTAAAGGTTGTGGATTTTGGCTTTACACCAGCCAATTATATTTATTGAAGTTTCTAAATCCTTTTCAACATATCTAAATTGTGAATATCCTACAATTATTCTAGTCCATGAGAGCGGATTTCTTTAAGTCAACTATTGGTAGAGACTAGAAGATATGACAACCCCTTGATAGGCATACAAGATTGATACCAACAATTTTGGATCAGATCTTGCAGGAGAAACAAGTGTTGCTATGGTTGTCACATCTATAATTTTGAAGAAATCTGATTTTGTTTACTCTAATGAGCTTTTCAATCATGCCAAACATGATTGTTTGAATTCAAAAAAATGTAAATTATTTGCCTTGATTAATTTAAAATAATCCCATTTCATGCTGCAATCATTTATTATTATTTATTTTTGTGACAATCTTGCAACTCTGACTCCCGTAAAATATAGGGGAAAGTAAGCAGTAGCAAAGACATTATTTTGAGGAGTAGAAATTTACATGCATACAATGTTGGAAAGGAAAAATGTAGCACACAAATGTTTGAAAGAATTCTTTACAGTTAATTCAAGGACTGTACAAGTGTAAAGGGATTTAGAAACTTTTAACCAAATGCAAGACCTCATCACCCTAGGAAAATATGGATGGTAGGGTCAGGACCTAGGATGGTGGGTTCACCGAAAAACCCACCATCCAAAAGGCAGGCCCCACTATCCAACCTACCTTTAGGTTAGTGGGGTCAGAGTTGGGTGGTGGGGTCTACCTTGGGTAGGGGTGGGATGGCCCCACCAAATTTAGTTGGTAGCATTGGTAGATTAATTTTTGGGTAGATTAATTATTCGGGGTGGGAGGCTCTATCACTCACACCCAAGACCCTCCTTATGCCATCAAAATCGCTAAACAATGACCATGATTTGTTCCATTTTTTACTCACATGGGTGAAAAAGTGATTCGAGAGATTTGACTAGTCTGAGGGGTCACAAAACTATTGAAAAAGGAGATAAATTATTATAGTGAAAATATGCAAATAAATTCATGCATTCAAATTAATAGAGTAATAAATCACAACTGAAACTAGATTACAAAAGATGCCAACCATAACTCAAGAATTATGTGGAGAAACCCTTGCAGGGGAAAACTCCATACCTAAAGATATCTAATACTTGTATTAATCCTTCAAATGAGTTACAACAATAAAAGTTCTCCCTCTGAATCACTACACCACTTCATGGCTTCAACAACCTGCAACTCAACTTATTTTCTCTTCAACTCAAGCACTAAATATATAGGCATGAGAGAAAACATAGCTCAAGAATGGTTTCTAAAACCATTTAGTCATAAATCACAAAGAAAAGAAAATTTCTCTTCCAACTTGTGATTTTATCCATTTTTTAGTAATATGCACATACAACTAAAAAAATTATTTTATTTTTTTTCAAACTCACATTTATCTTCCCCTTTTTTTGCATGTTCTTTCTAATTTGACAATTAAAACACTTTGCAATTTGTCATAGTTGCAGTTAGCAACTTTCATGACAACTAAAAGATAATTTCAAATTGCCAATTAATAATTAAAAAACAAAGTAGGGTTGAGATACTTTCTCAACATTCTCCTACTTGTCGAACACCTTGCAAAGAGCATAAAGGGAAACTAAATAAATTAAGCTTTAGAAGAAGTGAGGTCCATGGCCTCTCTACACCAACTAATTTTTTTTGTGCTCACTGGTTTAGTAAGAGAATCTACAACATTCTTTATGGTTTCTATTTTCTATAACATGACTTTACCACTCTCAACCATTTCCCGAAAAAAGCGACACTAAACATCTATGTGCTTTGTGTGGGCATGATACATTGAGTTTTTAGCCAAATAGATGGAAATTTGACTCTCACATCCAATTCTTACTTGTTTACATTGAAATCCAATGCATGAACACAATATATCTAACCACACTACCTCCTTACAAGCATGTGTCATAGCCATGTACTCTAATTTTGTAGCGGACAATGCAACTATAGTTTATCATTTGCTCATCCAACTAACTACTCCTCCGAACAAAGTAAAGACATAGCCACTTGTAGACCTTTTGCGATCTATATCACCAACAAAATTTGAATAAAAAAAAACATTCAAATCAATCACCCTTATCATATCATAAGATCCATGATAAAAAAATACAATGATTAGAAGTCCCATGTGTATATCTAAAAACCCTTTTCACATAGATCCAATGTTCTTTAAGATTCACCATAAATCTACTAAGAACTCCCACTGCTTGGGCAATAACAGGTCTTGTACAAATCATAGAATACATAAGGCTTCCTACAAGACTAGCATATGGAACTTTACACATCTCTTCAAGTTCATCATCTGTTTTAGGACATTGTTATAGAGATAGCTTAGTGCCAACTAGAAAGAGAATACTAACAAGTTTACAATCATGCATGCAAAATGCTACAAAATAGTGTTAACATACTTCTTTTGATTTAACCATATTTTTTTGTTAACTAGATCCCTATTGATTTCAATACCCAAGATATATTTTGCAGCCCCTAAATCTCTCATGTCATATGTACCAGATAATTGAATTTTAAGTTCCCTAATCATTCCCTTATCATTTCCAACAAATAACATATAATCAACATATAGGACAATGATTCATAATTGATCATCAATTAATTTAAAATAGACACAATGATCTTCTTCACTTCTAATAAATTCACGTTTCAATACAAAATAATCAAATTTCTAATACCATATTCTTGGTGACTACTTCAAACCATACAAAGATCTCTTTAACTTGCAAACCAAGTGTTATTGTCCCTTCACAATAAAATTATCAAGTTGTTTCATTAATATTTCCTCATCGAGTTCCCCATGTAAGAAAGTTGTTTTAACATCCATTTACTCTACTTCCAAATCAAAAGAACAAGCAATAGATAAAATGAATCTAATGGAGGTTAGTTTACCCACATGAGAAAAAATATCACCAAAGTCCACTCCCTCAACTTGAGAGTAACGTTTTGCCAAAAATCGGGCCTTGTACCATTCCAACTTACCATCTGTTTTAAATTTATTTTTAAATATTCATTTGTATCCAATGGCTTTCCTCACCTTAGGTAGCTCAACTAGATCCCATGTGTCACATTTCTCTAAGGCCTTTATTTCATCTTTCATTACCTCTAACCAATAGTCATGCTCATCTAAAGATAAGGCCTCTTTCACAGATCTAGGTTCATTTTCAATACAAGATAAAGCAAAAATAGAACAAAAATCAGATGGAATATATCCATACCTATCAATAGGTTTACATTTTCTAGTGGATTTTTATACTGGTATAACAAGATTCTCTGGTTGGGTATGTGCAAGATCATCATGGAAAAAACATGCCCTTAAGTGGCAATGAAAATTCAGAAAAATTAGAGTTAGGCAACTTGACATAAAAAATTGAATAAGTTATTTATATTATTCCAAAAATATGTAAGAATAGAATCTGTGGCAAATTGAATGTAGTTTCTAAACTACTAGGCTTATTTAAAAAAATAAAAATCTAATTGGTGAAAATTTGAAATTTCAATGTAGTAGTACTTAAATTTCAGGGAAAAATAAAAAGTAGGTGTCTGTCTGACCGCCCTAACCATAATAAAATGATAATATTTTGTTATAAGATTTTAGATATAAGTAGAGGACTCATATCCAGATGTGATACATATTTTTTTGTAATATTTTTCCAAGTGAATAATTAATTATGAATTTTTTATTACAATTTTTAAAAATATATAAACTCGTATGTTTGACCACCTTAACTTGGTCAAAACTTAATGATTTTTAAAAAAAAATATTATGTGAAGCATAGAATGTGACACATGCTTTGGATTCAAAAAATGTGATACCATTTGAAAGCTATAAATGTTTTTCAATCAACCTATCAATCAGGACTTTAGTCGTAATTTTAATAGAAAATGAATAATAATTATTTATTAGATTCAAAGTAAAGTATAATTTATATTGGTGGAAAGCTAAGAAGCTCCTTTACAAACCCTTTTCGTTTCATCAATTTTGGGTAAAAAAAAGTTGTCAGCCACATGGGCGAAGTTTCGAAAAGCAAGGTAAGTTGTTAAACACATTTTTTGTGTTGACTTCTTAGGATTGGCAGGTCTAAACCAAATTCCTAAGCAAGCTTGAGGCGACTCCCTAGGCATTAAATTTTGTGTTAGACAAATTGGATATCCGATATGTTTTAGATATGAGTTTAAAAAATGTTATACAATTTATAATATGTGATTTAAAAAATGCAATAAAGTTTATAATTTAATATATAATATACAATATAGTTTATAATGTAATATAGAATATACAATTTATGATAATCTCTTACCGAATTATGTATCTAATATATAATATATTATATTATTATGTATAATATTTAAATATTATTTAAATATTTTAGTTAATGTATAAATATTTAAATATATATATTAATAATATATAAAATATTTAAATATTATCTCTTTCCCCCCCTCTCTCTCTCCATCTCTCTCCCAAGTCTCTCACTCAATCACTCCTATCTCTCTCCCCTCTACCTTCTATCTCTCTCCCACTCTCTCCCTCTCTTTCACTGAATCCCTCTATCTCTCTCCCCTCTACCCTTAACCCTAAACCCTTAACCCTTAAACCCCTATACCCTCTACTCTCTCTATCTCAAGTCTCTCTCTCTCTCCTAACCCCCTCTCCCTCTCTCAGGTCTCTCTCTCGCTCACTCCCTCTATATCTCTCCCTCTACCCTTAACCCTAAACCCTAAACCCTAAACCCTTAACCTTTAAACCCTAAACCCTTAAACCCTCTACCCTAGATACCATTAACCATATATACCCTTTATCTCTCTCCCACTCCTTCTCTCTCTCAAGTCTCCCTCCTACCTCCTCTCCTTCTCTCACGTCTCTCTCTTAGATTCACTCCCTCTATCTCTTTCCCCTCTACCCTTAACCCTTTAAACCCCCCCTCTCTCTCTCTCTACCCTCTCTCCCTCTCTCAAGTCTCTCTCTCTCACTCACTCCCTCTATATCTCTCCCTCTACCCTTAACCTTAAACCATAAACCCTTAACCCTTAAACCTTAAAACCTTCTACCCTCTACCATTAACCCTATATACCCTAGATATCTATATACCGTCTATCACTATCCCACTCACTCTCTCTCTCAAGTCTCTCCCTCATACCCCCTCTCCCTCTCTTAGGCCTATCTCTCACTCACTCACTCCATCTATCTCTCTCCCCTATACCCTTAAACCCTAAACCCTTAACCCTTAAACCCTAAACCCTTATAACCCTTAACCCTAAACCCTTAACCCTTAGCCCTAAAACCCTTTAACCCTAAACCCTTAACCCTTAAACCCTCTACCCTAAACCCTTAAACCCTAAACCAGTAAACCCTAAACCCTAAACCCTTAAACTCTCTACCCTTAACCCTCTACCCTTAACCCTAAACCCTAAACCCTCTACCCTCTACTCTCTCTCTCTCAAGTCTCTCCCGCATACCCCCTCTCCCTCTCTCAGGTCTCTCTCTTAGTCACTCACTCTATCTATCTCTCTCCCCTATATCCTTAACCCTAAACCCTAAACCCTTATAACCCTCTACCTTAAACCCTATACCCTAAACCCTTAACCCTTAAACCCTCTACCCTCTACCATTAACCCTTAGGTATATGTGTGCACAAATCAGATATCCGATTTGTAGCACTAAAATCCTACCGTTACTTTCAAATTAGATATCAGATTTTATCAGATATTGGATTTGTGGGCCATAGAAAAACCCCATGTGGGCTGTTTTGTGCATTCCAGCGGGCCCTACATTTTTTTTGTAGGCTTTGTAGGAGACAAACGCGTAGTTTCAGATAGGATGAGACAAAGATCAACTTTTTGGAGCATATTCTACTCAAATTTTTCATAAGCAATGATGTTTTAGCATCTTTTATGAGGTATAATGGGTAGCAATAGTCATCGAAAGTAAAAACGTAAGAGAAAGCTTACAAAAGAATAAATTGAAGCATATAGACAAAGGGATAGAGAAGGTCATAGGAAGAGAAGACAAGGTATGTTAAATATTGGTGAACCTGAGCCCTATGGTCTTTCAAGTGTAGAGGAAATTGAATATGTTCAAGGTGAAAATTTTGAACATGATATTGAAATTGGGAATGAAAATGTTCAAATTGATATTGAAAATGTTCAAGGTGAAAATGTTGGAATTGAAAATGTTGAACATGATATTCAAATTGGGAATGAAAATATTGAAATTCATAATGAAAATGTTCAAGGTGAAAATGTTGGAGTTGAAGATGTTGAACATGATATTGAAATTGGGAATGAAATTATTCAAATTGATATTTAAAATGTTCAAGGTGAAAATATTGGAATTGAAGATGTTGAACATAATATTGAACCAAGTGTAAATTATGTTTCACCAGATTACATGAGAAATGAAGAACCTTGTGTGGAAGAAAGACATATTCCAAATTCAAGACCTTCAAGAACCCCTAAATGGTTACTTGAGATTGATGAGAACATTATAAACAATTTTGAAGGCAAGAGGTCAACATGAATTGTTCAAATGTGGGCTACAATAATTTTAAACCAATATTTTAGCGATAAGACATTGACCAAGCAATGCCAAATTTTTGTACAATTTCTAAAGATGAAAAAGATGAGACCTTTGCTAGCCAAATTGAAGATTTGTGTGAACAAGAAGACCGAAAAAAATTCTATTATTGTCAAAAATATTTTTAATGCTCTCAATTCTATTGGAAAAATAAGAAGGAAAAAGATAAGAGAGCTGCTCGGAGAGTCATTACAACTGCCCTAGTAATCCATCAATTGAAAAAAGGCTCGCTTTATGAGACAAACTTGTCTTGATTTTGACATAAATAGTAAAACTTTGGATAGAGCACTTGCAAGAATACAAAGAATAGATGATCCTCTTCAAAATGATACATGGGATTTTGTTGGGAGGCTTCCACATGTTGATAAGAAGCTAATCGATAATATAAAGTAGGTAATTCAGTGATTTTGGCATGATAACTCTAGAATATCACCCAATGCAAAGGATGTTTTAAATTTAAGAATTGGCAATCGAGACTGTACACTGCATCCTAAAAATTTCTTGGAATCAAGCCAAAAAATGTTGTTCAAAACATTTATTGAAACACATCCAAATATGGAAATCTCACAAAGGACTTTTAAAGGTTTGAAGCCATTTTATTGTGTGCCTCTTAAGATTCGTAATACTTGTTGCAAATACCATGTGGAGTTTTCAATGTACCATGAACTATTATGCTATATCCATTCTACTTTGCATACTAATGAAATGTTGCAAGAGTGTGGTGCAATGCATCTTCCGAAATCATCAAGGGACTTGCTAGATCTATTTTTATGTTCTAGAGATGATGGTTGATTTTTCTATAGAAATAATTGTTTAAATGCGAAGTGCTCACAATGTGGTGGCTTGTCAATTTTTTTTCAATGTTTTCATGAGGGTTCCGAACATGAATTTGGAAAGAAGCTTGTTGAGAAAAAGAGATATGAGATAGTCAAATATACTTTGTAGAGTGGAGGTGAAGGTTCTAGATCATGCGAGTTGGTTACAAAAGAATGCAGTGTTGCTGATTTTATTTCAGATTTTAAGGACAATCTTTTCTACAAGTATGCAAGGCATAGTCATAGGTCTTAGTGGTTGGATAAAAAATTCAAGATGTGTAAGGACTCTTTTTTGATTGGCACTATTATACTAGTGGTTGATTTTGTAGAAAACTACACATTGCAACCACAAAATGAGTTACAATCTCAGTATTACAATTCCATTTAGATTGCTATTTTTTTCCACATAACGTTTAGACATGCACCTGATAGTACAAAGCAGGATCGAAAGATAATCAGAGAGTATCATTTTTATATGAGTGATGATAGATATCACTCGTCTGAGTATGTCCAACATTGTTTCAAGATTTTTTTTGAGTTCTTGCAGGAACATGATATATCACTGGGTTGACATCTCATTTGGCTAGATAACTGCACAGGTCAATTCAAGAATGCTCATATGTTTTATTGGTTGAGTAGTATGTATGTAGAGAGGGGTGTACCTCATATTTGGAGTTTTGTTGAAGCTGGGCATGGGAAAGGGGAGCATGTTGGAGTAGGTGCATGTGTAAAGAGAGCTCTAGTTAAGGAGAAATTGAAGATTTCAAGAGAAAAATTTAGTGATGCATGCTCTATTGTTGATTGGTGTAGTTCAACATTTTCATAGGGAGGGACACTTGATTCAATAGTGAACAAATTCTTTTGGTTGGTTGAGGAGGGTACAGTGGGAGGCGAATTGGATTGTCATACAATCAAAGATTCTTCAAAGATGCATTCATTTTGAAGATCAAATGAAAGCACATGGACCATTTGGACACGATAGTTGGCTTGTTTTTATGAGAGATGTATTTAGTGCGAGTGGCATCAATGCGAGTCAAGTGAGTGGGTGGATACATGGGTTCCACTGTATCTAATTCCTTTATCTCAAACTATATCCATGACAAATGACACAATGGAAAGTTTAGTTGATTACGATCGGCTTTCAGATCTACTATAGCCAGGACATGTTTTTGCAGTTGTTGCACCAAGGGGAATGAAGAGAGATCAAACTATTGGTTGGGTCAATGTTTGCGGGTAAAGCAAAACCTAACACAACCGATGGAAGATGATGATGGCCTAGAGGTTCAGTTGTGCTTGTAGGAACTTGCTTGTGAACAAACATGATTAGAAAGAATGGAATACTTACATTTGAAGGCTATGAGAAACACAAAACCATTTTCATGTATACACACCTTGTTATAGCAAAAAAATTTAAGTTATTGAAGCATCATTTGAACCAGGTTTTGTAATATATCCTATTTATATATAATAAATTATAGTGGCTTGCCACTTTTGCCAAAAAAAATATGTAAAAAGGTCATGTGAAGGTCATTTCCAATGCAATTGAGTCTTTGATCTAGCAAAGTGGAAATAAGGTATTTGGGTGTGCATGATGTTCAAGTTGATTGGGTAAGAGTTTTATGATGCAAGAGATAGGTGGGTTTAAACATCAAAATTACAATTAAAGATGTTTCAAACTCCAATTTGATCCTCAAACCCAAACTTGGGTGCAACTTCACTAAAATAGGCCCATTTTACAAATAGACTCATATTTAAACACTTCGCAAACCTGAAATTTTGATGGGGCAGCATTAAACATCCTACCAAACTACCAAAACCATAATGTTTTTTGGTGAGATACGCTTTTTAAAGCTCTATTTCAACAAACCCTCATTTTTAGCAACTTTCATGAGGTTTTTAAGGAAATCAATGTTTCCAACCTTGCCACACCCTATAAACTCATCAAACATGTCTATTATGACCTACACAAGCTTGATCCAACCTTAAATCTTGATCCCACTTGTTTCATTGACATTAGCATGTTGTAACCACCATTTTTCACCTAATGTTACTCATTTTTTCCATCCATGGCAACTCACCAACTCAACTAGAAACTATTTTTTCGTACGAGTTGCAGAATGAAAGCTGCACCACTTTGCAACTTTACACTGCTTGCATCTGACAACTTTTCCCTCAACTGAAAACTCATCACCACGAGAAAATGCCTCTTAGATAGAAAAACCTGAGAGAGGTTATTGTAGATGGTCCCAACATGATCCAATAGCCTCAGATGAAGATTTTGTAAGCGCCATGATTTTTGAGAAATATCCCTTCAAAGATTGTTGCCTTTTAGCACTTTGGACTCTTAAGGGAAATCGTCGGTCCAATGTAGCTTGGAGTGATTCAGCGTATTTGGGTGCAAAAGAGGACCATCCCTAGCGTAAACATACCCATTTGGACATGTTGGAATAGTCCGTTTGGTCGTACAAGTTGCAGAATGAAAGTTGCACCACTTTGCAACTTTACACTGCTTGCATCTGGCAACTTTTCCCTCAACTAAAAACTCATCACCACGAGAAAACGCCTCCAAGATAGAAAAAACCGAGAGAGGTTATTGTAGATGGTCCCAACATGATCCCATACCCTTAGATAGAGAGTTTGTAAGTGTCACATTTTTTGAGAAATATCCCTTCAAAGAGTTCTGCCTTTTAGCACTTTGGACTCTTAAGGGAAATCATCGGTTGAATGTAGCTCAGAGTGATTCAACATATTTGGGTGCAAAAGAGGATAATCCATAGTGTAAACGTACCCATCTGGACATGTTGGAACAATCTGTTTGGTCGTACGAGTTGGAGAATGAAAGTTGCACTACTTTGCAACTTTACACTGCTTGCATTTGACAACTTTTTCCTCAACTAAAAAATCATCACCATGGGAAAACGCCTCTGAGATAGAAAAAAATGAGAGAGGTTATTGTATATGGTCCCAACATTATCCCATAGCCTCAGAAAAAGAGTTTTCAAGTGTCATGGTTTCTGAGAAATAGCCCTTCAAAGATTGTTGTCTTTTAGCACTTTGGACTCTTAAGGGAAATCGTTGGTCCAATGTAGCTCAGAGTGATTCAGCGTATTTGGGTGCAAAAGAGGACCATCCCTAGTGTAAATGTACCCATATAGACATGTTGGAATATTCTATTTAGTTGTACAAGTTGCAGAATGAAATTTGCACCACTTTGCAACTTTACATTGCTTGCATTTGACAACTTTTCCTTCAACTGAAAACTCGTCACCATAAGAAAACGCCTCTGAGATAGCAAAAACTGAGAGAGGTTATTGTAGATGGTTTCAACACGATCCCATAGCCTTAGATAGGGAGTCTGTAAGCATCACGGTTTTGAATAAATAGCCCTTCAAATATTGTTTCCTTTTAGCACTTTATACTCTTGAGGGATTTCGTTGATTGAATGTAGCTCAAACTACTTCAGCCTGTTTGGGTATGAAAGGGGACCATACCTAACCTAAAAGTACCCATATAGATGTGATGGAACAATCATTTTGGTCATAAGAGTTGTAGAACAAGATTTATTTATGCCCTTACAAGTATTTTTTAGCCTCCAACCGAACTCCAATGTTGATTTTCGTGCGAAAAAAAGCCATGAGACCATAGCTTGTTTCTTTCTTTTTAATGGAAACTGGTGGGAAGCAAAGTTAACTTCTTCAAAAATTTGGTTTAAAGTAATTTCATTCATTTTTGTGCATTTAAGAGGCATTTTAGTAGAGGTGAGTCTGTGAGCCCCGTTCTAAGGGTTTGAGTGCATTTAAAATGGACTTTTAAGCCTTCCACCCACTATATGATGCTATAAATCAGTGGATAGTCTTAGTTAGGATAGATAAACATGTTTTCATTGTTTCTTGTGTAGGGGAGGTTAGCATTATGATTTTTGGTGATGCCCTGGATGGCATTTGGTGTGTTTTTGCATTAAAAAATGAGGTTAGAGAGGGTAAAAGTGGGAATTGTTTGAGGGAAGTCATTTTTACTATTCTTTTAAGCTTGTGTAGGGTTATTTAAGGTGTTGGAGTTTGTGGTAAAGTCTAGGGAAGTCTGGAAGTAGGTTTTTCAATAAACCCTTGCCAAATTTGAGCAATTTGAGGGTTTTGTGGAATAGGGTCTTAGAGGGAAATTTCCAGAGGATAAATGGGAAAAATTGAGGTTTTTCATCTGTTGAGTGCTGCCCCAACAAGTTTTAGGGTTTGTGAAATGTTCCAAGGGTGGTTGCGTTGGAATTTTGGCCTATTTGGCTAGGTTGAGCAGTGTAGTTTGCATAATTTGTGAAAGTTGTTCCAAAGGAGTCCTATGTGAGTTGGGAGTATGTTGAAGGGGACTAAAATGGGTGTCTAGAATGATGATTAGTTGTAGGAGTTGTTAAAGAGATCTGAGAGTTAAGTTGAGAAAGGTGTTTAGGAATCCCTTGTATTATGAAAGTGAGTGGTTTTCCATCCTTGGTTTCATCAACTAACCATCAACTAATCCTCTATTTCCAAGGTGTTCCTGCACCATTTTACAAGCATCCATATAGCTTGTTTGAAAGCACCTATTTTAGGATTTTAGCCATAGCAGCAATGCAATGAATTGTTTGATAAAAATTCTTTGGTAGACGTATGAAAAATGTGGTAGCATATACAAGGTAGTGAATTGTTTGAAAAAATGCCTCAAAAAAAGGTGGTCTCATGGTGATGGAATGCCATGAAAATATATAGCAATTTTCTTGTCATGGCATTCCATCACCGTGAGACCACATTTCTTTGAGGCATTTTCTTTAAATAGTTCATTGCCTTGTCTATATTATTGCTTACTATTATGATTTGTTAGATTCTTTCCAAGCATCCATAGCTTGTTCGAAAGCACTTGTTGTAGGATTTTAGCCATAGAAACAAGGAAATTAAATGTTTGATATAATTCTTTGATAGAAATGTATGAAAAATGTGGTAGCATAGACAAGGAAGTGAACTATTTGAAAAAATGCCCTAATGAAATGAGGTCTCATGGTGATGGAATGCCATGACAATCAACAAGGCAGTCAATTGTTTGAAAAAAAACCTCAAATAAATGAGGTCTCATGGTGATGTAATTCCATGAGAATCAAAATAAATTGATTTTCATGGAATTCCATCACCATGAGACCTCATTTCTTTGAGGCATTTTTTGAAGCAGTTCATTACCTTGTCTATGCTATTGCTTACTATTATGCTTTGATCAATTTTTTCCAAGCATCCATAGCTTGTTTGAAAGAACTTGTTTTAGGATTTTAGCCATAGCAACAAGCCAATGAAATGTTTGATAAAAATATTTGGTAGACATGTATGAAAAATGTGGTAGCATAGACAAGGCAGTGGACTATTTGAAAAAAATCCTCAAAGAAATGTGGTCTCATAGAATTCCATGAAAAGCAAATGCAATTGACAACTACTCCTAGTTATTAGTTATGCAATGTGAAGTAATTGCGTAGTTGCGTAAATGTAAAATGAAAAGAATATTCAAACGAGTCTTAGTTCATGTGAGACCTGTCTTAAACTTAGGGAATATTGTGCCTAATGTCTCCAAGAATGAACCAATAAAAAAATAGAAGATTCTCAACTTAGGGGATGCAATGTGTTACATCAAGCCAATAAGAAGAATATAGTATGCTAAGAGAGATCATGATCTTGAGAGAAATCATACCCAATGTCATCCACAAAGTGAAAAACACATCGTATGAAGCAAACGGACTACACAATGAAACATGAAAAAAAAAAATGCAAAAGAATAATGCCAACGTATGCCCCCACTTTAAAGAAATTGCTAAACACCATACTGTGAAAAATTAATTTAAAGTAGTAAATGATAAATGAAAATAATAAAGAAGACATGAGAGCCAACTTGGAAAGCCCTATGCCAAGTCATATGTTTCCAAATAAAGCTATGCCATGAAAAAGAAAAGAGAAAAATGAGTTGCCCTCAAAATGAAACTCCAAACACATAAGGGATCTATGGATTCAGGATCAATATGTTCTTGTTACAATGTTTTTAAGAGAGATCGAAACTATCATCATTCCCCAAATACACATAGAACTAGAAGAATGACACGAAGAGAGTGAAAGCAAAGAAATTTTTTTTGGGTCAACATGGAAGTGAAATGAATGTATCGACGCCTTGTGTTATCCCCAAAAGGAAAACACAAGATAGAGAAAAAGATAAAGAAAGACTTTTGGGTCAACATGGAATAAACATGAATGTCTCGATGCCTTGCATCATCCCCAAAAGGAAAACACAAGACAAATGAAAAGATAAATGAAAAAGATAGAAAGATTTATAACATAGAGAAGAATGAAGGTACAAATAGAGGAATGCCACAAAGAGAGAGATAGAACATGGAACAAAATATTATGGGGGATCACTTTACACACATGCAATCACATGAAAGAGAATGAAAAATAAATAATGCAAAAGACTAGTAGGGCACATGTGATTCAACCTATCTAAAGGGACAATGACAAATTATCTACTAGAATAAGGCTATCTTATTCTTTCTCTCATTGAGTGTAAGACAAGAATGAGCTGAGGTAAGTAATGAGAAGGAGCTCCTTGCATTTTGAAATGATTTGCAATGTGTATAACATGTAATAGTGAGAATGTTATTATTCTTCAACTATTACATGGAAAGGAGTGGAAGGGTCTCGCTTTAATGGACTATTTCTATGATTTCAAATTATTGGATGATCCTTATTAAAGTATGACACTCATTACTAAGATTCCAAAGAGTTCAATGGTATGCACAATACTTCATGTTATCTTTAGGAATTTTTCTTCTAGTAGGGGTGGTAGTTTAAGCCGACCTATGTTTATAAGGTGTTCCATCAGTCATTCAATTTCTATTTGAGTATGTAATAATGGTAATGGTTTGATCTTGTAAGGTCTTTTGTTTTTAGTAGACTCACCAACTTCTTGAGTTGAATATTGAGGAGGACCTAAGATGATCCTATAACCCTTATCTTCATTACAAATCATTGGTTATTATTTAGGAATGAGGACACTCATATCAGAGGGATGATCTTGATATCCTAACCCTCTAGTATTTTCAATTGGTATTCATTCTAAGTGTTGATGAATTTCATGTTCGCTTGTTGTATCACATCTTTTTTTACTCAAGATCATGAATCCTTTTATATATGTCTCTTCTAGGTTGATGGGAGTGTTTGTCACTTTGTTAACATAAAATGGTTGAGTGGTTGCTTGCTTAGAGGAACTAGGTTCACCTATTGTAGGGAACTTAGGTTCAACTCTTATTTCAGTTTCATGATGTAAGTAACCAAACATCTCAGGTGGTGGTATTATAGGGGCTACTGGTTATTTTATTGATGGATAAAAGGATGTATTAGCTTCAAGATTGTTAAGGAAATCATTTAGTAATTTATTCATGCTATCATCGTCTTCTCCAATGATGTCAGCATCATGAGGACATGCATTATGAGTTGAGTGAGCATGAGTAAGTTCAATTTCATTAGGGTCATTTCCATAATCACAACTTGAAACATCCACTAAGGACTTCAAGGACATCCAAATCTTACCAAAACACATATCCATGATAGAATGTAATGAAAATTTAAGATTCTAACAAGGTAAATATGAAACAATTTAAAATGAAATGTTCTAGATTCAATTTTGAATTTAAGAAATGCATAATATGAACCGAATTAAACTAGGTGTAATGAACTGAATGAAATAAAAAGTGTTTAAGCTGAAACAAAAAATTATCAATAGAAAAAAAGAGCACAAAAGTAGAGTTTTGAATTTTGAAAAATGCAGTTCAAAATCTGCACAAGGACTAAATTTCCTAGAGGGGCGTATGATTCCTGGTGAGGATTTTTTTCAAAATTTTCAAAAAAATTGAAGTGTTTTTTATGCTTTCTAGTTTGTATGAGCTGTAACCTAAGTGAAAATGTAGATTTTATATGATTTGAGATGATTTGAGATGAAAAAAAGCAAGTTATATGCACATACACTAATTGAATAATTAAAAACCCTAGAATGCCAATTAACTAATGCAAAACCTAATACAATGTTAATGCAAGCAAGATCTAGGATGATGATGCACTCCAAATCAAAATTATGATGTTATAAATGTAGGTTCCCTAAAATGAAAGGAATAATTCTATTTGGATTCTATGCTTGGGAGATAGAACAACAAACTTCATACTCTCTCATTCAAGTACAAACCCTAGAGATCTCAACCTCAAGTATGCAAAGGAGAAAGAGATCTTACAATAGGGTTGTCCTAGGGTATTATTGTAAAATAAAGAGGGGTTCAACACCAAGATAGGGAATGAAAAGACAAATTAAATGCAATATCTAATGCTTAACCCAAATATGATGCAATACTTTACCAAATGACCTAAAAATGCATGTAAATCAAAACAAAAATCTGCAAGATAAAAGGTGTGCACCTAGAAATATAAAGAGGACTAGATGAAAGTTTGAAATGCTGAAAAAATTGATTTTAAAGCTTGTTGGAACTCATATGTCAATCTTGGTGATTTAGTCATAGATTAGGGTTTCTGGGTAGAAACTAAAATATGTAAAAAGGGTGTCTAGAACTGCAAAAATCTAGAAAGTGACCTATACTGGGACTCGTATGCCAAAACTAGCATATTAGTCCAATTAGGGTTTTTTGGAACTTCAAGGTATGAATCTGGTCTTCAATGTCTATTGTGTCCTTTCCAAATAATTTTCGGATCTGAAACCCTGATTTGAAACATGTAGGTGTCCTCCAATGATCTCCAATGCGAGGTGACAACTTTGACATTTTTGAACACTTTGAAAAATTTCTCCAAACTTTCTCTTCAATGTGTCTTCAACCTAGACCTAAAAATCACACACTAAAGAGAGGGGAAAATTTTGTTTTGTTAGTGGAAAGGGGTTTTCCTTGGTCAAACCCCATTTTTGTAATCAAACCTTGAAATGAAATGAGATAAGAATGAAGGATGATGAAGGAACAATGTAAAATGTTACAACTCACCAAACCCTAGAAACCAAATGCTGCAAAAATGTATGAAGTGGCTCCAACAGATGTAGATCTTGAATGGAATGCTATCTTGAATCCTAAAACCCTACATCACAATTGTTAGCTTAGAAAAAAAACATGATTCATGATGACTTTGACATGATGCTTGATACTTGAATAATACTCTAAATCACTTGATAATCTACCTTTGAATACTCTTGTGAACTCTAATTTTCTATAAGCATGCTCATTCAACATACTAGGTCACTTCATTTCTTGTTAGGATGAAAATGATTACAATAACCTTGTATTTATACTTGTTTATGCCCAATTTCTCAAAATTACAATACTGCAAGCCGACATAAGATCTAGGAGGATAAAATCCAGCTAAGAATTTGAATTTATTTTGATTTTGGGCCACACGAGACTCATATGCCCAAGGTGGCGTATGAGTCCCATTAGGCCTAAATTATGGGACCATTTAAAAAAATGCTTAGAAAGATGTGAATTCATAATTGAAACCCAAACCCTATGTGGGACTCATACGACCAAGGTGGAGTATGAGTCATAGATAGGTAAATACAGGCAACACAACCTAAAAACACTTGAATTATTATTGGATGTTGATTTGTGTCAGGATCATCCTCGAAAAGATGCATTAAATGAGGCTTTTCAATGCAAAATAGGGCCAATTAAGGCATAAATAAGCCCAATTATTAACGGTAACCCTAGAAAAGCATGAAAGTGTGTTACAACACTTTACAACACCCTAAATAAGGTATGATTAGGTCTATTTAGTTTACAAGGGACCAAGACCTAATGTGAGTGTGATAAACACATTACAACACTAAGTCAAGGTAACATTAAGCTCAATTTAAAAAGGAGGGACCAAACAAGTGTGAAAATGTCATGGATGGCATTTTTCAACACTACAGATCTAAGACTAAAATCTAGAACTGCTAAACCAAGATCTACAGAAAAATACTTGAAATCTGGTATATTGGGACTCATATGCCATAAGTGGCAATTTAGTCCTAGTATCAGGGTTGATCTAAAACTCTGATATCCTCTAATGTTCTCTTGTAGCTTCTCTCTTGTCGAATCTCTGAGTTTGTAACACTAAATTGCAACTTGTAGGTGACTTTTTGTGATCTTGTAATGTAGATGACAACTTTGACAACTTGACAACTTTTCTCCAATCTTGCTCTTTAATAGATCTTCAACCTAAACCTACAAATCAAACATCAAAGGGAGTGAAAAAAATTGTTTTGTTAGTGGATAGGGGTTTGCCTTAGTAAAATCTTGTTTTGGTAATCAAACCTTGAAATGAAATCAAATAGAATGAAGGAATGATGAATGAACAAATAATCTATGTTGCAACTCACCAAACCGTTGGAATAAATGTTGCAATCTTATAAGTAATGACTATCATGAATGCAGATCTTGACTCTTGATTGAATGCTATAGATCTTGACTTGAATGCTTTCTTGAATCATAAGGACCTACATCACAAATTATATCTCAAAAACAAACATGATGCATGATGACTTTGACATGATGCTTGATTCTTGAATAGTACTCCAAAATTCTTGATAATCACTCTTGAATGATCTTGAATTCTCTTTGATTGATACAATTCTTGAATTCTTATATCACACTTGCTTATGAAATTTCCTAGGAGAAAATATGTGAAATAACCTTGTATTTATACTTGTTTATGCTAAATTTACCAAAATTTCAACACTACAAGTCGACATCAGATCTAGGAGAATAAAATCCCACCAAGAATTGAATTCAAAATTAGGTCCAAGCTAAGTAGAACTCATACACCAGTTGGGGTGTATGAGTCCTAGTAGGCTAAGCTTGGGGCACAAATTTCAAGAAATATTTAGTTTAATACAAAATCCAAGTCCAGGTGCCGAAACTTAGGTGGGGCCCATACACCCAAGGTGGCATATGAGTCCCAAATCACTAAATTTGGGTCATACAAACCAAAATAATTAAATTATGAGTGGTCATTTGATATGTGTTGGGATTATCCTTGGAAAGATGCATTAATTAACGCTTGTGGAGGAAAAATAGGACCAAATAAGGCATAAAGAAGCCCAATTTTAGTAGGGAGGGCCCAAACAAGTGTGAAAATGTAAAGGGCTAAATTTTTCTACACTAAAATTCCTAAGGACAGAAAATGTGGGTGAATATTGAAATTATGCATTTGAATCATTTTATGAAAATATGGTATTAAGGTACAAAGCATAATTCCATATACCCCTCAACAAAATGGAGTAGTTGAACGAATGAATATAACTCTTTTAGAAATGACATGTTGTATGTTGCATTTCAAAAGTTTTCATAATGAATTTTGGGGATTGGTTGTCTCTTGTGTTGCACATATTGTGAATAGAATCCCCACCAAAGCCCTCATAAATGTCACTCATGAAGAAGCATAGAGTGGAAGAAAGCCTCACATTGGATATTTTAAAGTATTTAGGTGTATTGCTTGGGCTCACATCCTAGAAGAAAATAGGAAAAAGATAGAACGAATAAGTCATAAGTGTTTATTCATTGGCTATAGTGAAGAGTCAAAAGCTTACAGATTTTATGATTTGGAAGCAAAAATATCTTTATTAGCATATATGTAAAGTTCGATGAGCATTCATAGCTTACAACCATAAATTATTTCCACATTTCAGATATTTTACAAAGAAATGAAAACTCTATTAACAAGGATGATAAGAGAACTACTACTAATGAAGATGATATAACTAATAGTAGTGATGAAGAAGAAGAACTTCCACCTAGAAAAAAGACAAAGAGTATTGAAGAGATATAGAGACAAAGGCCAAAACTCCAAGGACAAAATGATAGTGCCCTCATGGAAACAATATTACAAATAAATGACCCAATCTCATATGAGGAAACTAGAGTGAAGAAAGCATGGGAGAAAGCTATGAAAGAAGAATATGATGCATTACTCAAGAATAAAGATTGGGAACTTGTGCCCCTTCCCAAAGGTAAGAATGTTATTGGTTGCAAATGGGTTTATAAAAAAAAATTCAAATCTAATGGAGCCATAGAAAAATACAATGATAGATTGGTTGCTAGGAGATTCAATAAAAAGGAAGGTGTTGATTATGAAGAAAATTTTATTCATGTCATCAAAATGAACATAGTTAGAATTATTCTTTCTTTGGCTACAAGTCCATATGGCATGTTTATCAAATGGATGTTAAAAATTATCTCTTAAATGGAGATTTAGTTGAAGAAATATACATGAATCAACCACCTAGTTTTGTAGATGAAAAACATCCTCACCTTTTTTGCATATTAAAGAAATCATTGTACAGTCTAAAACAAGCACCAAGGGCATGGAATGAAAAGATTGATAGATGCTTTGATCTTCATGGTTTTAAAAGGTGTAGATCTTATTCAAATCTTTATGTGAAGAAAGTTCAAGATGAGATTATTCATGTTGTAGTTTATGTAGATGATTTACTTATTGCTAGACTGAATATTGGGATAATCAATGATTTAAAATCATAGCTTAAAAGGGTATTTCATATGAGTGATTTGGGAGAATTAAACTATTTTCTTGGTTTACAAGTTTGGAGACTACATGATGGATTGTTCCTTTGCCAATTGCAAGAGAATGAGACCAACCACATCAAGGCCCTAGGTCATGGAGGGTTGAGAGCAAAAGGATGCCCTAACTTACCTCAGTTTAAGGGAATTTCAGGAAATGCGAGACAAGAATGGTGAGGACTATGGGGCCTTTGATCACCTTGCAGACCCAAGACTTGAAAGTAGACTAGACGAGTGGTTTTTTAGGATCAACTCTATGTATTAGATGGCTCATTTTCACAGGAAAAAAGCATGGTTCTAGGATGACAATGTGGCACACTGGTGTCTCTCAGGTGCGTTGGCGTCCGTACAACCAAACGACCATAAAGACAAGGTCTAATCATTGGAAAAAAGGCTATCGACCTAGTTAATGATTTCTAAGGGAGCAAAACCACACTATGAAATATGAAAAATATAAACGGATGTGATAAAATAAGTAGATTAAGGCGAGGGTGACAAGAATGATCTCACACAAAAGCTTGTTTGCTAGATCGGTCCAAGATATATCCACCTACACACAAAAGAGATAGAAATGGTTGGGGAGCTATTTAGGGGTCTGCCTCAATCAGACCCCTGTTTTGGTGTTTCCACCTCCACGAATAGCCAAGTTTGCAATGATATAGAAATAGTATGATAACGAAGGAATGAAATTAAACAACATTAAAACACTACCAAACAATAATGTGCTAACTCAAGCCTCTGTTGCAATGGTGTTGTCCTATGCTTGCTCTATTGAAGTGATGGAGTGATGAAATTTCTGCTATGGAGTGCAAAATGCTACTTGAATGCTTGGAATGCTTGAACCTTTGAATGAAATTGTGCAAGAGATTGTGTAGAAGATGGTGAAGAGGATGTCTAGAGATGAAAATGAATGAAGGTGAGTGAATTTTGAAGGAAAGATGAAGAAAATGGCCATATTGGAGTCGGTTAGCCGAAGGGAGGCGTTGCAATTCAACTTCCAATGGGAAGTGTAACACTTTTATAGACTCCAACTGCAAGAATATACTAGGGAAGTAAGTGCACCACGTGGACGTCTACACATCGCATGGGTTTCCCTAACAATTTTTCTCCTATTGACACTCAAAACTGGCACCAAGTGGATGGGAGGCAGTGGGCTTAGGTGGAATTTAGCCTCTGAATTTGGTTTTCTAAAGCGAGGAAGCGTAAAAGGGGAATTTGTGCAAGGGGTGAAAATTCACTCCTATATATTTTTCCCCCAGTTTAGCGAGCATAAATATTGATGAGTGATTTGAGAAAGTAGATCCAAGAAGTAGTAAGGTTAAAAATGTATACCTAAACTATCGAGGAAGCATACCACAATCTGGAAAACCTAAGAGTGCAGAAAAAGCAAAGGAATTCTTAGTTCCGTAGCACTATGAAGCTAAAGAAAGAAAGCACCTCATAGGCTCATAGACCTGTAAGGAAGGTATCCTCCAAGAACTCTCACATGAAGGAAACCAGAAAAAGTACCTTACAGACCCACAGACCTACATAGAAGGTACCCCCAAGAAATCTCACATAAGGGAAACCGAGAAAGGCAGACTCCGTAGAGTCAGAAAGCGGCTTCACAGGCGTACCCATGAAGTGACATGTTTACCCGTAGATAGAATATGTTAGGAAGCGGCCACACAAGAAAATAAACAGACTGCCATGTAGACCGTCGCCAAGTTGGAAGACTTTCAAAGGGGTCCCTCGAGAACCCTTCAAAAGGAAGAGGGGTCCACTCAAGGGACACATTATTTGGAAAGTGAAGTCTAGTCAGGCTGCCCCCAAGCTAGATGTAAGGATGTGAAGCAGTCTTGTTGGGCTTCCCCCAAGCTAGACGTGAAGGTGTGAAGTAAGTCTAGTCGGGATACCCTCGGGTTAGACACAAAGATAGAAAATAGGTCTAGTTGGGTTGCCCCCGAGCTAGATGACATAGAGATTTCTTGAGATAAAAAATTTCAAAGGGGCCCCTTGAGAACAAGGCATAAAAAGAGGGTCCACTCAAGGGATGTGTTGTTCAAAAGCTAATGTCTTCTTTCTCAAATTGATTCATCATCAAGGAATCCTTTTGAAAGATGTTCACTTCATAAATAAGTTTGAAAGGAAGAATATGCCCGCATGTGAGCGAAAGATCAAAGTTGTTCCCGTTTCAGAGGAAGGTTTCCAAGTCCTTTCTTTACGAACCCATGATGAAGGAAATATGTTCCTTTAGGGTTTCAAGTTGGGAATGCAATTCTAATAAAGAGGTGTGTGAAGGTTCTTGAGAAAATATTTTTTGGCAACAAATGCATTTTCTAAAAACCAAGTGATGTAGAGGTGGCGTTGTCATACATGAGAGGGATGACTCAAGCAAAGAAGAGAGAAATATAAAGGGAAAGAAAAAGGAAAGATAACATGAACAAAGGGCATAGGGGGATCCAGTTTCGCAGGGTCAGACCTACACTTTCTTATATAAGTACTAGATAACCGTGGTGCAAGGTTGAAGATCATCAATCACCAACCAGATCATGAAGAATGCACAAAAAAACAAAGAAAAAAAAATTGATCAACATGGAAGGAATCCTAAATGCCCCCAACACTTTGCTTCATCCCCAATTTGTCAAAATCCAATCACAAACATGGAAGAATGATGTTATAGATAGAATAAGGTTTATAACACAAACACCACACCTGTATCCAAGCTCCAATAGGGGTGACAATGGTCATCCAGGCACACATAGCATGATTACAGAGGAAACACATCACAACACACACATCTAATCTAAAGATCAAGAAGATTTATCCCTCTAACATTGATAAAAAAAGAGGTCATCAACCTCCCAATCTAGATCATCGTAGGGGGAAGGAGGACGAGCCTACAGTGGTGGAATGTTAAGGGGAGGAGCTTCTGACCCTCCCACAACAAGGACTAAGGAGGGACCTATGAGGTCTCCATCGCTCAAATATTGTGGGTCCAAGGTAAATGAATTCATGAAGATTGCTAACAAGGTGAGAACTTCATCACTGAGTGAAACATGCACTTAATGGGAGTGTCATGTTTCACCTAAATGGATGGAGGAGATTGTGCCTGAGGTTCACCGCTAGGTTCACCGAATGATTCGGGAGTGGTGACAAACTCAGGAGAGGCCACAATTGTTGGATGTTGTGGTTATGTTTTTGATATGTGGTTGTCATTGATGTCAACACTATTAGAATTAATGTCTTCCAAATTGTATATGTCGAGGATATTGAGAAAATTGTAATAAAATAAGTTGTAGGTTGTTTGAGAAGCACTGAAGATCAGTATGATGGAAAGTTCAGTATGTTGATGGTGAAGAGTTTCAGACTAAAGGGTTTGTTTTCAAGCCTATCTAGTTTATCTACTGAAATGTTTAGAGGCATGCATGAAGATTTGAGAAAGCTATGAGTTTTTGTGTTCCTACAGTTATTCTGTTACTATAGCTGGTGCTCCTAGAAGAAGATAAAATGATTTTGGTAATTTGAGTTTTTATGTATGCTCTTGTTGTGTTCATAGATGTTTCTATATTTTTCTCTATCTGTGTTGCATGTCCACATTGATCGTTGTGGTCGTGGTTCATGATTTCCTCTTGCGTGTTCATGTTTTTCATGTTCATGGCCAAAAAAGTGATTGAAGTGTATTGTGGATCTTCGAGAAAGAATATTTGAAGGTGTTTTGTGTTCGAGGATATTTTTTTGGGTCTCTACTATGTTGTGGTCGACCTTGGTAGATTCGCATTAATAATATTTATTGTTTTGGGCTGACAATTTGTATTCATTTTATTATTTTGTTGAAGCCGACATGAAGCGATATAATCACTTATTGCAGATATATATGAGCAATTGTTTATCTCATTTGAGACATGAAATATGTACTGTGTGAGTGCTATGTGTGAATAAAGATAAGATCATTCAAAGGCAGTGACGAGTGTGAAGAAAAGTGAAGAAGAGTGAAGAAGTATTCATGTGCTTAACCGAAACTATAATAAGGCATTAGCAGATGCTACTTTCTCAGTTCAAAATCTTTAGGTGGATTTAATCTAAATGTTTTTGTAAGAAAGTGAGTCTTCCTTTGTATTTGAGCAGTGAGCTCTAGGTTGTGTGCCTGAATGCATGTGCATTCCTCATTTATTCTTATTATACTTCTAGCAGAGTATAAACTTGTGGACTAACCTCCACCGTGGTTTTTCCCCTAACAGGGTTTCCACACAAAAATATTTGTATTATGTGTGTTTCTAATGTGTTGTTGATTCATGATTTCATTGTTATTAATCAGATTTGAGAATAAGGGTTAATAAGTTTAATAATTTTCAAATTCTGTGACAACTGATTCACCGCCCCTCTTAGTTGTCTACCCTTGTGTTTCCAACAAGGACTAGTTTCGTCACTAGGATAGAAAAAGTTAGTGCAAGGAAACCTTTCAGAGAAGGTTGGATCCTCTTATGTCCTCTATTACTGGAGGGATAACTCTCTACCTTCTTCTTCGTTGAAGGAGGTGAACTCCCCATAGACAAAGAAAAAAGGGAAGAGGGAGAGGAGGAAAGAACCGCAATAGATACAACCAAAGTGTTAATCATATCTATGGGCTTTGAGAAAGGTGGGACATCTGGAATGGATGTCAACAAGGGCGGATCTAATGAAGGAGCGATGAACACCTACACCTTTCTAGGGTTAGGAACATTTGCACTTGCAGTAGAATCCGAAAGTGATACAAAGCTAGTTTGAACAGAGGGGAGAGAGGAGGACATGACAAGAGTTCCTGATATAGGGGTGATCATCTCCTCTTCCTTTGTAAGGCAGCTTACTCAGCTAAGAGAGAATTTATCCGATGCTTGCACTCATGTGCAAGGCAATTTATGTGACTCTTAGAACTAGAGGTCAAAGGTTACGAAGGAACAAAAGGCTCCTGCTCAGCCATGAGAGTGTCCTCTACAAATATTTCTAGTAGAGGGATAAGCTCTTGAATGGGAGTAGGAGGGACATGTTTAGAAATAGTAGGGGTAACTAATTCTAGTGCCTTGGTGGTGCAGGGGAACCTACACCTTGGGATGAAAGTAGAATGAGTCTTGAAGGCTCATAGTTAGATTTGAAGGTCTTTTAATCAATATGCAATGAGGAAGTTGAAAAATATGCTAAAATATGATGCAATGTAATAAGTTGTCAATCATGTCAATATTGACAATAAGGTCTAGGTGGATAGAGTATGGTATAGAGTTGATCTTTCAGGTTTCCCTTCATGAATAAGGTCTAAAATGACCATTCAATATGTAATTGAGGTTTTTTAGTTAGTAGGAGTCAAGAATAGGTGAGAATTGCAAACCAAAGTTGTAAATGTTGATAAGATCAAAAGGTTGTCAAATTGAAATTTAGGAGTTAATAGAGTTTAAAAGGTGGTTAAAGGGTAGTTGGTCAGTTCTAGAGGTAGTTTTAGGTTGGTACAATTATAAAATGATGTATTTCCTCATGGTAGAGATTACCGATCAAATTTGGAATAAGAAAGCATCCTTTTCAACATTGATCTCTATATTTTCTCTATTTTTTTGAACTTCTTTTCCTTGGTATAGACCTGTATAGGTCATTCATTGCTTGAGGTTATTGGTGCATGTTGATACATGTATTTTATCTCAGTTAAAGTTTGTTTGAAGATTTAAATCATTGATTTGTGTGATAAATTAATAAAACTCAGTGACTGTCATGTTTTGACTGTGTAAGGGTTTGAGGGCCATAATGTATTGATTTTCACCAATCCACCGACTGTAATGGATCTGTAACTTAGTGGATTGGTGTGTACCATGTTAGGATAGGTGAAAAATGCAATTAGGGGTTTGGAAGAGCATGAAATTGGCTAATGGAGTAATGTCCCAGGTTGGAACAATGATATTCCCTTAAGAAAATATGCAACCATGATGGTGTTTTAGTGAATTATTGAAAGTTTTGGCTTTGTGAGTGTTTGGTATGTTTGTGCAGGGGAATTAAGAGGTGTTTGGACCATTTTCTAGGTCTGGGAAGTTTAAGAAATGTGAATTAAAATAAAACCCTTGGTTTTTGCATGATATAGGAGGGTTTCTTCAAACAACAGGCTAAAGGCCTTGGGGTTGCAATCTAACTTGAAAATTTGTAGTTTTACATCACCATACAAGACTTTTTTGGGTGTTTGAGTGGGTACCTAACATCTAAAGGGTACTTCCTTTGCAATGGTGGGCTAATTCACTTGTTCTAGTTGAGTGTGGGTTATTGGATCTCATATCTGGTCCAAAAGAGTAGATATTAATTTTCACATGTGTTGTATAACCCTGAAAAGGGTATATGATCCTCTTATTTATTTTTCAAGTGTTTTGGAAACTTTGGTGAAAAATATCTTGAACCGGGTTACCTATGCTATAAGGGAAAGCTTGTAGAAGTTGGGATTTTGAGTTGAACATCTGATTTTGCTTTGGAATCTGATTGATTCTCATTGATTTAGTGTATTGAATGGTTTCCCCATCCCTCTTTGTATTAAAGTGGTAACAAGCCTCTTCTTGTTCACAACTTTAGGAGTGGGAACGGTAAGAGGTGATGGGGAAAATTCTCTTCGTGATCTTTTCTTTCTACCATATAAATAGTACCAAGGCCCAGGAGACTCGATAAGGAGATCCGATTATCCTGATCTTGGGTCTATGCCAAGCAGGCATCACTAGACTTAGCAGGTAAAGACTAGGCTTACTCATCCAATACTCCTCCCAAGAGAGGGGAGTAGACAAGGCAACCCAAGAGGGAGTAAGCTTATCCTTTCCCTTTCAGGAGGAGGAGGTAGCTGGTTGTTCTGCTATAGGAAGGGTCAACTTAGATTGTCTCTTGCTCCCAATTTTATACTTTATGTAGTTCTTATAAAGTAGGTCCGTTCTCGAAGGGAGTAAACAAATTGGGGGTGGGCCAAAAGTGATCTAATGAATATCCCCCATGAGACACCATAGGCTGGTATCTAGTATCATGCACCACAAGCATGACACCTTCATGGGAAATATTTAAACATTTATGAATTACATAGGTGATCCCATTCACAGAAGCTAGCCAAGGTATACCTAGCTTCACCCTGAATAGGTCCGACTTAGGAATAAAATTGAAAAATGTGTCTACACTCCTAGGTCCAACTAGGATGGACAACGTTATCAATCCATATGGTTTAAGAGCAAGTCCATCATGTGTACGGATGATGGAATTTGTTTTTTTCATATTCCTTCCTTTGTAGGGAGTTCAAAAATAGAGTCTCATCTATGATGACATCCACTCTACTCGTGGGGTTGACTAAGACCCTTGTCACAATGTTGCCATTGAGGTGAGTGGGAATGTAAAGCAAAGAAGGTTTATCATTTGTTGGTACATCTTGAAAAGTGAGTGTTATATCTGGATAACTGGTTGCAATATGAGGAGGAGTAACAGTAACCACGTTAATGTAGGCTTTTGGTTGAGTAACAAAATTAAAGGGATCGATAATCATGTTAGCAGAATGTAACGAAAATGAGTTTGTGTGTATCTAAAATTCACTATTAGCTTCTGCCACTAATTTTTTTGTATTTTGTTTGCTTCCATCGAGATGAATAGTATTGTCCTGAATGCAATCCTATATCTCATGACGTAGGCGCATCCAACGTTCGGTATCATGTTTGTTAACTCAATGGTATTGAAAATAGGTGTTTGCTTTATACCAGCTAGGGTAAGGTTCCCTAATGGGTTTAGGGCTTGGCAAGTTAATGATCTTATCCTTCAACAACATTTACAAGATGGAGGAATAAGATTCTGATAACTTTGTGAACTTTCGGTCGTGTCCGAGGCCGTTGTTATCTACAATGGCTACTACATTCACAATGACTTTTCCTTTTCTAGAGATTTATGTTTACTTTGACAGTTACAAAACTTTTAGAAGCAGCGGGGAAAGTGATCGAAGGGACCATGTCGGCCATGTACACAGATGTGGGAGGCATGGACACTCCTAACTATCTCTCATGCTCCTCGAAGGGGCCACCTCACATCATGCTACCATGGTTTGAGGGGGAATACACTTTAATCAGACCAGTGAGACTAGCCAGGAGTTCTATGCCTGTTCGGTCTTTTCCTACCATGTACTTTATTTTGCGGATAACCTTAGCGACCCTAGCTAGCTTGAGGTCTTTTTCCAAGTGATTTTCTAAAGAACTTAACCCTTTTCTTAGACTAGCGACATATTCAAAAGGGATATGGATAGATTCACTTTTGTCTATGGATTATGATGTAGGTGATGTAGGAGGGGTAGGGATGCGGTTAGTTTCATCGAGGAATCTAGACTCACCCCGTGATACCTGATCTTGCGTAGAAAGGCCAACCGCAGAACCAGAGAAAATACCAATAGAGAAACTAGAAGAGACCTTCATCTTCTCCATCAGAAGGTGTCACATAATTCTCCTAATAATATACCCAAAGGTCATGGACTGGGTTGTGATTCTCATAAACCTTCACAACATGTAGGAGTACAGTGATCAAAGGGTTCAAGAGGAAAAACTCATAACACTGAAAAATGAGTAGACGTTGGTTCACGTCGGGTTCACCAAAAATGTAAGAGAGGGGGACCAACCATGTCAAGGCCTTAGTGCTTGGAGGACTGAGAGAAATAGGCTGCTCTAACTTACCTCAGTTTAAGGGAATGTTAGGAAATATAGGATGAGAATGATGATGACTATGGGGTCCTTCGATCACCCTGTAGACCCGAGACTTGAAAGGAGACTAGGTGTGTCAGTTTTCAAGATCAACTCTATGTCTCAGATAGCTCTTTGTCAGAGGAAAAAATCACGGTTCTGGGATGACAACATGACACACTGGCATCTCTTAGGTACACTGGCGTCTGTATGACCAAAGGACTAGAAAGACAAGGTCTAATCACTAGAAAATAGCCTATCGACCTAGTTAATGATTTCTATGGGAGAAAAACAACACTATGAAATATGAAACATATAAACGAATGTGATAAAACAAGTAGATTAAAGCAAGGGTGATAAGACCGGTCTCAAACAAAAGCTTGTTCGCCAGCTCACTCCAAGATATCTCCACCTACACACAGAAAAGAGAAATTATTGGGGGGATGTTTAGGGGTTTGCCTTAGTCAGACCATCGTTTTGGTGTTTCCACCTCCACGGACAACCAAGTTTGCAACACTATAGAAATAGTATGATAAAGAAGGAATGAAAGCAAAGAACATTAAAACACTACCAAACAGTAATGTGCTAACTCAACCAAGTAATAGAGAAGGAGAGTTGAGATCTTACCACCTCCACTAAGAGAGATCAAGGATGATGGGGGAGAAAATTAAAGGAACTCAAGCCTCTGCTGCAGTGGTGTTGTCCTACACTTGCTCCATTGAAGTGATGGAGTGAAAAATGCTACTTGAATGCTTGTAATGCTTGAACCTGGGGATGAGATTGTGCAAGAGATTGTGTAGAAGATGGTGAAGAGGATGTCTAGAGATGAAAATTAATGAAGGTGAGTGAATTTTGAAGGAAAGATGAAGAAAACGACCATATACAAGTTGATCAGCCGAAGGGAGGTGTTACAATTCGACTTCGAATGGGAAGTGTAACGCCTCTGTAGACTCCAACCGTAGGAATTTGCTAGGGATGTAAGCGCACCACACAGATGTCTACACACTACGCAGGTGTCCCCGATAGTTTTTCTCCTATTGAGGCTCAAAATTGGCACCAAATGGATGGGAGGCAGCGGGCTTAGGTGGAATTTAGCCTCCGAATTTGGTTTTCTAAAGTGAGGAAGGGTAAAAGGGGAATTTGCGCAAGGGGTGAAAATTTGCTCCTATACACCAATAAACATATGCTTTGAATATTTTAGAAATTTTTAAGCTGATAGAATGCAATCCAAATTCTACTCCCACTCCCTTTCAATCTAGAATCAAGCTTACTAAAGAATATACTTCCAAGAAGGTTGATGCTACTTTATACAAACAATGTCTGGGAAGCTTGGTTTATCTAACTCATTCTAGACCATACATTTGTTTTGTAATTAATCAAGTATTGAGATTTATGCAAGAACCTAAAGAAATTCATTGATTTATGGCAAAAATGATACTACATTATGTTCGTGGAACACTACACTATGTCATCGACTATGGACACAAGTCCTCAATTTCTTTGGCTGGATTTATAGATTCAGATTGGGGAGGTGATGTAGATGATAGAAAATCTACTAGCAATTATGGTTTTTTAGCTTGGATCAAGCCCTATTACATGGAGCAACAAAAAGAAAACTACTACATCATTGTCTTCATGTGAAGAAAAATATAGAGCATCAAAAGATGAAGGAAAGGAACCAATTTGGATTTAAAATATTCTATTTGAGCTTGGTTTTTCTCAATGTTCTACTACTACTTTTTACTATGACAATCAAACTACCATACAAATTTCCAACAATCTAGTCTTTCATTCCAAAAAAAAACGTATTGAGCTTGATGTTCACTACATATGATATCTTGTTTAAGAAAATATTATCAATCTACAATGTCCAAGTGAAGAACAAATAGTTGGCGTATTTAACTAAGAGTATGACTAAAGCCAAATTCTTGAAATTATGAAAAATTATTAGTACGTTAGAGGTGAACATTAAGGGGGGTGGTAGTATAATGTCCCCCTCTCCTTTGTATATTCCCCTCTTCTACATATCTTTTTTGCAATATTCTATCCAATATTAAGGGGGTACGTTAAGGAATAAGATTGTCCAAGAAAGTTACAAGATGTTTCTAGAAGAAATAGAATCTTCTAGAAGAGCTAAAATCTTCAAGAAGCTAGAAGCAACTAAGAGTTGTTCAAGGAAAAAAAAATCCAGTTTTAGAGATATCTAGAACATTAGAAGTTTCTAGATCTTAGAGGCTTCAAGTATAAATACGAGGTTGTTGATTGTGAACAACAATACCGTTAAGGTAAGTTGTTGGATTGTATGTAAGGAAGTTAGATTAGTATAATTTCTTTCAGCCTTTCTCACTATTTTATACTCTATTTTTCCCCTTTTTTCTATTGTTATTTTATTGTTTGGGCCTTTTCTTATAGAAATGAACATGGAATTCAATAAATTACATCTTTAATTAGCCAAAAAACATAGGAAATAGATCTATGTGTTACAAAAAAAGAAAATAAAAAATAATTGTATAGAAAATCTTCTACTACAAGTAATGTTTTCTTAATATAAATATATTAAATATTGTAGTTAAAGTAAAGTGCATCTCATAGTTCTCAACTTTATCAGTCCAATAGAAAAAAATGAGACCCAAGAAGTGAGCAAAAAGGAGCAACAAAGAAAAAGATGAAATTCTTTTTAAATAAATGTAGTGTAGAAAATTGTACTCCCTTCTTGGAGATAGTACAATTTCACACTTAATTTGGACCTTTTTTAGTACCTTTGCATTGATACACTTTCAATCATCATTAATAGGCCCCTAAGACCCTTTGTGTTGGATCCCAAGGCTTTTCTCAATTGAAATCCTTACAAAATCAACAAATGCATTCAATTTTACAACACCCCAACATTTTCTCACCTTGAAAAGCTAAGGTGGGACTCATAGACCACCTTGGGCATATGAGTCCCTCTAGGTGGGAGCTATATGCCACCTTGGTTGTATGTGTCCCTCTAGATGGGACCCATATGCCACCTTGGATGTATGAGTCCCGTGTGGCCCCCTTTTAAGGTTTGAGTAGGAAATTAAGGTTTCTAATTCAAATTTTTGGCTAATGTCAACATTTGGGATCTAATAAATGATAAATTATATGAGATGATTATAAAACTAAGGTTTCAAATCATTATTTCACCTAGTAATTCAAGAGCTAAGCAATCCTAGAGTTTTCAAGAAAGAGGTTTCAAGATAGATTTTCAAGCATTTTATAGTAAGGAGCAAATAAAGTTGAAGTCTTGGAGTAGAATTATAGTGTCTTTGTAGGTCTTCAAGATCACTTTAAATTTAAGATCTAACATTTTCAAGGATTGATGATGGTTTCCTATGGAGAAACATGGTGGATTTTAGGTTGGGGAGATGCAAATAGCCCTTGAACCAAGCCTAATGATTTGTTTCCTAAGTGATTCCATCCTCCATTATCATTCCACTTTCTACCTAAGGAAGGTACATGCATTGTGCAACTTATTAGGGTGATTAGAAACCTCTCGAGGTGAGTCATCATCTTCATGTTTCATTTATGCATCATATTCTAGCACATTAGAATAGGGTTTCATTACACTTTAGATCTCTTAATCTTATATGTACTTAAGATTAAGACTTTCACATGCATTTCCTTTAAAGATCTATTCTTTCTATCAAGGTTTAAATACCAAACTATGTGTTTGAATGATGCAAACCCCCATAAGAAAATTAACATAATATTTTATTTTGTAGGTTTTTAGCAGGTTCAGATTTGGAAGCAGAGTTGTGAAAACATAGGAAGAAAGTGCAGAGATAGGAGAATATCTTTAGATCCTAACATTTTGAAAAATAAAAAATGGGACTAAATCACCACTTGGGGTATATGAGTCTTAGTATAACACTTTTTCTAGATTTCAGAGGATTTAGACTTGTCACTGTGAAATTCCAGTTGCTACCCAAAAACCCTAAACTAGGACTAAATCACCCAATCTGGCGTATGAGTCCCAGTATGCTTCAAAATTAGTAATTTTTGTATTGTAGAGCTTATTTCAAACATCTTCAATTTTCTAGGTGTACCTCTATTCATTCTCAGTTTACTATTTTGATTTTGAGTTTCATTTCCTAGGTTACATTGCTAGATTTGTGTATCCTTTGCATTTCATTCTTTCTAAGCCTTTGCTTAGTGGTGAACCCCATTAGTCTTTACTCACACCCAAGGAGACCTCTTAGTAGTCCTTCCCTCAATTGAGTCACTTGGTTGAGGGATCTCTAGGGTTGCCTTAAATGAAATAGAGAAAAATAGGAGGACCCCTTGTTGTGTGTGTGTTTCATCTCCTAAACAATGGAGTACACACCCCTCTATATTTCTTTCATTTCAATAAATAAGGAAAATTATCTGGGGCTTCTACTTCATGATTTTTATGTGATACAAAAAATCACTCTAGCTGTTGAGAAATTTAATGATCTACTTGGACAAACAATAATATGAAATTTTAGACAAACAAATGATAATTTGGAGTATTGCATGGTGAGGGCACATAAAAATATTCTAGTAGCAACCTCAGCTGATCACGAAGTGAGTTTCATCAAATTAATGATAAACTCCAAGGTCATCAAACCTATCATGTCCCTCATAATTGAGGAAATTTCTGGTTGATAGCCATCATTGCCTCCCTTCTCCCAAACTAATTTCTTTTCCCTTCAAATAATTGGGTGATGGAAATATGGTGTTCCCATTTTCCATTCCCATAAGTGAAACCATCTCCTTCTTACCCTCACAACATCTCCTCCCCCATAAGTGAAAGGTAGATTCGCAAAAAATAAATTAGGGTTTTAGAGCTCTTAGATTCTTCAGCTTGAGACAATATTTTTTTGTAGTTTATTTCACACCAATTAATTTTGTTACTAGAATTTTTCTAGCTGTTTCGTAAGGGATGTCTAGTGTGAGACAAAATTCTTCTTGGGAGGCATACTTTGCTTGGAAGAAATGTTATTTATAATTGATAATATTTTTTTTATCATCTAGCTTTTGAAAATCCTAACTCTACAAAATGCACTCCCCTATAGCATCATCATCATGCCCCTTTTCTTAAAGACTTGTTCAATTTAAGCCCTTCTTTCTATTGAATCTCCCTCAAAATATCCTTGGGAACTCCCCTTAATAGTGAAATCATCCCCTAGTAGTTGATGAAATGACAGAGAAATAAATAACTTTTGTTTCAAATTACATAATGATGGTCCAAACCTGCCACTGTCCTCTCTTTTCTCTAGATTGATCATTGAATTTTCATTTAATTTTGTCTTATATTGTATTTGTGGCTTCTCTGATTATGATATCAAATCTATAAAATACAACCTCACATATGCAATCAGAGGATTAGATACAATAATATAGAGAAATACCAAGATATTAAATACATAATATTGCTTTGATAGATGGTCACTGAGTTTATGTGGCACTCATTCAAGGTTTCAGTCACATTTAAATATTGATATATATTACTAGTTCTACTAAAATAATAACAATAATACTAATATGTTTATTTTGTTTTAACCTTTTGAGATATTCTTTAAATAAATAAAAATAATTATTATATGTTTATAAATTATAATATCATTTATTATAATATTGATTTAATTTATTTACTATAATAACATTTGTATTAAGATATAATAATATTTAATATTTTCTATATATATTTATGTTTATCGGTGCATACACAAATAGTTTCATATGTAGACACATAAAATGCAAATTCATTTCCAAAAATGAAAGGTGCGGGTTCATTTCATAGAGCTTGAGATTTATTTTATAGAGAGGCAAGGCAATGCATGCTAGATATATATAATTGTATATTTTTCTAAAGTTTCTTTTCCAAATTTATTTAATTATTAACTATCCCCATAAGTCACGTAGCAAAACAATTATCCTATAATGGTACATAATGATTTAAGTATTAATTCTCATAGAATCATCAATCAAATAAATATCTTATCACTAATAGAGGTACACCAAATTAGTTGACATTGTAAATAACATATCATTAGTTTTACACATTAGACACACACACACACAAACAAACACACACACACACACACACACATAAAGTTATGATTTCCACATCTATAGTTAACATGTCATTGATTTCATCTATTGGAAAATGTGATCATAAAATCATCGTGTCAACACATACAATTGTTGCCAACTATGATCACATGGTTTAGAATTAACATCCACATATTTAATATAATTCCAAACATCTAAAATTACCATTAAGCTTAATCACAAATTGTTTAAATACAATTCATTTGTAATGCCTAATATATTTTAGAATTGTAACAATAGAAATAGGGTGCCCCACCTTTGAGGAGATAGGATTCCTAATTTACTATTGTTACACTCAAGGAAACCTTAAAGATCTCTATGCAAGGATGAAGCGGGGGAAAGAGATCTTGAAATAAGGTATCCTAGGGTGTGATTAAAGACAATAAGAGGGTTCACCACCAATCTAGGGCTTGGAAAGATAAGAGATTTAAATGATATGCAAAGTACTATGCAAAACCTAACTAAATGACCTAGGAAATGAAACTGAAATGTAGAATAAAAGATAGAGAAAGTACAAAGGTGCACCTAGTAAAGTGATTAGGTCAAAAAAAGCTCCAAAACCTTGAAATATTACTATTTAATGTCCACTAGGACTCATACACTAGTCAGGGTGAATTAGTCCTAGACTAGGGTTTGTGTGCCCAAACTGGAATCTATCAGTGTATCATCTGGATTTCCCAAAACATAGTAAAAGCCCTATACTTGGACTCATATGCCACAAGTGGTGTATTAGTCCCACTCTAATTTTTTAAGAGGGTTAAGACCTAAATCTGCACCCTACATCTTTTTTTCCTTTCACACTTCATTTTTAGATCTGAAACCCTGATTTGCAACCTGTAGGTGACTTTTCATGAAGATGAAAACCTTGTGAAAACTTGATGAATTCCTTAAGCTTTGCAACCTAATATTCAAAGATCTTCAATCTCCAAGAGACTTAGATCTGCAATCACACATGTAGAGAGAGAAAAACTTGTTGATTGTTAGGAAATAGGGATTTTCCTTAGCCAAACCCCATTTAGGTAATTAAGCCTTGTGATGGAACAATAAATCATGAACATGAAACATGAAATATGAAACATGAACAATGATACCTCTAATGATGTCTTGAAATGTAAATCAATAATCTAGCATGAAGTGGCCATGTAGAATGTAGATCTTGATCTTTAATATAAACATGAAATAATGCTTGCAAATGGATCTTCAATGCTACATCATAACAATAGCTCAACAACATGCTTGATGCTTTATGATCTTGACATGATGATGGATCTTGAATTTTTGCAACCAATGATGAAGAATTATACCCTTGAATGCCTTATAAGTGCTCTTGTAAACTCTTCTCATGCTCTTGTGAAGTCTTGGAATGCTTAAATCTTGATAACTTATGTTGATATCATGAAGGCTTAGAAAAATAATGATTTGAGACCTTGTTTATATAGGAAATCCATCCAATTACGATTTATTAGATCTTAGAGGCATAAATTCATGAACTTTGAATTTAAAACCTCGATTTCCCACTCAAAACCCTAAAAAGGTGCAAAATAGGACTCATACACCACTTTATATAAATCCCATTTGGATGGGACTCATACGCCCAAGGTGGCATATGGGTCCCACCAAGATTTTTCAGGTGGAGGAAATGTCGGGGTGTGAAGAAAGTAAGTTTATTTATTTATCTTGCCAAGATTTCAACTGAAATAAGCCTTAGGATGCATAATATAGGGTCTCAGGGGCCTATTAATGAGGATATGAAGGTCATAAATGAAAGATGTCCCAAAACTCAGTGTGAAAGTGTAAATAAACACTTTACAACATTAAATTAAGGCAAAATTAGGTTTTTTTAGCTTAAAAGGGCCCTAAATCCATTGTGAATATGGAAAACATATTACACCACTAGATTAAGGTGAAATTAGGTCCATTTTAATGTTAATCATTCCAAAATTAAGTGTGAAAATATAAACGACGACATTTTTCTACACTACATTTAGCCCGAGCTTTAGTGAGAGGAGGAACTTTCTTCAAACTGACACTAAAGTAGACATTCAAGAGGGGTCCCCATGTATCGACGTGGATGGTATGGGATGAAAAATATCAAGGGAGGTGGTCAAGCCCCCAAGATCTAAGATCTTACATCAAACAAACATAAGCACAAAGGGACACTCACAAGGTGTATGATATGTAGAATGAAGATACACAAACATACAATGTCAATGACTAAAAGAGAAAAACAAAAATAAGCAAAAGTAAAAAGAGGTGGATCAAGCCTCGATTGTTTGTCCCACACATTGTGAATCAGATCTAAGTTTTTTTTCTAGAAAGGCATGCTCACTCTAAGGCAACAAAACTCTAGGTTTTCTATTGGGTGAGTATCCAAGAGGGTGAGACACATATGCGCGTGATCAGTATGCACTCAAATAGACAAATGAGTGGATATGCAAAAGTCATGCCTAAGTTTGACTTCCTATTAAACCAGAAAAAATATATACCTCCTGATAAATTTGATAAGGTGCCACACAAGAATGAACTTCCATATTCATGAGGAAAACAAATATTTGTATGCTTGATACTCATTAAAAAACAAGATGGCTCCACATGCAATCAAAGTGTGCTATGCAAGGTGGCCATATAACAAATATTGTAAATATGAAATAGTGTAAGGTACATTCAAAGGGGTTTCTCTTAGTTAATGTAAGGTATTTTCTTAGGGAACATCATGCCTAATGTCTCCAAGAGAGGAAAAATAAAATAAATATCATGCTCTCGGAGGAAATCAAACCCAATGACACCACCAAGAAAAGGATACATCACCAGAATAAAGAAAAATCACACTTTGCAACATGAGTGTCAATGTATGCCCCCACTTTAAAGTGGTTGCTAACACCATTGCTATGAGCAATTTTTTTAAAGTAGAGGAAGACATGAGAGGTTATTTGAAAATTCCTATGCCAAGTAATATGTTCTCAAATGAAACTACATCATGGATAAGTATGTAACATGTGAGCCAACTTAAGGCATGTCATCCACATCCCAAGCTTGCTCTTATATGTACATGAAAGGTGGTCAACTAGCCAAAAGGGACAACAACAAGTGACATATGAGAACAAGGCTACCTAACCCCTTGCCCCCACTTGGTGCAGGACGAGGATGCGCTGAAATGATTTGAAAGTTAATATCAATTAGAGGAGTTGGATGCTTCAACAAAAGGAAAAGCATCGCACTCCTTAAGATGTTGAATTTTATTACTCAAAACTATACATTTTGTAAAGAAATTTTGGTTATGATCTTTTGAGTTTTGGCCCTTACCTTTTTTAGCTTCGGGATAGGTCTATGCTTAAAGAATAAAATACTACTCTGAAACATGCACAATGCTCCATGTGGTGGCTACACAACTTTCATATATCATTTTCTTTTCAGGTGTGAGTTGGGAAATGTTCCAGCTTGGTGAGGATTTTATTCAAAGCCATTCTCATAAATATGAGACTCCCCACCCACTCGACACATCATCCATTTTTATTTGAGAAGTTTGTAGTTTTGCGGAGTGATCTCTTCGGGTGGAGTTTGTTGGAAGGTGGTAGATTTCTTGTTTGTGGGGTGGAACCTTTGAGTCAACACCATCAATCTATATGGTTGATCGATCATATTTTTTCCAGGCTATGTTAAATCCAATTATTTTCTAATAGCTATATTTGCTAAATATCTAAAGCCATTAATGAAGCATTTAGGACTTAATGAGCAAATATTTTTGTAATATAATCAAGATCTAGGATCGGATTTTGGGCTATCAGGTTCAAATAGTTAGCAGTTTCTACTTCTAGAATGTTTGTGGCAGTGTTCTCTTCTTCTAGTTATAAATAGGGGTTGGCAACATAAGAAAATATATTATTATTGACTTCGAAAATCTTTTTGAAGGAGATAGATCTAGTAGGGAGGTATCATGTTTTCAAAAGTAGAAAGTTATACTCAGTACTTCCATTCTCTAGCATGTTATATTTTAACTCAAGCTATCATTGGATTGGCACTCGACCATTATTTTTCAGTTCATATAATATTAAAATTTGATCTACTTAGGGGAAACCTTTGATACTGTGTATATTATGGCCTTTGTTGAATTTCTTCTTTATGTTTTGTTCATGTTAAAAAACATTGTGTTAAGCTTATTTTGATAGTTCGGGTAGCTAGTTTCCATGTTGTTAAGCTTCTATGTTGAATAACGACTTTCAAAATTCAGGTTATTTCTTTTGCAAATTTCCATTGTTTTGTGAAAAGTTATTATTTTCTATATTATGTCGTAAAGGGAGAAAGGGTTCCATAATTTTTTGGATATTTTTGTTAATCTGTAGAGCTTTCTTATGTTTGATCGAACCTTAATGGGTGCTTCCCATGGGTAGATTTGAAAGAGTTCACTTTGCTTTCACTAAGCCTTTGTTGCTCGTTCTCATCCCAACAATAAAGGGTCTGCGGAATTTTGTGTCTATTATATCAGTTATAAGGAACAAGTTGAGCTTTGAAATGTTGTAAAATATTTGGCACATTGTCTTTTTATGTTTTATTTGCATTTCTTTCTACCTTTTCCCCCAAACACAATGAAGAGTCGACTTTTTATAAAAATCCCAAAGGTTATTCAGTGAGGCACAAATTGGTCCCCCACTCACTGAATTTACCATAAGGTTGTTGAAGAGGCGCAAGCTCTGATGATCAATAGTTATTTTCTTGGCATGCCCGACGGGACTAAAGTTTTTCGAACGTCTGCTTATAAGCCAAAAATATTTCTTAAATCAGACCAAGAGAAGAGCCTAGAAATTTCATGCCCAAAATTCAAAGGAGAGCGTCTTCAAAAGGCCATTTCCAGTACTCCTTGTTATTTGCCTAGGTATCAAGGAGAAGAATACTTACATGTTTTGTATCACCTATAAGGAGAAACAACACAAGAAGTGTTAGCCCAAGAACCAGAGCTTTATCTTCTCCACTAGGAGGTTGAACTTTCCAAATCAAAATACCAGTATACCCTATCGATAGGAGTCTTTTTTCAATGGCTCATCTAGGCACCCTCACTCCTAGAAATTTTGTAACTTGGGATAGTAGTAGTCTGCTACAACTACCCACAACCCCAAACGTATGGCTTGCCATACCCACCAATTCCCTCAAAGCCACCCCAAAGTTTTTCGGGGATGATTTCAAAACCCCCTCCGAACAACTCTAAGATATAGCAAAGGTATATAGAGTACATAACATAGAAGAAGAGAATATTTCTCTTACGTTATTGGCTAGATATTTCAAGGGAAAAGCCCAAGATTGGTATAGGTCTCTAGCTTCTTGTTCTATCTTCTCTTGGGATTAGCTCAGAGATAAGTTGTTTGAGCATTTCTTCGAAAAGGGAGATCACTCCTCATTTCTACAACAATTAGTCACCATCAAAACGGTTTCGCAAGGGGCCATGAGTGACTTCAATACCAAGTTTTAGAAAACCTGACAACAAATTCCTATGACCACCAAGCCTCTATCCACGATGGCATTCATGTTTTACTTAAAGGATTTTAATTCAAACATCATGATCATGGTAACCTCTATTGGAGGAGATATTTTTCCCAATGCATATGACCTAGCTGTGTATGTAGAAAACAATTTGATTGACACCAGGAAGCTTCCACCATGTTTTCCAAGGCTCATGTTCATAGAAATATCTGGTGGATCCCAAGAAGAAATAACTCTGAGCACCTCTACTCCACAAGAAACCACATTGACTATACCACCATCCATGTACATATAACCCACTATGCAACCAAGCATGTCAGGATCCTCTTCACTAGTAGCAAAAATCAATGATATGAAGAGTATCATGCGGTCTTTTGCTAATGAGCTAGTCCTCATCCGAAAAATAGCAAGCAATACCTCCAAAGCAAGCCACGTAGACCTATCAAGGAGGAAGGCCATCTTATCAGCAAAATGCATACCAAGGAGCCTCAAAAAGAGGAGGTCAACAAATTGCACCCACAAACCAGATAGTCCCAGCTACCATGCTTCTCCAGCTGTCAAGAATAGTCCAAGTAAAGATTTAGTCTGAAGCCAAAAGAACCTACCGAAGGATGAGAATTCATGTTGCTTCCCGTGTAATGATAGTCATATGCCCTGAAACTGTCTGAGGGGAAATCTACGACAAAAGATAGAGGGGAAAAGAAGCCAGGGCATGTTCTCAAGCATGGACAAATATTGGTCCCTCATAATGGATAATGATCACTTTAGAGCACAAATGTAAGGAATTCATTTAGAATAAGAGGTAGATATTACACCAGACCAAACACTTTTCTCATTGATGGAGGAAGAAGATGCAGTATTTGCAAATGATGCTCTGATGACTAGTGCCCCATAAGTATAGTCAGACTACAACATGAGGTCTAAAATAAGGTTCACTATAGAATAAATATAACAAGATCTGCAACATCTATAGCCATGTCAACTATAGCTAAAAGAAAGGTGAACTCCACCAACGTGATCCAATCAACAACCAAAAGTTCCACCGTTGCAAGAAAAGGAGGTCAACAAAGTACCAATCCCACCCATGTCAGATCAAACTTTCCCAAAGATGAGAGAGATACCACCATTCAAATCCAAGGTCCCGCCAATTGGAACACTCAATGTGGTTAAACAATTAAAGAAGACACCTGTTAACGTATCCCTATGGGATATAAAATACTTTCATAAACAAAAGACGTTTCTCCAAGAATCATTAAAGAATGAAGAACGAGTATCGTAGATGGATGCGATTCCATCATGTAATCATGTTAAAGGAAAATAGTGTACATCGAACCACCAACCTTCAAGAGCCACAACTTATGTGAACATCATGGACAATGCAAAGGTGAAAGAGGTAAGCAAGCCAAAGCCCACACCTTTCTTTTTAACACTTATTGTCGGAGATAATCTTTAACACAATAACATGATTGATTCAAGAGCTAGTAGGATCATGCCTAAAAATGTGGTTGATGCCTTTAAACTCAAGTATGAGCCTCTTTAGAAAGGAATCATGTAATTGGATAGGAAGAAAGATCAGAACGTCATCCGCATCAAGGATCTATCTTTGACCATATTCTCATGTCCAAGCCAAATGGTCATGCAAGAAGTAGTTATGATAGACATCCCCCTAGTATTCATGATGTGCCTTTTAAGGGATTTTACAAAAAATATTGATAGATATATAGCACTTGATTGGTCTCATCTGATATTGCAGACCAAGCATGGGGAAAAGATGATCTTGTCCAAATCTTTGCATCCCAAACATAGGAAAAAATGCAGTTTTATGCATTGAAGCAACACATACATCCTTCTCAAAAAGGGAGATGTATTGTGTAGAAATGTTAGAGGACGAAGAATACATGAATGATTGGACCCTCGAAGAGGAGGTCCTCCTCAACCGATTTATTGAATCTAACCCATTCTGAAAATTTCATGCTACTAGATTAGGCACCTATGTGATCTTTGACGATGATCAAGTCTTCTTGAAATTAATAAAAGAATAGAAAGAGAATAATGGTATAGATGGAAAAACTCCATGGAAATTATATTTTTATGGTACCAAATGCAAGGCCGATTCTATAACAGGTGTCTGATTAGTATCCCCGACTAGATCAGAGACCCTCAAATCTTTCTGTTTCCAATTCCCCTACTCAAATAATGATGCAGAGTATGAGGCCTTGGTCCATGGTTTGTTCCTCACAGAATGGATGGGCGTGAAGAAAGTACAAGAATTCAAAGATTCGGAGTTGGTTGTAAGCCAACTCCATGGGCAAGCGGCTATGGAAAATAAAAGAATGAAGTCTTATAGACATAGATTGTGGGATCAGATCAAGATTTTTTAGGCTTTTAACATTTAGGTTATCCCACATTCCTAAAATAATGTTGTTGATCAGATGGCCTTGATTGGTTCAAAATTTGAGCCAATTTTTGAGTCAATGACCTTCAAGTATAATGTATTATAGATCATAATCTGACTGACAATTCCTGAAAATGGTCAGAACTGGCAGATGTTTGAGTATGATGTTCAGATTGCTACTTTTTTATAAAAATTGGGAAAAGCTTCTGACCATTCACAGTCCAAAGAAAAAACCTCCGAAGGGAAAGTGATCTAGTTGAAAGGAAATAAGCTCCCTAGAGGTTTAATCTCTCTTGAAAATTGTTAGTGTAATTAATTAATTATTACACTAGCATAAGTTAACTTAGGTTTTAATTAATCATATTAGTCCTAAGTTGCATTTAATCATTTAATAAAGTTGTTGAGATAAGATTCCCTTCTAGAAGATGAGTTGTCTTTTCTACAACATATGTCCATCTTGTTATCATTCCCTAGGTAGTTGGTTAGGGTTTCTTGTTGTCACATGAAGTGTGATTTGAACACTTTGCAACATCTTTTTCATTCTAGGTTTAGCACTTGCCTATATAATCAGGCATATGTACTTTTTGTAATCTATCCATCTATCTATCAATCTGATAGATCATAATAGAATCTATATTTGCATGCTATTATCATACTTTCTTTGTGGTTGAATATTTCTTCCTGGCAAAGGTCCACCTGTGCATCCATCATTCCAACATGGTATCAGAGCTATTCCAGTGAAGGTTCATCCCAGGATCAAGAAAGTTTGGCTAGTGAGATCTTTTGGCAAGCAAGGGTTTGTTGCAAGCCATTTTTTATTGGAGCCGTCATCATATTTGCTTCAAAAATCTAGTTTTCACTCATTTGCAGGAAAAACAATTTCTACGTTCTGTAGCCAGCGTCGAAATCTGAACCGGGTATCTTTTAGATTTTGCATATCTTACATAGATCTAGAGAAAATCGCAGTCTAAAATGCGTCGGGCGTCATTTTTCTCCTCGCTAAAAGTTAAAAAAAATCATTTTTTTCATCTTCTGCTTGTTGGATCAAAAAACGATTTCTGGGTTTTATTTCTAACATCAAAATATTTTTGGGTTTTTATTTTTGTCTACAAAAAGTGAGTGGATTTTCTAGAAATCAAATTAGAAATAAACATTTTTGCTAGAAAACCCGTTTCTTGCAGGCTAAATTCAATTTTTTTGAAAAATTCATAATTTTTGGCCACGATGTCCATTTTTGGCAAACGAGATATTGACGGAAAGCTTGTTTCGAGCACTTCATAGTGGTATAGGCCATTTTTTTAGATTTGGTTATCCACACAAATTTGAAGTTATTTTTCATCATGGAGATAGATGTGAACATTGGTTTGTGCATGCACTCTTTTTAATTTTCTGTTTATGCATATTTAGGCATTCTCTCCTTTTGCAATCATTGGTTATTGTAATAAATGAACTGATATAAAGTTCCCTCAGGGGGGTTTCTTGCATAATTATCTAATTAGAGTGTGCATGCACTTTGATCTTCATTATGTTTTGATGACAATTCGCATGGGTTGTAATCTGGTTTCTTAGTTTCTTTTGGCCACTTTTTTGTCTTAGTTTGACACATATCAGATTCATATTGGTTCACACTTTAGATTGAGAGCCTATGGTTAATGATCCGTATCGGATCCATCTCAGTTTGAGGGCCACTAAATTTGTGGTTAATGTTCATGAGTCTTTATGGTACTTGTTCTCATGGAAAAGTTTTAGTCTTAGTTTGACATCGACATCGAGATTCACGGCTTCTAGATTCTGTCATCATCTTTTCATCTACTGTTGCTTTATGAATTCCAGGGTTGTTCTAGTTTGGTGTTTTCGAGTGTTCCATGGCATCGGGTCTGCTGTTGCATTATTATGATTCCGATATGGTTTCTTGTAGACAGAAGTATCTTTCCTTGCTTGCCGGATTGCAGTTTTAGTGTTACTCCATAGTGTTCTTCCAGTGCTTCTTTGCTGCAACCATCTCATTGTATGAGGGGTTGTCCCACTGGGTTTTCCTTCTCTACCTCATTATTGCATTTGTACATGGGTACCTGATTAGGCCTTGTTGCCGGGACCCATTCATATTTTCTTGTATTCATCTTAGTTTTAGGTGCATGCTTATCTAGTCTCCCTAAGTTGCACTTATGGGGGGGTGTTAGTGTAATTAATTAATTATTATAGTAGCATAAGTTAACTTAGGTTTTAATTAATCATATTAGTCCTAAGTTGCATTTAATCATTTAATAAAGTTGTTGAGATAAAATTCCCTTCTAGAAGATGAGTTGTCTTTTCTAGAACTTATGTCCATCTTGTTATCATTCTCTAGGTAGTTGGTTAGGGTTTCTTGTTGTCACATGAAGTGTGATTTGAACACTTGACAACATCCTTTTCATTATAGGTTTAGCACTTGCCTATATAATCAGGCATATGTACTCTTTGTAATCTATCCATCTATCTATCAATCTAATAGATCATAATAGAATCTATATTTGCATGCCATTATTATACTTTATTTGTGGTTGAATATTTCTTCCTAGAAAAGATCCACCTGTGCATCCATCATTCCAACATAAATGTTTTCAATTGCAAATACACGAGAAATAGAAAAAAACCGTTCACTACTGATGAGAAAGACTATAAATATCTTGATGTCGAAAATGGTAGAAAGTTAAAGGTTGAAAGGGACATTCCATAGAAGGATAAAGAGAATAAAAGGGATATGTTCTAGATATGACAAGGTCATAGCTTGGACCTATGATGATCTTAGAGGAGGGTATGTGCAAGATCATCATGGAAAAAATAGGCCCTTAAGTGGCAATAAAAAAATAGAAAATCAGAGTTAGACAACTTGACGTAAAAATTTGAATAAGTTATCTATATTATTTCAAAAAAATGTAAAAATAGAATCTATAGAAAATTGAATGTAGTTTCTAAACTAGTAGACCTTTATTTAGTTTAAAAAAATCTATTTGGTGAAAATTTGAAATTTCAATGCAGTAGTATTTAAATTTCAGGGTAAAAATAAGAAGTAGGTGTCTGTCTGACCACCCTAACAACAATAAAATGATAATATTTTTTTATAAGCTTTTAGATATAAGTAGATGACTCATGTCCCAATGTGATGCATATTTTTTGATAATTTTTTCCGAGTAAATAATTAAATATAATTTTTTTATTACAACTTTTAAAAAATATAAAAGCTCATCTATCTAACCACGTTAACTTGGTCAAAAATTCATGAAATTCATTTTTTTTTTTTTTAATCCTATAGTATGCAAAGCATAGAATGTGATGCATGTTTTGGATTGAAAAAATGTGATACTGTTTGAAAGTTATAGATGTTTTTCAATCGGCCTATTAATCAAGACTTTAGTTGTAATTCAAATAGAAAATGAATAATAATTATTTATTAAATTCAAAGTAAAACACAATTTATATTGGTGGAAAGCTAAGAATCTCCTCTAAAAACCCTTTTCGTTTAATCAATTTTGGGTAAAAAAAAAGTCGTCAACCACATGGGCCATCATATGGCTTACATATCACCACTTTTTGGCCCATCATGATCCTGCACATACCCAGGATATGATTTTGACATAATTCAACATACTATTGACTTAGCTGAAAGCTCAAAGCCTATTTGACGAAAAAAAAGGCCCGTTAATCCAAAGGTCAAAGCATTGATGACAAAAGAGCTTACTAAATTAATCAAATCAAGGATAATACACCCAATTAAACATTCTATTTGGGTGTCTAATCTTGTACCAGTTCAAAAATAGTATGGCAATATTTAGCTCTGTGTGGATTTCAAGGATTTGAGCAAAGCTTTACTAAAACATCACTACCCTCTACCATCAATAGAGAAGATTCTACAGATTGTGACCGGATCAGATATGTTCTCATTACTCAATGGTTTTTCGAGGTATAACCAGGGCTATGCCAAAGAGGAAGATCAATATAAAATAACATTCACTACCAAGTAGGGAATGTTTCAATACTCAAAAATTCCCTTCGAACTTTAAAATGTTAGTGCAACCTTTCAACGAGCAATGGATATCACTTCCAGAGGGTTAATTAATCAGTTTATTCTAATATATTTGGATGCCCTAATGGTTTTTTCAAAATGAAAGGATGATCACTTTGATCATCTAGAAAAGGTCTTCCAAAAATGCCAACTATTTAGGATTTCGTTAAATCCTAAGAAATGTGTTTTCAGAGTGCCCCAAGGCAAGCTACTCAGTTTTGTGGTATCAAAGGAAGGAATAGCGATAGACCTTGAAAGGGCGAAATCTATAATAAAGATACCTCTACCATTCAACCAGAAGGGGATGTAGTCTTTTTAGGGGAAGTCTAATTTTTTTAGCAGGTTCATTTCGGACTTTACATGCATAGAAAGACCTATCATGCTGATGTTAAAGAATAATCTAGTATTCAAATGGACACCTGAAGGAAAGATAACATTTAAGTGAATAAAGGTAGGTATCTCTGCATCCCTCCAATGTTAGCTAACCGAAAATTCTCCAAGGACTTCTTGCTCTACATCTACAACGGCCAACACAGTATAGCTTTGGTGCTCACCCAAAAAGATGAAGCCAATAACAAAGAGCATCCCATCACATTCCACTCTAGGACTCTCAAAGGATACAAAGCTAGGTATAAGTTTATTGAGAAATAGGATTTTACTATTGTTTAAATTTTGAAGAAATTTTGACACCTAGTATCGACCAATAGAATCACCATTCTCATCGCTCATCCCAATGTTCAGGAGTATATCACTAAGGGTGAAATAATTGAAAAGAGGTCCAATCGGATCACAAAGATCCTGGAATATGATGTGGATATTAGGAAAACCAAGTTGGTTCAAGGAAGAGGTCTTTGTGAGTACATGGCATAAGAATTAAGCTCCTTAGCAGAGGAAGAGACCAATTAGGCCTACACAAACAAGTTCAAATCTAGCGAGTAATGGGTGATAGATCAGACATAATATATGCAAAAGGGGCAGTACCCAACCAACATTCTACCTCATAAAATACATTACTATTGATTGCAAGGCACTAGGTTTGTACTAATTGAGGGTATTTTGTTTAAAATAAATTATGATGGCATCCTTCTCTGATGCTTAGATAAGCCACAGGTGTAGAGAGTTTTAAATGAGTTTCATAGCAGTCCTAAGGGCATACATTTCTCCACCAAAATTACTGCTTTGAAAATAATGTGGGTATGATACTACTATCCTTCCATGTTTTTAGAGTTACACCATCTGGTGTGAAAATATATTCAGTGCCAATATTTTGTTGGCAAGCAGAAGAATTCTGCCATGCCACTGAGCCCGATTGTAACTATAGAACCCTTTGCTCAACGGGGTTTGGATTTTTTTAGGATGATAAATCCTATTTATAGCACTAGCCATAAGTGGATACTTATACCAACTAATTATTTCACAAGATGGATAGAGGTCGTTGCTCTAAAAAATGTTACGGAAATTGAAATTGTCAATTTTCTTGAGGATTTGGTCGCAAGGTTTGGTTTGCCAAAAAGTATCATATATAATAATGCACAAGATTTTATGGGTTCTGGGATGTCTTATTTTTCTGTCAAGCATGGGTTCTACCTCAAGACTTCATCAAATTACTACCCACAATGAAATGGGCTAGTAGAATCGACCAACAAGAACCTGATTAGGTTAATCAATTGCATTAGGTTAGAAAGACAAAGGGAGTGACACAATGATCTGTGAGCTACTCTATGGGCCAACAAAATTATTCCTAAACAAATCTTGAAGGCATCTCCTTATGAATTAGTATATGGAAAGGAGGTGGTTTTACCTATTTTCATAGAGATTCTGCCATTGCAACTATTAAAGGCTTTGGAAGTTGAAGAAAGTAGTGGAATGGAAGTAAGGCTAGTGGAACTCTAGAACCTTGAAGAAAAAAGGGAAAAATCCCATGAAGCCATGATTGGTCTCTAGAAGATAGTTAAACGATGGTTCAAAAAAATGGCCTTCAACCTAGATTTCCAAGAATGAAGCTGAGTGCTAAATTATAATGAGCACATTGCAAAACTAGGGTAATATGCAAAATTTGAAGCCCTATGGAAGGGTCCCTTCCACATTCACATGTGCAAAGAAAATAATACGTATGAGCTAGAATACATGGATGAAAATGTTCTGCATATATTGGTAAACGGTAATCATCTAAAATTGTTCCATTAAAGTGTACAAGTTCTTTTAAAATTTTCATAATTATGTACCATATATAATTTTTTTGTAATATATAATTATTTTTGTGAATATGCCATGAGAATAACATAGGAAAAGTAGAAGTGTATAATATTATAATCATCAAAATATTTACAATGCAATATGAGCCCGAAGTTCTGAGAGAAGCTTGACGCTTTCTTGTGTAAACCCAAAAGGAGTTATAGTGAAAAAAGAATAAAGGGGAGGCGACGCTAAAAAAATTAGTAATTTTAAAGCCTCTAGTTTTCACTAGGCAGCCAAAATAGTACGTTGTAAGGTTCTTCTTCTTCTTCTTCTTTAGTAGGGTGGAAAAGGGGGTCAACAAAAAACACACATAGGCTTGGCACACCAAGGACCTTAATCCTTGTTCCCGTAGCTATACACCAAAAATTGGAAGTGATTTTTCTTGTCAAGCATAATAACACACTCCACACCAAACTCCTATAGTAAGAAGGTAGCCACAAGCTGAGACAAAAAGAAATGCCTCTCGAGGTCCATAATATGAAAATTAACGAGGGGTAGCAAAACCACTTCCTCCCCATAGTCAATGTACCTGCAAAGGTCCATGGAATTCATAATACTGCCACCAAGGATAGCCACTTGCACAATCTCATCTAGCTTATCCAAATATGGAGAGTCGAACATAACATGAAAAAACTCAATTATCCAAGGCTTAGATATATCCAAGTCAATTAGGGAGGCCACAAAGTGAGAGATGACATTGGAGTTGCATTGTGGCTAGTTTTCATCCTTCACATAATCCTTGTCAAGCACCCACTTGAATGCCACCACACTGAGGTGGTCATTCTTCCATGCTAGGTGCTTAATTCGGTCATTGGTAATTTCACCCACGAAGGAATATTGTGGCCTTCATGGTAGGAGTCAAATTGGAGTGCCTAGGCCAAATGACATGGTGGAAAAAAAATAAAGCTAGTAGAATGGGATACAATAGGGAAATATTGATAAAATAAAAGATCTTTTCAAGTGAATATTTCTATGAGGAATCTCTCTGCAAATTTTTAGTACAACAATGGTGGAAGCATCAACTTCTGGTAGAAAGGTTGGATCCTCATATAAAAAACTAGGCTATGTGAATATTTTTTGGAGAGATTCATTCACTAATGCCCTATTGGATGTTGTGGTTATGTTGCTGATATGTGGCTATCATTGATGTCAACACTATTAGCATTAATGATGATTAAGGTTGTATCTATTAGCATTAATGATGCTTAAGGTTGGATATGTTGAGGAGATTGAGAAAATTGTAAAAAAAAAGTACAAGCAGCTAGTGGAGCTGAGAAGGTCAAAATGTTGGAAATTTTTGTACGTTGAAGATCTGAAGGTGTGCTTCAAAGGGTTTGTTGTTGAACCCTTCTAGTATGTTGTCCAAAAGTTTCAGAGGATCACATCAAGTTTTGTGGAAGTTATGAAGATCCATGTGCCTACAATTATTCAATTTTTGTAGATGGTGTTCTTGGATGAAGCAGATGAAATTTTGGTAATTTCATGTGTTGCGCATGTACCTATGATGTTCATGGATGAGTCTATATCATGCTATATCCTTGATGTACGTATGCATTGATTGGAGTGTTTGTGATCGAATATTTTTCCAACGTGTGCCCGAGTTTCCATGTTCTTGGCCGACATGATGTTGTTTGCGTGTTGTGGATCCATGAGGATTAATTTTTTATTGTTTGGCATGTTTGGAGGTGTTTTTTTGGGTCCTCACTATGTTTTGATCGAATTGTGTTGGTATGCATTGAAATTTATTCATGTATTGAATCCGACACTTGTAATTTATTCTTTGTGTGTGGCTGATTGAATAGTGGATTTAAATCCGTATAGAGGATATATATGAGATTGTTTTCCTCATTTAAGATTAGTGCTCAAATGTACAAGTGATGTACATGTGCGAATAAAGGTCAGATCATTCAGAGCAGAGTGTGGAAGAGTTTGTAGAAGTTTTTGTGCACCTAATAGGAACTGTAATCAGGCTTTTATAGAAGCTAATTTCTCAGCTCAACTTCATCAGATGAATTAAATATGATTACTATATGTAAGGTAGTGAGCCTTCCTTCTGAGTAGTATACTCTAGGCAGTGTGCCTGAATGCAAGTGCATTCCTTTTTACTCTTCATTATACTTCTAATAGGGTATAATCTTGTGGACTAATATCCACTGTGGTTTTTCTCCTAACAGGGTTTCCACGTATAAAATATTAGTGCTCATGTGTCTCTGATGTGTTGTTGATTTAATGCTTGCACTGTTAATTATCAGATCTGTGGTCTAAGGTTGATTAATGTTGTATAAGTTTGATTTTGGTAACAACTGATTCTCCCCCCCTCTCAGTTGTCTATCCTTGTTTTCCAAACAATTGGTATTAGAGCTAGTTGCTCTAAAGAAACCTAACAACCTGAGGAGATACGAGATGGAATCATACAAGAAGGATAGTCCTAGATTCGATAGTACAAACTACTCTCTATGGAAAGTCAGGATGGAGTGTCACTTGAAGTGCATTGGTGAACCCTTCTGGAAGATTACACAAAGTGCATATACTATTCTTGAGAATGGTCCTTCCTTTGAAGATGAGATCAAGCAAGCATAAATTAATACCAAAGCAGTAGAAAAATTGGTGAGTGCTTTGATAGATTCAGAGATGACAAATGTGATAGGATTGAAGACTGCATACCATATATGGAAAAAATTGGAAACATTGTATGAAGGAGATGCACTAGTGAAAAGTGTTAAGTTACAAATTCTAAAAGGAAAATGGGAGAGCTTGAAGATGAGTGAAGATGAAAACATCTTTTCCTTCTCGCAAAAGATAAATGAATTAGTGATGGACATTAGATGTGTTGGTGGAACTTTGGATGAAGATGAAATTATAGCTAAGATACTTAGATTTGTGCCCCCTTCCTACAAGAAAAAAGCTCATGCTATTGATGAACTCAGGATAGTGACAAATATAACAAGAGACATGTTGATTGGAAAACTTGTTGCATTTGAATTGAGTGAATTTGGTGAGTCTTCTCCTAAGACTGAATCTGCCTTCAAGGCTACTGTATCCGGGAAAATCAAGCATAGATATGATTCAGGAGAAAGTTCCAAGATAACATTCAAGTATGAAGATGAGATGAAACAAACTGAAGATGAAGAAAAGGAATTGGAAGAACTGGAAACATTGATTGTGAAAAGAGAATCAAGAGGTCATGGTAAGTACAAAGGAAAGTTACCTTTTAAATGTTTTTCTTATAGTAAGATAGGTCATTTTGCATCTAGATGTCCTGAAAGAGTTTCAAAGTACAACCCTGAGAACACTAGATTTCAAAGGAAGTGCTATTATGTTGAATAAGGTGTAATTGATGAAGAATCTGATAAAGAAACTGGAAATGAAGATGAATGTGTATTTATTGCTATCAAAGAAAATGGTCAGGTTTCCATTGAATCTACTAGTAATGTGAATGTTGAGAAAACTCTTGCAACAAAAATTGAAGAAAAAGATGAGTGGGTAATTGACAGCGGATGCTCACATCATATGACTGGTGACAAATGCATGTTTGTAAGCTTGGAAAAATATGATGGTGGTGTTGTGAGGTTCAACGACAACACTTCTTGTGTGATTCATGACAGAGGCACTATTTATTTTGGTGGTAAGCACAATACTGATGATGTTCTTTATGAAAAAAGGCTTAAAGCATAATTTTTTGTGTTGGAAAGATGGTAGACAAGGGTTACAATCCGCACTTCAAGGATGGTAAACGTAGAATAAGGGGAAGTTCTAGAAATATGATTGCTTCAAGTATAAAGACAAAAGGTAATATATTTCATTTGAGTGCTCCTAGTGAAAGTTGTTTCATTTCTCTAATTGATGTAAGCTGGTTATGGCATAGGAGATTGTGTTATGTGAACTTTGATAACATTATCAAGATAAGCTCTACTCAAGCAGTTAGAGATCTACCTAAGTTAGTGAAGCCTACTAACACTATGTGCAAGGAATGTCAGATGGGAAAGCAAACAAGAAATTATTTATGGAGCAAACAGTATAGCTCTAATGGAGTATTCGATTTGATACATACTGACCTATGTGGTCCATCTAGAATCAAAAGCCTACAAGGTGAAAGGTATTTTATGTTGCTCATTGATGATTATTCTAGAATGATATGGGTTGCTTTCTTAAGAGAAAAACATGAAGCATTAGAAAATTTCAAAAGTTTCAAAGCTATGGCGAAGAATGAGATAGGTCAAAAGATCAAATGTCTAAGGTCAGACAGAGGTGGTGAATTCGCTTCATGAGAATTCAATTATTTTTGTGAAGAGCATGGAATCCAAAGACAACTATCTGCTCCCTGGATCCCTAAAAGAAATGGAGTTGTTGAAAGAAAGAACATAACCGTTATAGACATTTCTAGAACCATGATGTTGGAAGAAAATGTTCCTCATATCTACTGGAGAGAAGCTCTAAGTACTACTGTGTACACCATTAACAGGGTGAGTGCCAATAGTAATTATGGTAAGACACCTTTTGAGCTATGGTTTGGTTATAAGCCTACTTACTATTAAGTATTTCAAAATTTGTGGAAGCAAATGCTACATCAAGAGAGAAAATGATATATGTAATTTTGATGCTAGAAGTGATGAAGGAATCTTTCTAGGGTACTCTACTAAAAGAAAATCTTATCGGTGCTTTAACAAAAGGTTGAAGAAAATGGCTGAAAGTGCAAATGTCAAAGTTGATGAAGATATTGGTAAACCATCCAGATCTAGTGGTTATGATTTAGATGATCAACATGATAATGCTAACAATGGAAGTAATGTTCAGGCACAAAATCAACTTCAAATTGTTTCGGTGAACCAAGGAAATCAAGAAGCAGAAACTAGCAGAAGTGCAGAAGAAAGAACACAAGAACAAGAGGTAAGAGAAAATCTCAAAATGCCTAAGTATGTAAGGTGAAATCATTCTAATAGTCATATCATAGGAGACAAGAGAAAAGGTGTGCAAACTAGAAGAAGAATTTTGGAAGAATATTGTCTAATCTCTAAAGTTGAGCCTAGAAATATCAATGAAGCATGCAAGGATGAACATTGGATAGAAGCCATGAAATAAGAACTAATATATATATAGAAAAATGATACATGGGATCTTGTTCCTAGACCCCAGAACAAAAATGTGATTGGAACCAAGTGGGTGTTTTGGAACAAGCTGAATGAACAAGGTGATGTGGTCAGAAAGAAAGCAAAATTGGTTTGCAAAGGATACTCACAGATGGAAGGTATTGATTTTAAATAAAATTTTGCTCCTGTTGCTAGAATTGAAGCTACAAGATTATTTCTTTCTTATGCTACTTTTAAGAATTACAAAGTTTATCAGATGGATGTAAAGTCAACATTTCTGAATGGTGAAGTAGAAGAAGAAGTTTATGTTGAACAACTGGATGGATTTCAGTTGATTGATGAAAAGGACATGGTATGCTAATTGAAGAAAGCTCTATATGGAATTAAGCAAGCTCCTAGAGCTTGGTATGCTAGGTTGGACAAATAATTGTTGAAACTTGGATTCAATAAAGGTACTGCTGAAAACAATATGTATTTCAAGTTGGATTAGAACAAAGAACTAATCATTGAAGTATTTGTGGATGATATTATTTTTGAAGGTGATGATGATTTGTGTATGAAGTTTTCCGATGAAATGAAAAGTGAATTTGAAATGTCAATTATAGGAGAACTGAAATTATTTTTAGGATTGCAAATCACTCAGTTAGATGAAGGAATCTTTGTATCTTAGTCCAAGAATGTGAAAGAGTTACTGAAAAAATTTGGAATGGAAGATTCAAAGCCAGTTGGTACACCTATGGTGACTGGATGCAAACTTACATAGAATGATGATTTTCCTAAGGAAAATCAGACAAGATATAGGTCAATTATTGGTGGATTAATCTAGTTGACTCAGACCAGGCTAGATATAATGAATTTTGTATGCATGGTTGCTAGATTTCAAGCTGATCCTAATGAGTCTCATGTGATCATTGTGAAAAGAATTTTCAGATACCTGAAAGGGACAATTGATCTTGGTCTTTGGTATCCTAAGGATGATGATCTTATCCTAAGTGCTTTTACTAATGTTGATTGGGTAGGAGATGTAGATAACAAGAAGAGTATCAATGGTGGTGCATTATTCTTAGGAAATAAGTTGGTATCGTGGCTAAGCAAAATGTAGAACTCAGTTTCATTATCTACTACTGAGGCAAAATACATTGCTTCTGCAAACAGTTGTACCCAAGTATTATGGATGAAGACAATGTTGAGAGATTTCAAAATTGAGTATGAAGAACCCATTACCATATTCTGTGACAATTCAAGTGTCGTTAACATTTCTAAGAATCCAGAGTTGCATTCAAATACAAAGCATATATCCATCAAGTATCACTTCTTGAGAGACAAAGTAAGTGACAAAGAAGTTAGATTGGAGTACATACCTACTAAAGAGAAAATTGCAGATATCTTTACCAAGTTGTTGCCTAAGGATACTTTTGAGTACCTCAGAGGCAAGTTAGGGGTGATTTCCCCTCCCGATCAAAACTAAGATGCAGGTATTTGCATCAGTCCGTGCATTCATAGACATATCTTATTCTAATTTGATGTTGTAGTGGCTGCTACCTAGGGGGAGTAGTCAGATGATTCAAATTTGTGATCAATGCATGTGTACCTTTTCCATTGATGTCAAAGGGGGAGAGAAACAATGTGAAAAATGTGGGAGAGAAGAGAAATGAAGGAAACAAGAAAAAGTGCACAATCTCAGGGGGAGATTGTTGGAGAAGAGTTAGTTGGGTTGATGGTATTATTTTTCACATCATGTGTTGCCATCAATGCCAAAGGGGGAGATTGTTGGATGTTGTGGTTGCATTGGTGATATGTGGTTGTCATTGATGTCAAAACTATTATCATTAATGATTCTTAAGGCTCTATATATCAAGGAGAATGATTTTTTTTTTTAAATATAGTACAAGAAGCCAGTGCAGCTGAGAAGGTCAGAATATTGGAAAGTTTTGTATGTTGAAGATCTGAAGGTGCGCTTCAAAGGGTTTGTTGCTAAAACCTTATAGTATGTTGTCTGAAAGTTTAAGAGGATTGCATTAAGTTTTGTAGAAGTTATGAAGATATGTGTGCCTACAGTTATTTAGTTTCTGTAGATGGTGTTCTTGGTTAAAGTGGATAAAATTATGGTAATTTAATGTGTTGTGCATGTACCTATGACATTCATGGATGAGTCTAGATCGTTCTCTATCCTTTTTGTATGTCCGCATTGATTGGAGTGTTTGTGATCGGAGATTTTTCTGATGTGTGCCTGAGTTTTCATGTTCTTGGCCGACATGATGGTGTTAGCATGTTGCGGATCCATGAGGATTAATATTTTATTGTTTGGCTTATTTGGAGGTGTTTGTTTGGGTCCTCACTATGTTGTGACTGACTTGTGTTGGAGCGGATTGAAATTTATTCATGTATTGAGGCCGACAGTTATAATTTATTCTTTGTGTGTGGCTGACTGAATAGTGGATGTAAATCTGTATAGCGGATATATATATGAGATTGTTTTCCTTATTTAGGAGTAGTGCTCAAATGTACAGGTGATGTACATGTGCGAATAAAGGTCAGATCATTCAGAGCAGAGTGTGGAAGAGTTTGCAGAAGTTTCTGTGCACCTAACTAAAACTGCAATTAGGCTTTTGTAGAAGCTAATTTCTCAGTCCAACTTCATCAGATGGATTTAATCTGATTATTGTATGTAAGGTAGTGAGCCTTCCTTCTGAGCAGTGTGTTGTAGGTAGTGTTCCTGAATGCAAGTGCATTCCTTTTTATTCTCCATTATACTTCTAACAGGGTATAATCTTGTGGACTAACATCCACCATGGTTTTTCCCCTAACAAGGTTTCCACATATAAAATATTGGTGCTCATGTGTCTCTGATGTGTTGTTTATTTAATGCTTGCATTGTTAATTATTAGATCTATGATCTAAGGTTGATTAATGTTGTATAAGTTTGATTTTGGTAACAATTGATTCACCCCCCGCCTCTCAGTTGCCTATCCTTGTTTTGCGAACATGCCCCAATGCTAGAAGAGTGTAATTCTACCCATACCAAATAGGTACAGGTAGGTGACCATGTTAAGAAAGAAGTTATGTTGGATTTTGCAGAATTTTTTTTTGACCCAAGGTTTGTGAAGAACCCTAAAAGCCTTAGGGAAGGGGAATTACAAAGAATGGTCAAACATGGGGCAATTGAAGGTTTTGCATCATGGCTCTAGAATTGTGGTTTTCCATAATTCATGTTTCCCTTAGTACACTCATGTCCAGAGTTGGTGGATGCATGTGTTAGGAGGTTTTGCAAGGAAGTAGGGGTTATAGTCAATGATGAGATAAGGTTTACAATCATTGCAGTGGCCATCCAGGATATGTTATGTATCCCTACAAACTAGGGCATTGAGAGATTCATGTAGGAAATGATGGAAGAGTTTTGGAGAACCAGAACTAAACAATTGGATTTTTTTGAAGATGAAACTGAAGAGAAGCTAGAAGGAAGTTAGCTTTGGTTCCCTTTGTCATATAGGAAATTCAAACCGGATGTTCAGGTCATTTTTGTAATGTTGGATTACATCTACAACTATGATGATGATGAAAAGGTTTATCCTTTTTAGATGGGCACGACTTTTATGCTCAAAAGGGAAAAGAGCCAAAAGTATTATAATTTTGTAGAGGTAATAGTTGAAAAGATGTTGGAACAATTGAGGAATTATGGAACTGAATACAAATTCAGGTATTCATCCTTTCTAGTACATTTGATCTTACATCAAAACTCTAAATTCCTCAAAAGGTACTTGTCACTATTTAGGTTTGATGTAAGGGGGTCATACCAACCAATTTCGGTTTGGACCCATGTGCTTTCAAAGAAATGGGATTATTACTGGTTTGTGGATTATTTTATGAGGCAAGTGCTCGTAGACTTCTCCCCGTGCCCTTTGAGCCATTTTTCTCTTGAAGTCTTGTAATGGATAAAAAGCTCACAGACTCTGGTGGATTATATTTTGGGAGCTAAGTTTACTTTCATCAAATCCCATGATTTCGTTAAGGAGCCTTTCAGGCTCCCTAAATTTGTAACAGATGGAATTTTTGCTTTGGAGGCATACCGTCAGGTAACCATCACTGACAACTGAAAGGCACAAGACATGGATTTACCTGACTCCCCTTGCCATTGTCAGTAGTCAGGTAACACTGATGAAAAGGAAGACGTAGGAGGTGCTTACTAACAAATTGGTGCACTTGGGCCTGGTTCTCATTTTCTATGCATTGAGCTACAACCCAATAAAGAACCTCCCAACTATGAGGCATCAGAGGTGGGAGTATTTTGAATCAAGAAAGAACCTGAATAAAGAGAGATCGTATTTCTATATCAACTTAGCCTTCATACCATTCGACCAGCCACCATATCTTGAATTTTATGTCAAGATGACAGAGTATGAGTAGAGCCTTCCAATGGGCAAGTCCCTAAGTACACAACTGAAGTGCCTAAGGTGGTTAGAGAGAAAGAAGGCATATTTCTAGAGGTTTCAATAGGAAATTAAGAGCCTCAATGCCATGTATGGAGATGTCCAACCACATGATGAAAGGTTTGATGAAATTTATGATAAAGAGGCTTACACTAGGGATAGTAATCCTAAGACCAATCAAGAGATTGAATAGGGAGAGCTTCCAGTCCATACTTCCTAGCCTCAAGAGCCCGATAAAGAAAAAGGGTCAAAATGAAGGGACTCACAGGTCACATCCTCTATCAGTGCTTGAGGAAAAGGAAAGAGGAACTGACGGTCCCCAAAGAGGTCTGCTACAACTACAAAAGGCCATGTTTCAATGAGATCAGTCACCAAGAAATCTAAATTTTCCAGTTCTACCCATACAAATAAAAGATGAGTCTAGGACCTAGGTGGACTCAGTGCATCAGCTAGAGGAGAAGAAGAAGTGGAGTCTTCTCTGCCAAGATTTTTGGCTTCAATGGACTAGGTAAGTTTTTCTCTCCGTCTTCTTTTTTCCTTTGTATATTTAGTCATTCGTCCACCACCATCTATGGAAAAGGATTAAAATGAAGGGAATCACAGGTCACATCCTCTATTAGTGCTCGAGGAAAAGGAAAGAGGAATTGAAGGTCCCCAAAGAGGTCTGTTGTTGCTACAAAAGGCCATGTTTCGATGAGATCACTCACTAAGAAATCTAAATTTTCCAGTTCTACCCATACAAAGAAAAGATGAATCTTGGACCTAGGTGGACTTGGTGCATCAGCTAGAGGAGAAGAATAAGTGGAGTCTACTCCACCAAGATTTTCAGCTTCAATGGAATAGGTAAGTTTTGCTCCTCCTTTTTTTTTTCCTTTGTATCTTTAGTCATTCGTCCACCACCTTTTGTGGAAAATAGTCCTCCATCCATAGATTCTGATTTCTTTATTCTAAATGAACCCTTGACCATATTCAACAATGAAACCCATGAGGAAACCCCACACATCAACCGAGCATCATCTGCTTTGTCCATGATTGATTCTTTAATCTCCCTATCAAGGACCCCCATTGAAAAAGGTAAAGAATCCATGTTGCCAATTTCAACAAATCCATCTACTTCTGGGAAAATGTCCCTTTCCACCCACTTCCCCTTTCACTCCAATGGGTATTCCCCCTCCTCAGCCCCCATATAGTATCCCACTATTTTCCATGATAAAACTCCCCTTTGCCTCTCCGCAATCTCATATAGTTGAAGCTTCTCCTTCCATCACCCTATTTAGTCTCCCTCTAGGTGTTTCTATTGCTGCACACAAGATTGAAACCCCATAGAATCTCTGAGGTCATTTGGAAGCAATGAAGTTGGCCCGATAGGCTAGAAAATAGAAACTATAGATAAAATTTGTCGCAAAAATAGCTACTTGGAAGATTGAGGCTTGCTTAAATGAAGAGTGGAATTCCTTGTTAATTGCTACAATGAAGCTACTAGCATCCAAGCTAGAAGGAGATATGCAAATGAAATATCATTACATCCGAGCTATAGGCCTAGATTTAAGTGAAACTCTCCTGCGTGACAAAGTGGTTCTGGCTAAGGCCACTCAGAACGTAGTCTACACTAATTATGAGAAGCTAGACAAGAAATTGAAGAAGTGCAAGACAAAGTTGACAAATGTAAAGGACACGATGAGTAGAATCCAAGTGGAAATCAAGGGAAGAGATGTAGAGATGGATCAAATAAGACAAATATAGAATGAGTAGGTGGAAGCAACAAAGTTGCTTGAGGAGGCCCAAATGGAGCAGAGTCAACTTTATGTAGAGATAGAAAAGTTAAGGGTTGAGATTGCTACTGAATGTCAGATGAACATAGAATACCAATGTATCCAGGAGAAAATGTAGGAAGAATTAGATAGTGTTCGATCTCAAGCTTCTGATAATCTACAAAAATCCCAGGTAGAAATAGAAAGGGAAAAGCAAGAGAAGCAGAAGATCAAGTCTATTTTGTAGAATTGCTATCAAGAGGTCGAAAGGTTGACCTTTTAGCTAACAAAACCCCTCTAGGAAAAGAACCAGATGGAGAAGAATATGAAGGAAAGGGAATCTCAATTCCATCAGGAGTTGGCTGTAGTGCAAGGACCTGGTATCCTCTCGATATTGAAAAGACTGATAGCCATGCATTGGGAAAGGATCAGAGTTGCAGTTGTTGCTCTAAATCCAGTCTTGTAATTTCTAAGGGATGGTTAGGAATTGAATGAGAAGGTTGGCTTGGTGGCCAACCAAATTCTACAAATATGTGCTCCCTGGGCTACAAAATCAAAGAATCTAATTTCCATATTGTGCAAGGCCACTGAAGGAGCTTTAGGAGACACAAGAATTCTTGATCAAAGGGCTGCCTCAAGGAAATCATGTGAAGTCATCAACTACCACAAGGTCATGGAGAAAAACAAAGAATGCCAGACAACGTTGAATAGTAAGGTCAATGAAATGAAGAAGGAGTTCAATGTTATGCTTGATTTCAAATTACCCACCCTTTTCTCACCAGATGGAGGAGTGCTCTCAATTGAATAGATCATAGATGCAATTAGGCACAAGGCCAAGGATTCTATAGTAATCTTAGGTATAAACCTATCGCCCACTATTGATTAAATAGAGAAGGAGATATTCCCCCTTTCTCGACTCTATTACCACATCAGAGATGTTTCATCAAGGTGGGGAGGTGTTTCTTTTAAGGAAGTATTTGAATTGGATCAAGCATACGAGATTCTCCGCACTCTCATCTAGCCCACTGATTTTTATTTCAAATTCTAACATTCCACCTTCCTCTAACTCCAAGAACTACTAGAGCTCTAGGTTCATGCCTCCACAAGTGAAGGCCCCCTCTGAGTCACCAGAACTATAAAGCAATTTTTCTTATAATCTTTTGATTTTCGGCCCTTATCTTTTTCAGCTTCAAGATGGGTCTGCGCTTAAAGAAGAAAATATTGCTTCAAAATGTGCACAATGCACCACATGGTGGCTACATGACTTTCATATATCGTTTTCCTTTTGGGTGCAATTCGAGACACATGTCAACTTGGCGGGGATTTTATTCAAATCCATTCTCATAAATATGAGATTTCCCGCCTACTTGACATATCATCTATTTCACTTTAGGAAGTTTATAATTTTGTAGAGTTATCTCTTCAGACAGGGTTTGTTGGAAGGTGGTGGATGTCTTGTTCGTAGGGTGGAACCTTTGAGTCAGTTCCATCAATCTGTATGGTTGATCGATCAAATTTTTGCTAGGTTGTGTTAAATCTGATTATTTTTGACAGCTATCTTTGCTAAATATCTAAAGCCATTAATGAATAAGTTGGGACTTAATGAGCGGAGATTTTTGTGATATAATCAAGATCTAAGATCAGATTGTGGGCTATCAAGTTCAAACATGTAGCAATTTATTCTTTTGGAATGTTGGTGGTGGTGTTCTCTTCTTCTAGTTATAAATATGGATTGGACAAATAATCAAAGATATTATTATTGACAAGTCAAAAATATTTTTGAAAGAGGTAGATCTAAAAGGGAGGTTTCATATTTTTAGAAGTAGAAAGTTTTACTTAGTACTGCTATTCTTTAGCATGTTATATTTTAACTCAAACTATCATTGGATTAGAATCTAACTTGTTGGAAAGAGATACTATGAGGATCACTTGGTGTTGTCATTGATAGAAACCATAATGGATGCTTAGATCCACAAACCACCATTTGTCCATACCAGCATGAAGTTTGAAGACTGTCAAACAAGAACAGAGTATCTAACAGCACAATGTTCATTGATCTAAAAGATGATCATAGGTTATTATTTTTCTTTGTGCATCTCAAGGAATATTTTTTGACATATCATCTTTGTATTTACTGAAGCATAGCGGCTCATACTAGATTATGTGAAAGAAGATTCAGTTGTAGTGTTCTCAGGTTTTCTTGTATTAAGGCTGAATATTTGAATATACTAGTCGCGGATGTATGGGAACCAAGTAATTAAGTATAAATTTATTTTTATGTCATAATTTGGGTCTTAGCCAAGTTGTGGCCGACCTTTGTGGGTACGCATTTTATATTTCCTATATTATGAGCCGACAATTGTAATTATTTTGTATTTTGTTGAAGCTAACTATATGCAAAAGAAATCTATGTTGCAGATGAATAATTGATTCTCCATACCATTTTGTGTGGTGTACAAGGTGTGTCATTATCCGATCAACGAGTTAAAGCAGAGAAGAGGTGTGATAATGCGTAGTTGCATAGTTTCACTTGCGCATAGATGATCAGTATTGTGTGTACAAGCAGAGCAAAATTTTAGTCTGTAGGAGAAAAAATCAATTGATGTACTTTAACTGGAACTGTAATCAATCATTATAGATGCTAATCTTTCAATTCAAATTGTCAAATGGTTTTAATCTGAACTCTTTTCTTCTGAGCAGTGAGCTTTAGGCAGTGTGCCTAAATGCAAGTGCATTCCCTTGTAATATTCTCTTTTGTGTATACTCATAATCATACTTGTGGATTGGCCATCCACCATGGTTTTTCCCCTAATAGGGTTTCAACGTAAAAATATTGGTGTTATGGTGTTGCACTTTCTTTCTTATTTATGCATTATGAATGTATGTTACTGATGCACTAAGAGTTAAAGATTATTAAAGTCAATTTTGCATAACACTGATTCACCCTCCCCCCCTCTCAGTGTGGCTTGTTTTCAACAATTGGTATCAGAGCTTGTTCCTCTAAAGAAGAAGAAGTCCAACATCTTGGGGAGATCTTGGAAAATATGTCAATGGATTCAAGCAATCTTGAACAACAACTTATGGTGGCCCTAGATTACCTTGATTAGTCAAAAATTGAAGTCCAAAAACTACAAGAAAATCTCAAAGATGCAGAGAAATTCATTGAGTCCTTGAAAGATAAAATAAGCAATTCAAGAGAAAAGAGAAAGGAACTCTATGATCAAATTCAAAATAATGATGAAGATGACCAATCCAGTAAAAATCTGAAAGACAAGATAGAGGAATGTGAAAAGATTACTCAAAAGAATACAGTTATCAAGCTTGAAATGGAATCCATCATGATGAAAAAGACAAAATAAATTGAAGACAAAAATAAGAAAGAAGAAAGTATGGCTCAATCCCTGAAAGAAAAATCTGAGGTATGTAGTCAATTGAATGATGAATTGGAAATATCTAGAAATAATGAAGAAGCTCTTGAAAAATAGTTGGATGATGTCATAAATGAATGTGTTGATGCAAATGAATACAAAGAGAAGTTCAAATCCAGCTCAGCCATGCTCAATGAACTAATTGATAATCAGAGAACTCATGATGATAGAAGAGGTCTTGGATATGAAAAAGGAGAAAGCTAAAAATCAAGACAAAAGGATTCTGAACAAAGATAATTCAGGCAAATAAACCAAATGAACAAACCTGGGAGGTATCTGGTAAGACAACCTAATGCTCATAAATTTAGTGGATATTGTTTTAAATGCAACAAGTTTGGACATATGGATTCTCAGTGTAGAAGTAGGATGAATCAAAGTGGTCCATATTTTTCAAGATAGTGTTTCAATTGTCATAAGATAGGTCATAAGTCAAATGAGTGCAAAAGCATGATGAATTAATTACACATCAGATGTTACACATGCAATAAATTTTTTCATATTGCTAATCAATGTAGATCTGGAGGAAATCAACTGAACAACTTGTCTGGAAGAAGAAAAGTTATATGCCACTACTGCAACAAATTTGGTCATATAGCAACATATTGTTGGAACAAAAAGGGTCCAGTAAACCAAAAGAAAAATGTGCAGGAAGACATCAAAGGAAAAGGAAACATAACTGCAGATACAGTAAGGCAACAAATGCAGAAGAAATGGATAAGGAAAGAACCTTCTATTGAAGAAAGTGTAACAACATTGGAACCCACTTTTGGTAATTCCTTCAGGAATTAGTCTCAGGCCTGTGGCCTAGGGGAGTTGTTAAATAAAATTAGATGAACCCCTAACTAGAAAGTATCAGAGGATGCAAATATGTTTAGTAGTTGCACAATCCACCAACAAATGCTACTTAATTCATTAGAGGGATCAGTATGCCGAAATAGAGGTCTGCAAATGTTGTTCTTATCACTGTGTAACCAGATGTATTAGGGTTACAACATTTATTGCGAATAAAAGTGTTAGGTGTGAAAAGGATAAAAAGTCATTTTACACTTCATTTATCACCTTGCGTTTTGAAGAAAAAGAAGTTTGGAGAAGCTCACAAGTGATCTTTGGCGATTAGAGGAAAAATTCAAGCGTCAAAAGAGATTCAACATTTCAATTCTGATCCAGTGATAAAGGTATTTTATAGAAACTCTGAATATTTGTGATTTTGACGAAATGGATACTCCTTTGGTAGTAGAAGTAAAGGATCATCCTTGATCGAAATTCAAATGGCATTCCTATAAATCTCTTGAGACCGACCCCTTAGGATCCTTTTAATCGGTCCCACATGGAGTTTTGCATATGAAAGACATTAGGGTTTATATCCATGTGAATCTTGAAGAACTGGGAAGTTCCCAAATTTTGGATCTCTACGGACATCACATTGTTGATGAAAATTTCCATGTAAATCCAGAGCATAAGATCTTGGAAACTAAGAAATTTGTACAGATGGCTAAATTTCTTGTTTTTATGGAATTAGAATGGGTGCAATATATTTTAAGCTGAGTACATGATGAATTCATGTAGCTAACCATCCCATTTAAAATCACCAAGGAAGCTATCAGTGCAGTAACCAGTTTAAATTCCTCCTGCGGGTTGCCCATTCTCAAATCAGTGAAAAATCAAACTGTCACAGATGCAACTAGATTGACTTATGACAGAAGGGAAATGACTATTGACAAAATCACGGATATGGATGTAAAATTTTCTTCCATGGTAATTATTTACAAAATCTACCACTCTAGTTGAGAAAATTCAATATCCGACACAACCATCTATGCAGCCTTCCAAATGGTCAAAGAAAATGCTGATTACGATCTATGTGAATTGCTGAGAATCCAGCTAATGGAAAACCTGTCCAAGATAAAGAAGGACAAGAAAAATTCATTCAAATACAGAACCTTGATTTTATGCCTATTTTTTTACTTCATGAATGAGATTCCAAGAATTGAAAAAATTTAGTGGAGAAAAGACATTCTGGTAATTGAACAAATTAGAGATCAATTGCATAGTTTTGGAGACACAAAATCAAGAAATGCCTCTATGTGGGGATATTTCAAGGAATTCTAGAAAATGATGCAAGCAAGAGAGAGGATTCCCACCTCTATTATAAAAAAATACAAATACTCTATTTTCTTCATGGTGAGCATTGATCAGTGCATGATGGAGGCAGCTGAACCCAGAATGGTCTGGATTATGCCTATGGGTTATGAAGTTAATGGACAGTCTTGGACATGTATGCTCAACATATTTTGAGCAAACTGATTGATCTGGTAGAGGAAAGTTTTGGAACCTATGCTGAAAAAGATAAACAGGTTCATAGTGAATTGAGAAATCCTGTTGGCACTAAGAGTGTAAGGAAAGAAGTTGAGATTTTTGCAGAAAGTATGGGAATTCCTCCAAAATTGATCAAAAGGGTAGAGAGAAAAGAGATGAAGATGAAGCTGCAAGGCAAGCTGCCAAAGAAGCATCAAAGACAAAATCAGATGGTCTGGTAGTACAATCTAGCAAAGCTAGGGCAACAAGAAGCTTTGTTTCCTAGTCAGCCCCTGTAGTAAAGGTCACACCTATAAAAACTGAGCCTAAGAAATCCGAAAAGGAAGGGAAGAAGAAAAGAAAAAGAGTGTATATGGCTATCTCAGATGATGAAGAGATAAAATCTAACAAAGAAATCAAGGAGATTTGAAGCCAAGACACTAAAGCAGTAGCAGTTGCACAAAGTAATCCTTCCAGTGAAGGTGTTCAGGCCAAGAAGAAAGAAAAGGAAAATGAATCAGGTATGACTATGCAAGCTATTGAAAATGTAATGATTCAATATGGAAACTTGAAACGCTTCAAAAATGGTATGAATCTTTCAATGTTTCTGATAAAAGAATTTTGGAAGAGGCAACTATAAAATACATGAATGTTTTCAATAAATTTCTAATTGAAATAATGAATAGTTTTCCGAATATTTTATATGACATTTTGGAAGCCAGGAGGTTAAGTGCCAGAGATGAAAAACAAATGAGAGAAAGGATTCTAGCCGAACTATGTCCAGTTATGACTTTAGATGAAATGAAGGCACTCCTGAATAGATCAGAAAATAAGTTCAAAATAAAAACAAGGGTTAACAAACTCATTATTGGTAAAACAAAGGATTTCATAAAGGAAACTGAGGAAATTTTAAGGGAAATACTGCTAAATGAAAATATTGATACTGTGACTAAGGAAACCCATGTTGATAATGTTTTCCCTCATTTAGAAAATGAAGTAGGAGAAAGAAATGTTGATGATAATGTTGGAAATGATGATAATACTAACATTCCTATGGAAGTGGAGGCACCTAAAAATAATTCAGAAGAAAAATTAGTTGAAAAATCTGAAGCCATTCCCACCCATTCAGCCGAGGAAACTCTTGTCAAAGGAAAGGAAGATGTTTCAATTTCTACAAGAGATACTACTGAAGTTGTCAGGAAATTTTTGGACACATAAAAGAAAGAACTGGATACAAAATTGATCAATGGCCCCATTCACTTATCTACCTTGAGCCCAATCCAAAAGATGAGAATAGCTACACTTGCTCAAGCTCAGGCAAGAGTGGGGTTACTAAAATATCATGTTGAGGACAATAAACTGTTAAATATGGCATCCAGAGTACTGGAGAAACTAATGCCATCTTATGTAAAAGATCTGGCTAGCTCATCCTCATGTGAGCTAAGAAGGCTAATCAGCTTGGTTGACACTTGAATTTTGAATCATTTGAAAAATCAGCCATGACAAAAGTGTGAAAGGAATTCAATGCTAAAATATTTAGTAGCATGGTATAACTGATTGATCAAGATAAAAAACTCTTGACTAGATGCACTAAGAATATGAAGGGAGCTCTATCTTAAGGCGGAAAAATTTATAAAGCATTCCTATCCTTTTCAAAATTTACATAAGAAAATGAAAAGAAGGTCAAGGAGTTGGAACTCAAACTGAATACTATCTCTAAAGTATTTGATTTGGTAACCAGTAGTGTTGGGAAAGCAGAAGGTGAAGTGATATCTCTGCTTAGCAAGATACAAGGATTGAAATATGAAAATGATAAAACTATTGCCAGAATTTGTGAACTTCAGAGCAACATCTATCCAAAACTTGACATATTGTCAAGTGCTCTCAAAGAAGGAGAGAAGTCTTTAAAAGTTACAGATCCATCAAATTTGGAGTCCCTGAAGGCTCAATCCTTTCTAATATGTGGTCACATCACAATCTTGGAAAGTCTTAGAAAGGTTTGGGATGCAAATCTAGATCAACTAAAGAAAGACTTTGCTGATATTTTTCTGTTCATGTAAGCTATAGTTTTTGCTCAAAATTTTTGTGTATCGATACATTTTTGGCGTTCGACACCTACCTTTTCCATTGATGCCAAAGGGGGAGAAGGAATAGAGTGAAAAATGCTTAATATTATCAAGGGGGGTATTGGAGGATCACATTTTTGAATTTTTGTTGACCGGTACAGTCTATCTTGGCACTTGGTCTGACACTTAGCCATTTTTCACTAAGTGTTGCCATCAATGCTAAAGGGGGAGATTGTTGGAAAGAGATATTGTGAGGATCACTTGGTGTTGTCATTGATGGCAACCATAATGGATGCTTAGATATGTGCACCACCATTTGTCCATACCAGCAGGAAGATTGAACATTGTCAAACAAGAACAGAGTATCCGACGACACAGTGTTCATCAATCTGAAAGATGATCACAGGTTATTATTTTTCTTCATGCATCTCAAGGAATATTTGTTGACATATCATCTTTGTCTTTACTGAAGCATAGTGGCTCGTACCAGATTATGTGAAAGATAGAAGATTCGGTTGTGGTGTTCTCAGGTTTTCTTGTATTAAGGCTGACTATTTGAATATACTAGTTGCGGATGTATGGGAACCAAGTAATTAAGTATAATTTTTTTTATATGTCATCATTTGGGTCTTAGCCAAGTTGTGGCCTACTTTGTGGGTACGCATTGTATATTTCTTATATTATGAGCTGAAAATTGTAACTATTTTGTATTCTATTGAAGCCGACTGTGTGCAAAATAAATCTATGTTGTGGATATATATACTTGATTCTCCATACCATTTTGTGTGGTTTACAAGGTGTGTCATTATCCGATTAGCGAGTCAAAGAAGAGCAGAGGTGTGATAATGTACAGTTTCACTTGTGCATAGATGATCTGTATTGTGTGTACAAGCAGAGCAAAATTTCAGTTTGTAGGAGAACAAATCAATTTATGTACTTTAACTTGAACTGTAATCAAGCATGATAGATGCTAATCTTTCAGTTCAAATTGTCAAATGGTTTTAATCTGAACTCTTTTCTTTTGAGTAGTGAGCTCTAGTCAGTGTGCCTGAATGCAAGTGCATTCCCTTGTAATATTCTCTTTTGAGTATACTCATAATCATACTTGTGGATTGGCCATCCACCGTGGTTTTTCCCCTAACAAGGTTTCCACGTAAAAATATTGGTGTTATGGTGTTGCACTTTCTTTCTTATTTATGCATTATGAATGTATGTTACTGATGCACTAAGAGTTAAACATTATTAAAGTTAATTTTGCATAGCACTGATTCACCCCTTGGTCAGTGTGGCTTGTTTCCAACATGACCTTTGTTTTTTAGTTCATATAATATTGAAATTTGATCTATTTAGGGGAAATATTTGATACTATGCATATTATGGCCTTTGTCGAATTTCTTCTTTATGTCATTCATGTTAAAAAACATTGTGTTAATCTTATTTTAATACTTTGGGTATCTAATTTCCATGTTGTTAAGCTTTCTATGTTGAATAATAGATTTTGGAATATTGATTGTCTTTTGAATTTTTCCATTTTTTGTAAAAGTTGTTATTTTCTATATTATGTCGTGAAAGGGAGAAAGGGTTTTGTAATTTTCTGGATATTTCTGTTAACCTGTAGAGTTTTCTTATGTGTGATCAAACCTTAATGGGTGCTTCTAGTGGGGAGATTTGAAAGACTTCATTTTGCTAAATCACTAAGCCTTTGTTGCGTGTTCTCTTCCCAACATTAAAGGGTTTGTTGCATTTTTTTGTCTATTATATCAGTTATAAGGAACAAGTTGAGGTTTGAAATGTTGTAAAAGCTTTGGTGCATCGCCATTTTTATATTTTATTCACATTTCTTTCTACATTTTCCCCCAAACACAAAGAAGGGTTGACTTTCTATAAAAATGTTAGAGGTTATTCACTGAGGTGCAAATTGGTCCCCCACTCGCTGAATTTCCCATAAGGCTATCAGAGAGGTGCAAGCTTTGATGATCGACACATTCATTAGTAGAATGACCATGAATTCTATGATATGCACAAAATTAACTCTTGTAGTAAAAATTCTTTTTTGTTCTTGTAGGGAGAGATATTAAACGATCTTGGAGAATTCTTGACAAGATACTCTCTTGATCAAAAGTATGAGATGTTCCTTTAGTTTGCGATAAAGATATCTCTTTCTTAGTGTTAGGTATCATACTTACACAAGACTCTTTAGATAGTGAAATTTTGTACTCTCCTTTATAGGAGGGTGTAAAATATATCGAATTCGAATCATAAGTTTTTTTTATGATGACAATAATATTAAGCGAGGACTTCTTTGTTTCTTTCATTTATTTTGAAGGACAATAACCAATACCACTAATGTCTATCAGTTCAGGATGCACTAATGTTAAATTTGGCTTAGAATAATCTTTTATAAGAGTGTTGATATTGAGTGAAGACTTCTTTATTTATTTTGAGGGACTATACACAAGACCACTAGTCTT
>CM021100.1:556755657-556769406 GCA_007115665.2 Sequoiadendron giganteum | reverse complement strand
TAATTGTAAACTGGATTTCACCCAGAAAGGCAACAAAGGTACTCAATTCACTGTAATGTAAAAATTGTATTATAATCAGTTTATATTTGTCCTGAACACAAATAAGTAATCATAATCTTACATGTCGGAGAATATTCAAAGCACATCTGACACCACAAACATATAAGCCATATAGATTCTTACTAGCCTGTAGCTTTACAACTTGCACCCACGATAAAATATTAGTATATAATCGACGCTCCCCTTTAATATCACCACTTGCATTAGCTCACAACCACTATTTTAATACAAGTGGCACGAAGAGAACAACTAAGAACCAAGAATGTCCCATCACCAAATCCAATCCAACCCACCCCCTATCCCACTATGTCATCAATACAACCCTGAAATGAAAAGAAATCCTTCATAACTGTCCCATTTGTCAAATCCATTCGCACAACAACTGGTTAAAACTCCTCTTTTTCCATCTACAACCACCAAAAAAATGGTAGTAAGGCCACCACAATCGCCTAACCAGAAGAAAAAATATTGCACGCCATAAGTACATACATACATTGCAATTGAAGGCACCCAACAAAATATTCAAACTTGAAAAAGGAGGACAAAATTAAAGACTCCATACCAAACAACATTGAGCATATAAAGATATTTTCAAATTCAAATTAGTATTTCCATTTACCATGTCTCACTTTCATGTTCACTGCAAATTTTTCCTAGAGGTAGATGAACAAGGAGGACAAGAAGAAGTAGCACCAACAACACACTATCAACATCTAGGTACTCTACACAAACAAACTGTTTATGCCTATGAATGCCAATCTCAAACTTCTTGTTTATGCCTACGAATTCCAATATGTTCAATGTTATGCAAGTGATTTTAACCATACAATACATACCTTTTCTTTTTCATATAAACAAATCATGTCCATTTGGGGTTTAAACTTACACTATTTGTCAATGTCCAAGAAGTTCATTCCATTTTCTAGGTTCTTATTACGTTGTCTATGCCTCCCGACATAGATCTGTTATATTTTCTTTAAAAGTTATGTGACCCACAAACTTGTAACTCAATATCTATGGTTTCAACTTTTAGAGATTATGTATGTCACGCCATTTAAGTTTGTTTGTTGTAATTTTCTTATGCTCAATATGGCTGCCAATATAGATCAGTTCTATGCACCCTAACTACATTTCTAGCATATGAAAGTGACTATTATATCTGGTGTTTCAACTTTCTTTATTTTTAATGTCAATCTGTTCAATACTATGTAAGTGATTTTCACCATACAACACATACCTTTGCTTTTCCATATAAACTATTCATGTCCATATGCCAATATGTTGTATGTGATGGTAACGTTTCTCAAAAAAACCTATTACTCAACATCTAGGGTTTTAGCTTACACTGTTTGTTAATGTCCAAGAAGTTATTTTCATTTTATGGGTTCTTATTATGCTGTCTATGCCTCCCAATATAGATCTGTTATATTCTCCTTAAAATTTATGTGACCCACAAACCTATAACTCAATATCTGGGGTTTCAACTTACAAAGTTGTCGGACTTTTCTTATGCTCAATATGGCTACCAATATAGATCAGTTCTATGCACCCTAACTTCTTTTCGAGCATATTAAAGTGACTATTATATCTGGTGTTTCAACTTTATTTATTTATGAATGTCAAGTAATTTCAGTTCAATTCCTTGTATTTTTGTTACATTCTATATGCCTGGGTATATAAATTAGTTATTTGCACTCTAAATGTTTTTCACCCACTACCCTATGACTCAATATCTGGGGTTTCAACTTAACACTATTTATGGATGTCAAGTCTTTCGAGTTCATTACAATGTGATTGTTGCACAAGGCCTGGTCACTCTTATGAATGGCAATGTCATTTTTGCAATAGATTATTTTTAACTCACTAGCTGGGGTTTCCTCTTTTAATGTTTATGATTGTGTATGAATGTTCATTTTCAATATTTTCATATATCACAAAATTGTAACCCAATATCATGGTGTTTCATGCTTCATGCTTGTTGATCAATGACAATGAATTTTGGATATCTACATTGTAAGTTCCAATCGGCTTTATGGCATTACACAAACTCCTTTCATTTTAAAAAAAAAATTGAAACATGTGCAATTCAAAAAAATTAGTATGATCACATAAAACTTTAACACTTACCGAATTTACCATTATAAACTATCAGCTAGCAAAATAAAGGAATTAAAAAAAAAACATGCATCACTCTTTCTTTAAGGGTCTTCAATGTTGTTTCTTATCATTGTTTCAAACATGTCTAAATAATGTGTGTAGGTTCAATATAAAGTTGGTATGAGGTCCAAGCCAATGAAGAGAGCCACCACGAGGTGGCCTGCATGTAAAAGAGGGGTTTCATTTCCCCCTGAAGAAGAACAAAATGTAGAAGTGGAGACAGTTGTCATATTTACTTCTCCATAAGGCAGGTAGACTACAACATCACGACATTGGGAATTGACAATGAAAGATACAGTTAATCATCAAACAAATGACATGGTGGTCAACTAGCATGAGGAACATAATGATGAAATGATTCTTCCCTTAGCCCCTACCCCACTGTTTTGGCTGGCAGATGGATCTATGAATATGGGTAATGATAGTCTAAGTCTTCCATCACCCCTCACCCAACCCTCTTGGTTGGTAGAGGGAGATAATGATGAGGTTTATGACAGTTTAAGCCTTCCCTCAGCCCCTACCCAACCATCTTGGTTGGCGGATGGAGCCAAAAATTTGGGTATTATCTTGCAGTGTGAAGAAGAGCAAGGAACTTATTCATTGCCTTCTCCCCCTGACACTTTTTCCATACCACAGTTGCTAGATTACTATCCAGATATGAGCAACAAAATAGAATAGGAGGAGGAAGACAAAGCTATAAAGAAACAAGATAGGAATGAGGGAGAGAAGAAGGAGCGAGAGACAGTTCAAAGGATACAAGATAGGAAGGAGATAAAGCAAAAGAGGGACCAAGACCGAGTTCAAAAGAAACAAGATAAAAATAAAAAGGTAGGACAAGATGGAGTAAGAGAGGGTTCAAAAGAAACAAGATAGGAAGTAAATACATATAAGTAGTCCTACAAACCCATTAGCACACAGCCATGCCTTGTTTCGGGATATATTGAACATATACATCCCTATATTTGGGGAGTTCAATGTCAATTCAAGTCTCAACCCAAATGTAGGCTACACTCCACTATCTATTGCAAATAGTTGTTCAACACCATTGCATGTAATTAGCACTCAATTTACAAATACAAATGTAAATCATGTGAGGACAACTTAGAACACACAAGAAAGAGACTAGAACACATCTTCAGATGTTTATCTTGGCATGCTTGATTGATGTTGGGAGTGACCATCACTACAACTATGTGAGTGATTGGCTATGTTTTTGTTGTGTATTCCGGGCTGCAAGATATAGTTCAATTGTTTTTTGTTTAATTTTGTTCTTGGGGATTGTAATACCCTGATATTAAGGAGATAAATTTTCTTGCCATGTCACCCTGCCACTTGTGCATCAACCCATATATATATTTTTTTTAAAATAATGACCTTGCCATCTGTCACATATTTTTTACACTAACGTGTCCAAAATGAGCTGACTTTTCCCTCCACCCAAAAGTGGAGCCCACCCCCCTCCTTAATCAGTGAGAACATCTATGTAGACAGGATCAGACGATTGCGTGTACAAGACAACCTCGCCACCCTGAACCATCAGTTTAGAGTATTAACCGCTCGTCACCTCCTTCATTTCCTCCACTAACCAACTTCCCTTACGTATTGCTTCACATTTACTCAGAGTGTCAGGAAAGTATATCAGAGATCAAGGTTCATTTAATGCTCCAAATTATCGCATATCCTACCCACTCTCATTCCTTTTTGTTTGTAAACATTCTTGACCATTTTATTTGCTTTCGCTCTGAAACATGTTGGGTCATTCATTGAAGAGGCTTCTTTTCACGAAAGTATTTTTAGTATTAAACCATGTTGCATACACTGATAATTTGTAAAGTATAATGATACATAGTTTAATACTTAAATTCTCTTCTGAAAAAGAAATCTCTTCAATGCTATAACCTCCAATGTCTCTACATATTTTTGTCCAATAATATGTAAATGTTCTTGCCAGCATTATGCACATTCGTGTATTTAAGATTTTATATCAAATAGATTTGTTTATTGGTTTATGAAATGGATATGTTTATGGGCCTAATTAGCAAAATGATGTCCATGTTGGCAGTGTAGTGTAATTGCTTGTTAATGGAAGTCTACTTAATTATACTCAAACTTTGTTTATGGTGATTGCTTGATTAGACTGAAATGTACAACAGATTTCGCATAAATATTGCATGTATAGAACATTATGCATTAACAACCACTAACAATATCACTTGAATCTTCATATAGTCATGGACACAACACTAGCAAACACCATTTACATGATATAGAATGTATAAAGTGCAACAACCTCTTGTGTATAATATAATGGAATTGGTCATGGGATAGTCTTGGATCTTTGATGTTATCGTGCCATTTGATGTACAAAAATATTGGCAGTGATGTAATGCAAGTGGTGATATATTAGGGGAGTGTTGGTTATACTAATTTGATTATTTTGTTGCATGTTTTAATGCTACAGGCCATCAATAATCAATATGTCTTGTATGTTTGTGGTATCAGATGTGCTTTGAATATTCTATGACATGTAAGATTGTGAATAACTATTTGTATTTGGGACAAATATAAATTGATTATAATACAATTTTTCCAGTACAGTGACTACAATTGTTAGAATTAATTATTTTTCTTACCAACAATATAGAATTGCTAGAATTGATGAGGTGGAATACACACACACACACACACACATATCTAGATATATATCTATATATCTATATATATATATATATATATCTAGATATATATATATATATATCTAGATATATATATGTGTGTGTGTGTGTGTGTATGTTCAAATTTGACCCGCCCTACTTCCTTTCGCCTATTCCTCATTGCACAATCAATCATTATGCACATACATATATTATGTGCATAGATTACTGCATGTACAGACATAGTGGATGTCCATATGTATGTGCATGCAGTAATCTATGAACATTCATACCTACATTCATATATATGTACATGCACAATAAATTTGTATTTTAATTTGGAAGGTTCTATGCCATTCACTTGTATTATTCTATTCTTTGGTGCACTTGTTTATTAACTTGTATAGACATAAAAGTTCATATATAAACGTATGTCCATATACATATTAAAAGCATAGGTGGCACGGTCACGTGGCAGGCAATTCAATGATGACAGATTATGGCTAACCATGAGGGGAAAGAAACATAAGAAATAGCAACCCATTAAAGACAAAGTGATGCTAGATAGAAGCATTATTTTCCTTGAAAAATAAAGTGTGTTTAAGAACACGAAATTTGGAAGTGTTCATAAACACCCTAGATGCCATACACTTCATCAAGCACATTTTGCATGCACCAAGAAAGCCATAAAATTCCTTCAATTTAAGAAACACCAAAATAATATGATCAAAACCAGTGAGACAACAAAAAACCATTTATTGACAGGAGAAAGTGGTAGAGCCTTAGTGAGGTTAGAAACCTCGCCTATATAGTATGTATTTTCCCGATGTTGTGTCTTGTTGCACTCACCTTTATCTTGCTTGCTGCGAGAACAAATGAAAGGGAGATGAATCAATACATAAAGAATTTTACACATACTTATATTACACAAATGTAGGCAATGCTTAGCTTAATACACAAATAAATTAGTAGACTGTATACCTTTCATTTGCAACTCACCATCAACAAAGCTTGGAAGGAACAATGGGCTCGACTGAACATGTATTTCTTTGCACACCGATGAAGTAGAGTGAACAAGACACAAAATGAGAAGGTGTCAACCGAATATACCATAATCTCTATGATATATGGACATACATATATACATACATATATACTTACATATATACATACATACACATATATATATACATATATGTACATATAAACATATATAGATACATAAATATCTATATGTATATATATATATGTGCATACATACATACAACATGCATACATATATATATATATATATTATGCCTCATTAATTCTAGTAATTCTATATTCGTGGTTACAAGAAAAGTAATTCATGCAACCAATTGTAAACAGTATCATGTAGAAACATGTGGACCTCCAAACATATGGTGTATAGGACCCCCTTAATATGCAATTGGGAAAAAGTTTTCATCCACAAAGTCAACAAGGGTACTCGAATCACTATACCACCAAAATAGTATTATAATTGGTTTATATTTGTCCCAAACACAAATAATTATTTGTAGTCTTACATGTCATACAATATTCAAAACACATCTGATACCACAAACATACAAGCCATATTGATTGTTAATGGCCCGTAGCATTAAAACATGCAGACAAAACATAAAATTAGTATAACCCACACTCCCCTTAAATATATGTTGTTGCTTATGCTCTTACACAGTCCGTATAAAAGAACAACTTCATTTTTTATACACATATTGCATGTTAATGGCCTCTAGCATTAAAACATGTAACCAAAATTTAAAAATTGTATATCCCACACTCCCCTATAATATCACCACTTGCATTACATCGCCACCAATATTTTAACACATCCAATTGCAAGAGAACAACAAAGATCCAAGACTATCCCACCACCAAATCCAATCCAACCCTCTCCCTATCCCACTTTGCATAGCATACAACAGATTGGCATTCAAAGGCTTAAAGAATTAATAAAAAAGTAATGGTAAGATTGGAAATTGGAAAAGATTGAGAAATGTATGTTTGAATTTGTAAATCTATAATGGTGGTTTGTTATATAGAGTCTTTAATTTTCTTCCTCCTTTATCAAATTTGGAAACTTGTTTGGATTCCTTCAATTGCAGAGATTGCATGTATTATGGTGGGCTTAACACATTATTTTTTTGTGGTTGCATGTGACAAAGGAGGAGAAGGAAACTGTAGTTGAATGTCTACAGTTTCATGCCTATATGAATATGGAATTAATTAAATAGTGAAGTTGTTCTTGTCGATGGAGAGTGTAATGAATCCTTCATTCCATTGGTTAGACTCTCCATAAAAAAGAACAAATTCACTTTTTTATTTGGGGAGTTGAATGTCTCCAGTTCCATGTATATATGAATATGGAAGTGAGTCATGGTAAATGGAAATTGGAAAATATGGAGATATGCATTTTTATGTTTGTAAATCTCTTTATATGTTCAATGTTGGTTTGGTATGGAATCTTTAAATGCATGGTAGAATATCTTCGAATAAAAACTAGTAAATTCATTTTCATATTTTGGAAAAAGAAAAAAATAGCAAAGAAAAAATTGCAGAATGAAAGTTTGTGCATTGTCAAACAAATGAATACAAGTGCATGGTAGATAACCCTCTAATTGTGAACCAGTCAACCCCTTTCCATGTTTGGTAGTATGAATGGAATTATATATGTAATTATATATGTAATTATATATATGTATATATGTATATGTATATGTAAATATATATATATATGTGTGCGTGTGTGTGTGTGTGTGCATGCATATATATATATGTATATATATGTATATATAATTGCATATACATATATATGTATATGTAATTATATATATAATTACATATATATATATATAGTTGCATATATATAAATATATAATAACATATACATATATGTGTGTGTGTGTGTGTGTTCTTATATATTTGTTATTATATATATATCTAATGTATATATAAATATACATATATAAGGACAGATATATATATATATATGTATGTAATTATCTATATATATATATATATATATATATATGGGTGGATGCACAAGTGGCAGGGTGACGTGGAGGCCTAATAAATAAATAAATATATATATATACATATATTTGTATATGTATAGAAATATTTGTATGTATTATTTTTTACCTTCCATGCACAATATATATATATAGAAATACATATATAGGAAGAGAATAATATAATTGCATGGTAGAATATCTTTGAAATGAAACAAAGTGAATCCATTTGCATATTTGAGAATAATAAACAAATATTAAAGGCAAATTGCAAAGTTAGTTTGTGCATTGTCAAAGAGAGGACTACAAGTTCATAGCAGAAAACCCTAAAATTGTGAACCAGTGAAAACCAGTCAAACCATATACATGTATGGAAATATGTATGTATTATTGTCTTCTTCCATGTACAATATGTATATGTATGTATGGAAAAAAAATACATATATAAGAAAAAAAATATATAAAAACAAGTGAATCCATGTTGATATTTGGGAATAACATTAAAATATTGAAGGGGAATTGTAGAGTCAAAGTTTGTGTATTGTCAAAGATAAAATCCTGTAATTTAGAACCAGTGAAACCATTTCCATGTTTGGTAGTAACAATGAAATGAAAAATGCATTTCACAGACATAACTATTGTGCATGGAAGAATAGAATAATACATAAACATGACATAATATCTTCGAAAGTAAAACAAGTCATACCATTTTTATATTTTAGAATAACATGATAATATTTTAAGCAAATCGTAGACATGAAGTTTGTGCAATGAGGAAGACACAAATGCAAGTGCATGATAGAAACCCTCGAAATGATAGACATTATAGCCTTATGAATATTTCCTAGTAACAAGCAAATATTTGTTCTTACAAGTGCATGGGAAAAAACCATCTAGTTTTGAACCAGTGTAAACCTTTCCATGTATGCTAGTAACAATCAAATAAAATAAGCATTTCACAGACATAACTATTGTGCATGGAAGAATGGAATAATACTTTTGCATGCTAGAATATCTTCGAAATAAAAACCAGTCATACCATTTTCATATTTCGGAATAACATGGGAATATTATAAGAAAATTGCACCGGTAAAGTTCGTGCAATGAGCAAGACACAAATGCAAGTGCATGGCAGAAACCCTTGAAATGATGAACATTAAAACCCTATGAATATATCATAGTAATAGACATATATATTGTAACCATTTCCGTATTTTGGAATAACAAAGAAATCTAATATAAAAAATTGTAGAGTTAAAGTTTGTGGAATGATGAACAGAGGAATACAAAACTAGTCAAGCCCTTTCCATATTTCGTTGAAGAAGTGCAATAGTAATGAAAAACCATTAAAAACCGTCAAACCCATTTCATATTTCGTATAAGGAAGCAAATAGGAAAAACACAATGCAAAGTAAACGTTGTGCAATGAAGAATAAAAGAGTTCGAGTATAGAGACTGGTAGAGGCTAAGCGAGGTTGTAAACCTCACCTGAAAGAGAAATGGAGCTATCAAGAGTGCAGAGCCGAAGGAAGAAGCGTGAAGAGCCGAACAATGAAGCGTGGAGAGCCAAACAAGTTTCAGAGCGAAGCCAAACGAAGAGTCGAGAATGTTTGCAAACAAAAGGAATGAGAGTAAGTGGGATATGCAAGAAGGTGAAGCATTGAATGAATCTTGATCTTCGATTCACGCACCTGACAGTCCTAGTAAATGTGAAGCAACACGTAAGACAAGTTGGTCAGTGGATGAAACGAAAGAGGCGATGAGCATTTAATGCTCTAAACTGATGGTTCAGGGTGGCGAGGTTGTCATGTACACATGACCACCCGATCCTGTGTACGTAGATGTTCTCGCTGATTAAGGAGGGGGGTGGGCTCCACTTTCGGGCGGAGGGCAAAATTGGCCCGTTTTGGACACGTCAGCGTAAAACGTATGTGACAGGTGGTGGGGTTATCATTTTTTTTTTAAATAATATGGATCGATGCACAAGTGGCAAGGTGATATGGCGGTCTAGTTTTTAAATTTTTTTGGTCCACGTGAACTCGCAAAGTTGGTAGGGCCCCTCTCCCCTAAGGCCTAAATCACACTTTCTCCTATATCACAATGGAAGGGAAAAAACTGATTGAAGAAACACCCACTTGGATACTATCCACTGTTTAAGGCCCAAAATGGTGAATCAAGGATTTGGTTCTTTCTTTGACTTGATTTGATAATGCCAATGAGTACTTATGTCAGCTATTGAATTGCAACAAAGTACAATGATTTCAAAAAATTTAATAGAACTCATTCCAAAAGTAAAATATGATAAAACTCATAAGATAAATTTAATAGAAACTAAGGTGTATTAAGAGGATAAAATAGAACTTGCAAAATAGACCTTAGAATCTAATTTTACACGATGTCACAACAATTGCTATCTCTGTAGCGTTCCCTAAGTATTTCAACAGCCTCAACCAATGGCTTACAGAACGTGAAAACGTCGAAAATAAAATTAAAAGAAAAGGAATATGAAGGCGAAAACGTCAAAAATGGCAAAGCAAGTCATACTCTAACGTTGGAACACTTGTATATTTTCTGCATGCCAAAGCGCAAAAAACTACAGTTTCTACAAGAAGTGGCAATCTTTCCTAGTCAAACAGTTAGCATTAGTTGAGGAGATCTGACAGCTGTTGTAAGCATCCAAACGACGCGGTTATCCCTTACCTGTTTAAACAGATTCAGATCATCGCCCGCCGGCAGTGGCGCACCCTTCCCTATATATACTCTCATCTGTATTACTTGTTTAACGAAATCATCTGCATACTCTCATTTGTATTAGCTACTTGTTTAACGAAATCATTTTAAGCGAGATGGCGAATAAGAGAATTAGTGTTGCCTCTGTGCTGGCTGTTTTGTTACTGCTTAGCACTTCATCAACAGCCATTACAAGTCAGTATATACATAAAAGTTAGTATATTAGTTTTTGTTGATGTTAATTCTTTAATGTGTGTGGAATGTTGATTGCAGGTACTCCTGACAATTGCTTAACTGATCCTGTGACCAAATGTAGTGACTGCGCAGCTGAGATAAAAGGGCATTATAATAAAGGGTTATATAAATGTCTTAACGCTGCAAAAGGTGGATTCATCTGTTGTGAATGTAATGAGTGTTGAGCAGAGAAATATTAATAGTTTCTCATAAATAATGTGGCCTTCGTCACCAAGTTCCTCTTATTGTAATGCACGATTCCTCCAATAATAATAGTATATTTTTATTGGAAATACTTTTCCCTGAAAAAGTTGTGGGTGCTTTCGACTGTTAGGAATTTTGTTATTTTCACTATTTCATTTAATTTATAGATGACAAAGAATTGATGAATCGGATTAATTCTGGAGTTCATTCTGTCCCCCCATTACATGGCCTGATCTTTACATAGACAGTGAATCAGTGCTTTACATTATAGCATTACATTTGTGCCTTCTAGCTGTGCATATATATAGATTTTTTTTTTTTTAAATTTGTTGTATTGTATTAGTTATAGTATGAACAGCATAAAATACAGTAAGATCTGTAGCAGTGCATATATGCCATAGCTGGTTCTTACAAACTGACAGAAAAAGTGTTTCCAAAATACAGAAGCATGTTTCAGTCTGTTGCTTGAGGAGGGTCCGACCAGCCTCGCATGAGCGAGGGCAGAGGATTGAAAATTATTATGAACACCATTCCATTTTCCATTATTTCATTTGTTTCTTACATTACCAATTTTCACGTTCTTAAATATTTACATCTTGGTTAATTTTGTACACTCAATATACTTTTGTCCTTCTTTTTGCCAAAAACAAATAATATATTAATTTTAAATCTAAAAAATTATGTATAATGATTTTCTAACAATAATCACTATCACTAAATTTGATCGACTAAAAATTCAGATATGATAACTAAAATTCCACCACCTCAGAGATCTAGAAGAATTCACAAAACCAAAAAGGTTTATATAACCTAAATTAATAGAAAAGTGATCAACCCAAATCATTTTATGTTGAAAAGATTGATATGATGATAAAGTTATCTTGTCCAGAATAGAAGGTGGGTTTAAGAATTGAGAATTTAAGAATAAAATTCCCAAGAATCTATCCAAAAAGGAACATTAAATCTTGAATTAAATATCCAAAAATAACCTTGATTCACAAGAGATTCTCCCTTCTTAATAGTATTTGAAATCATTGATCCTTTCCTAGCTAGACTCATTCTCAAAACCTCTACAATAAGCACCACATAAATATTTATGGTGAAGATGTATATCCAAAGGTAATTTCCTTGCTAATACCATCACAATAGGTTTAGCAACATTGAGGTGGGAAAATGGGATCTATGACCTCAATCACCCTTTCTCCTACATCACAATGGAAGGATCAAAACAATATCAGAAATACCCACTTGGCTATTAACCACTATGGAAAAGCTAGAATGGTGGTCTATAGTTTTGGTTCTTTCTTTGGGAGGTTGATTGATTAATTGTGAATTCACTTGATTTGATGATGTAAATATGTAATTAGGTTATTTATGCAACTATACAAAATTATTATGATTTCATAGAAGCATAAAATATAAACACAAAATGGATTAGAGAATAGTACATTGTAGAGATAGAGTAACTTGGCATGTAAATCAGAGCTCAAACTAGGTAGATAGGGGCAGTAGCATAATAGAAATATGAATGTAGATATTTGAAATCATAAATCAAATATTAGATGTTCACTGTTTGTAGGTTCTTCGCTTCTAAACTCAAATTTGGAATTTCCTTTATCGATAATTAATTTAAATTTCCCTAATTTGCTGACATGTGAGGCTTGAATGCTTGAGCTTGCATTTGGTCTTTAATCCTTTCCACTTTAAATCTCTCACCTACAAATAGGAGAGAAGAGAAAGGGATGTGTCATGTAGGGCCTTACCTAAGAGAAACCTAATTTTGGTTTTTCCACCTTCACAATTTTATGATGATGTAAAGAGTACTTACCTTTGGTTTGAAGACTCAAAATGGATAAAAGTAATTATAAATTGATAAGTGTTGTAACTTACCACTCAACTCTACTTTCCTTGATGAAATGAAGTCATTATACTCATCACCTTCAATCGTAATTGGATGCTTGATTATAGATTGTACAATTGTTAGTACTGACAAAAAAGCTAAACATAAAAAAATTATAAACTTACATTTATACTTGATGTATTTCTTATATGAATCTTGACTAATAATAAGTGTTTTAAACTCAACCAATTCTACTATTGAACACTTTTTTAGGATTCCAAATTGACATTAAGCTCTCTTGTTATTGCCTTGCGATTTCAAATGGTGAAAAAGTCTTGTATTTATATGCATTTCTTTAACTCCAATAAAATCAATTAACAAAAGCTAAGAACGCTGACAAATGAACTTAAATTTATAAATGTGTAAGGCCACCTGGTCAACTCCCCATAATATGTGTGGGAATTTTCTAGTATGTGGTAGGAATATGCCTCAAGACATAGAATTCATATAGTCAAGGTAGATTTAGTTTTTACCTATAGATTATTTTACCTACACTATGATAATGTTCTTTTAGTGTAGAAAATTGTCTCCGTTTACATTTTCACACTTAATTTGAGAATTATTAACATTAAAATGGACCTAATATCACCTTGATCTATTGTTGTAATGTGTTTTTCACATTCACATTGGATTTAGGGCCCTTTTCAGCTAAAAAAAACTAATTTTAAACCTAAATTTAATGTTGTAAAGTGTATTTATTTACACTTTCACATTGATTTTTGGGCCTTCTTGCATTTATGACCTTCATATCATCATTAATAGGACCCTAAGACAC
>CM021100.1:556553592-556755557 GCA_007115665.2 Sequoiadendron giganteum | reverse complement strand
GATGGTATTAGCAAGGAAATTACCTTTGGATATACATCTTCACCATAAATATTTATGTGGTGCTTATTGTAGAGGTTTTGAGAATGAGTCTAGCTAGGAAAGGATCAATGATTTCAAATACTATTAAGAAGGGAGAATCTCTTGTGAATCAAGGTTATTTTTGGATATTTAATTCAAGATTTAATGTTCCTTTTTGGATAGATTCTTGGGAATTTTATTCTTAAATTCTCAATTCTTAAACCCACCTTCTATTCTGGACAAGATAACTTTATCATCATATCAATCTTTTCAACATAAAATGATTTGGGTTGATCACTTTTCTATTAATTTAGGTTATATAAACCTTTTTGGTTTTGTGAATTCTTCTAGATCTCTGAGGTGGTGGAATTTTAGTTATCATATCTGAATTTTTAGTCGATCAAATTTAGTGATAGTGATTATTGTTAGAAAATCATTATACATAATTTTTTAGATTTAAAATTAATATATTATTTGTTTTTGGCAAAAAGAAGGACAAAAGTATATTGAGTGTACAAAATTAACCAAGATGTAAATATTTAAGAACGTGAAAATTGGTAATGTAAGAAACAAATGAAATAATGGAAAATGGAATGGTGTTCATAATAATTTTCAATCCTCTGCCCTCGCTCATGCGAGGCTGGTCGGACCCTCCTCAAGCAACAGACTGAAACATGCTTCTGTATTTTGGAAACACTTTTTCTGTCAGTTTGTAAGAACCAGCTATGGCATATATGCACTGCTACAGATCTTACTGTATTTTATGCTGTTCATACTATAACTAATACAATACAACAAATTTAAAAAAAAAAAAATCTATATATATGCACAGCTAGAAGGCACAAATGTAATGCTATAATGTAAAGCACTGATTCACTGTCTATGTAAAGATCAGGCCATGTAATGGGGGGACAGAATGAACTCCAGAATTAATCCGATTCATCAATTCTTTGTCATCTATAAATTAAATGAAATAGTGAAAATAACAAAATTCCTAACAGTCGAAAGCACCCACAACTTTTTCAGGGAAAAGTATTTCCAATAAAAATATACTATTATTATTGGAGGAATCGTGCATTACAATAAGAGGAACTTGGTGACGAAGGCCACATTATTTATGAGAAACTATTAATATTTCTCTGCTCAACACTCATTACATTCACAACAGATGAATCCACCTTTTGCAGCGTTAAGACATTTATATAACCCTTTATTATAATGCCCTTTTATCTCAGCTGCGCAGTCACTACATTTGGTCACAGGATCAGTTAAGCAATTGTCAGGAGTACCTGCAATCAACATTCCACACACATTAAAGAATTAACATCAACAAAAACTAATATACTAACTTTTATGTATATACTGACTTGTAATGGCTGTTGATGAAGTGCTAAGCAGTAACAAAACAGCCAGCACAGAGGCAACACTAATTCTCTTATTCGCCATCTCGCTTAAAATGATTTCGTTAAACAAGTAGCTAATACAAATGAGAGTATGCAGATGATTTCGTTAAACAAGTAATACAGATGAGAGTATATATAGGGAAGGGTGCGCCACTGCCGGCGGGCGATGATCTGAATCTGTTTAAACAGGTAAGGGATAACCGCGTCGTTTGGATGCTTACAACAGCTGTCAGATCTCCTCAACTAATGCTAACTGTTTGACTAGGAAAGATTGCCACTTCTTGTAGAAACTGTAGTTTTTTGCGCTTTGGCATGCAGAAAATATACAAGTGTTCCAACGTTAGAGTATGACTTGCTTTGCCATTTTTGACGTTTTCGCCTTCATATTCCTTTTCTTTTAATTTTATTTTCGACGTTTTCACGTTCTGTAAGCCATTGGTTGAGGCTGTTGAAATACTTAGGGAACGCTACAGAGATAGCAATTGTTGTGACATCGTGTAAAATTAGATTCTAAGGTCTATTTTGCAAGTTCTATTTTATCCTCTTAATACACCTTAGTTTCTATTAAATTTATCTTATGAGTTTTATCATATTTTACTTTTGGAATGAGTTCTATTAAATTTTTTGAAATCATTGTACTTTGTTGCAATTCAATAGCTGACATAAGTACTCATTGGCATTATCAAATCAAGTCAAAGAAAGAACCAAATCCTTGATTCACCATTTTGGGCCTTAAACAGTGGATAGTATCCAAGTGGGTGTTTCTTCAATCAGTTTTTTCCCTTCCATTGTGATATAGGAGAAAGTGTGATTTAGGCCTTAGGGGAGAGGGGCCCTACCAACTTTGCGAGTTCACGTGGACCAAAAAAATTTAAAAACTAGACCGCCATATCACCTTGCCACTTGTGCATCGATCCATATTATTTAAAAAAAAAATGATAACCCCACCACCTGTCACATACGTTTTACGCTGACGTGTCCAAAACGGGCCAATTTTGCCCTCCGCCCGAAAGTGGAGCCCACCCCCCTCCTTAATCAGCGAGAACATCTACGTACACAGGATCGGGTGGTCATGTGTACATGACAACCTCGCCACCCTGAACCATCAGTTTAGAGCATTAAATGCTCATCGCCTCTTTCGTTTCATCCACTGACCAACTTGTCTTACGTGTTGCTTCACATTTACTAGGACTGTCAGGTGCGTGAATCGAAGATCAAGATTCATTCAATGCTTCACCTTCTTGCATATCCCACTTACTCTCATTCCTTTTGTTTGCAAACATTCTCGACTCTTCGTTTGGCTTCGCTCTGAAACTTGTTTGGCTCTCCACGCTTCATTGTTCGGCTCTTCACGCTTCTTCCTTCGGCTCTGCACTCTTGATAGCTCCATTTCTCTTTCAGGTGAGGTTTACAACCTCGCTTAGCCTCTACCAGTCTCTATACTCGAACTCTTTTATTCTTCATTGCACAACGTTTACTTTGCATTGTGTTTTTCCTATTTGCTTCCTTATACGAAATATGAAATGGGTTTGACGGTTTTTAATGGTTTTTCATTACTATTGCACTTCTTCAACGAAATATGGAAAGGGCTTGACTAGTTTTGTATTCCTCTGTTCATCATTCCACAAACTTTAACTCTACAATTTTTTATATTAGATTTCTTTGTTATTCCAAAATACGGAAATGGTTACAATATATATGTCTATTACTATGATATATTCATAGGGTTTTAATGTTCATCATTTCAAGGGTTTCTGCCATGCACTTGCATTTGTGTCTTGCTCATTGCACGAACTTTACCGGTGCAATTTTCTTATAATATTCCCATGTTATTCCGAAATATGAAAATGGTATGACTGGTTTTTATTTCGAAGATATTCTAGCATGCAAAAGTATTATTCCATTCTTCCATGCACAATAGTTATGTCTGTGAAATGCTTATTTTATTTGATTGTTACTAGCATACATGGAAAGGTTTACACTGGTTCAAAACTAGATGGTTTTTTCCCATGCACTTGTAAGAACAAATATTTGCTTGTTACTAGGAAATATTCATAAGGCTATAATGTCTATCATTTCGAGGGTTTCTATCATGCACTTGCATTTGTGTCTTCCTCATTGCACAAACTTCATGTCTACGATTTGCTTAAAATATTATCATGTTATTCTAAAATATAAAAATGGTATGACTTGTTTTACTTTCGAAGATATTATGTCATGTTTATGTATTATTCTATTCTTCCATGCACAATAGTTATGTCTGTGAAATGCATTTTTCATTTCATTGTTACTACCAAACATGGAAATGGTTTCACTGGTTCTAAATTACAGGATTTTATCTTTGACAATACACAAACTTTGACTCTACAATTCCCCTTCAATATTTTAATGTTATTCCCAAATATCAACATGGATTCACTTGTTTTTATATATTTTTTTTCTTATATATGTATTTTTTTTCCATACATACATATACATATTGTACATGGAAGAAGACAATAATACATACATATTTCCATACATGTATATGGTTTGACTGGTTTTCACTGGTTCACAATTTTAGGGTTTTCTGCTATGAACTTGTAGTCCTCTCTTTGACAATGCACAAACTAACTTTGCAATTTGCCTTTAATATTTGTTTATTATTCTCAAATATGCAAATGGATTCACTTTGTTTCATTTCAAAGATATTCTACCATGCAATTATATTATTCTCTTCCTATATATGTATTTCTATATATATATATTGTGCATGGAAGGTAAAAAATAATACATACAAATATTTCTATACATATACAAATATATGTATATATATATATTTATTTATTTATTAGGCCTCCACGTCACCCTGCCACTTGTGCATCCACCCATATATATATATATATATATATATATAGATAATTACATACATATATATATATATATCTGTCCTTATATATGTATATTTATATATACATTAGATATATATATAATAACAAATATATAAGAACACACACACACACACACATATATGTATATGTTATTATATATTTATATATATGCAACTATATATATATATATGTAATTATATATATAATTACATATACATATATATGTATATGCAATTATATATACATATATATACATATATATATATGCATGCACACACACACACACACGCACACATATATATATATATTTACATATACATATACATATATACATATATATAATTACATATATAATTACATATATAATTCCATTCATACTACCAAACATGGAAAGGGGTTGACTGGTTCACAATTAGAGGGTTATCTACCATGCACTTGTATTCATTTGTTTGACAATGCACAAACTTTCATTCTGCAATTTTTTCTTTGCTATTTTTTTCTTTTTCCAAAATATGAAAATGAATTTACTAGTTTTTATTCGAAGATATTCTACCATGCATTTAAAGATTCCATACCAAACCAACATTGAACATATAAAGAGATTTACAAACATAAAAATGCATATCTCCATATTTTCCAATTTCCATTTACCATGACTCACTTCCATATTCATATATACATGGAACTGGAGACATTCAACTCCCCAAATAAAAAAGTGAATTTGTTCTTTTTTATGGAGAGTCTAACCAATGGAATGAAGGATTCATTACACTCTCCATCGACAAGAACAACTTCACTATTTAATTAATTCCATATTCATATAGGCATGAAACTGTAGACATTCAACTACAGTTTCCTTCTCCTCCTTTGTCACATGCAACCACAAAAAAATAATGTGTTAAGCCCACCATAATACATGCAATCTCTGCAATTGAAGGAATCCAAACAAGTTTCCAAATTTGATAAAGGAGGAAGAAAATTAAAGACTCTATATAACAAACCACCATTATAGATTTACAAATTCAAACATACATTTCTCAATCTTTTCCAATTTCCAATCTTACCATTACTTTTTTATTAATTCTTTAAGCCTTTGAATGCCAATCTGTTGTATGCTATGCAAAGTGGGATAGGGAGAGGGTTGGATTGGATTTGGTGGTGGGATAGTCTTGGATCTTTGTTGTTCTCTTGCAATTGGATGTGTTAAAATATTGGTGGCGATGTAATGCAAGTGGTGATATTATAGGGGAGTGTGGGATATACAATTTTTAAATTTTGGTTACATGTTTTAATGCTAGAGGCCATTAACATGCAATATGTGTATAAAAAATGAAGTTGTTCTTTTATACGGACTGTGTAAGAGCATAAGCAACAACATATATTTAAGGGGAGTGTGGGTTATACTAATTTTATGTTTTGTCTGCATGTTTTAATGCTACGGGCCATTAACAATCAATATGGCTTGTATGTTTGTGGTATCAGATGTGTTTTGAATATTGTATGACATGTAAGACTACAAATAATTATTTGTGTTTGGGACAAATATAAACCAATTATAATACTATTTTGGTGGTATAGTGATTCGAGTACCCTTGTTGACTTTGTGGATGAAAACTTTTTCCCAATTGCATATTAAGGGGGTCCTATACACCATATGTTTGGAGGTCCACATGTTTCTACATGATACTGTTTACAATTGGTTGCATGAATTACTTTTCTTGTAACCACGAATATAGAATTACTAGAATTAATGAGGCATAATATATATATATATATATGTATGCATGTTGTATGTATGTATGCACATATATATATATACATATAGATATTTATGTATCTATATATGTTTATATGTACATATATGTATATATATATGTGTATGTATGTATATATGTAAGTATATATGTATGTATATATGTATGTCCATATATCATAGAGATTATGGTATATTCGGTTGACACCTTCTCATTTTGTGTCTTGTTCACTCTACTTCATCGGTGTGCAAAGAAATACATGTTCAGTCGAGCCCATTGTTCCTTCCAAGCTTTGTTGATGGTGAGTTGCAAATGAAAGGTATACAGTCTACTAATTTATTTGTGTATTAAGCTAAGCATTGCCTACATTTGTGTAATATAAGTATGTGTAAAATTCTTTATGTATTGATTCATCTCCCTTTCATTTGTTCTCGCAGCAAGCAAGATAAAGGTGAGTGCAACAAGACACAACATCGGGAAAATACATACTATATAGGCGAGGTTTCTAACCTCACTAAGGCTCTACCACTTTCTCCTGTCAATAAATGGTTTTTTGTTGTCTCACTGGTTTTGATCATATTATTTTGGTGTTTCTTAAATTGAAGGAATTTTATGGCTTTCTTGGTGCATGCAAAATGTGCTTGATGAAGTGTATGGCATCTAGGGTGTTTATGAACACTTCCAAATTTCGTGTTCTTAAACACACTTTATTTTTCAAGGAAAATAATGCTTCTATCTAGCATCACTTTGTCTTTAATGGGTTGCTATTTCTTATGTTTCTTTCCCCTCATGGTTAGCCATAATCTGTCATCATTGAATTGCCTGCCACGTGACCGTGCCACCTATGCTTTTAATATGTATATGGACATACGTTTATATATGAACTTTTATGTCTATACAAGTTAATAAACAAGTGCACCAAAGAATAGAATAATACAAGTGAATGGCATAGAACCTTCCAAATTAAAATACAAATTTATTGTGCATGTACATATATATGAATGTAGGTATGAATGTTCATAGATTACTGCATGCACATACATATGGACATCCACTATGTCTGTACATGCAGTAATCTATGCACATAATATATGTATGTGCATAATGATTGATTGTGCAATGAGGAATAGGCGAAAGGAAGTAGGGCGGGTCAAATTTGAACATACACACACACACACACACATATATATATCTAGATATATATATATATATATCTAGATATATATATATATATATATAGATATATAGATATATATCTAGATATGTGTGTGTGTGTGTGTGTGTATTCCACCTCATCAATTCTAGCAATTCTATATTGTTGGTAAGAAAAATAATTAATTCTAACAATTGTAGTCACTGTACTGGAAAAATTGTATTATAATCAATTTATATTTGTCCCAAATACAAATAGTTATTCACAATCTTACATGTCATAGAATATTCAAAGCACATCTGATACCACAAACATACAAGACATATTGATTATTGATGGCCTGTAGCATTAAAACATGCAACAAAATAATCAAATTAGTATAACCAACACTCCCCTAATATATCACCACTTGCATTACATCACTGCCAATATTTTTGTACATCAAATGGCACGATAACATCAAAGATCCAAGACTATCCCATGACCAATTCCATTATATTATACACAAGAGGTTGTTGCACTTTATACATTCTATATCATGTAAATGGTGTTTGCTAGTGTTGTGTCCATGACTATATGAAGATTCAAGTGATATTGTTAGTGGTTGTTAATGCATAATGTTCTATACATGCAATATTTATGCGAAATCTGTTGTACATTTCAGTCTAATCAAGCAATCACCATAAACAAAGTTTGAGTATAATTAAGTAGACTTCCATTAACAAGCAATTACACTACACTGCCAACATGGACATCATTTTGCTAATTAGGCCCATAAACATATCCATTTCATAAACCAATAAACAAATCTATTTGATATAAAATCTTAAATACACGAATGTGCATAATGCTGGCAAGAACATTTACATATTATTGGACAAAAATATGTAGAGACATTGGAGGTTATAGCATTGAAGAGATTTCTTTTTCAGAAGAGAATTTAAGTATTAAACTATGTATCATTATACTTTACAAATTATCAGTGTATGCAACATGGTTTAATACTAAAAATACTTTCGTGAAAAGAAGCCTCTTCAATGAATGACCCAACATGTTTCAGAGCGAAAGCAAATAAAATGGTCAAGAATGTTTACAAACAAAAAGGAATGAGAGTGGGTAGGATATGCGATAATTTGGAGCATTAAATGAACCTTGATCTCTGATATACTTTCCTGACACTCTGAGTAAATGTGAAGCAATACGTAAGGGAAGTTGGTTAGTGGAGGAAATGAAGGAGGTGACGAGCGGTTAATACTCTAAACTGATGGTTCAGGGTGGCGAGGTTGTCTTGTACACGCAATCGTCTGATCCTGTCTACATAGATGTTCTCACTGATTAAGGAGGGGGGTGGGCTCCACTTTTGGGTGGAGGGAAAAGTCAGCTCATTTTGGACACGTTAGTGTAAAAAATATGTGACAGATGGCAAGGTCATTATTTTAAAAAAAATATATATATGGGTTGATGCACAAGTGGCAGGGTGACATGGCAAGAAAATTTATCTCCTTAATATCAGGGTATTACAATCCCCAAGAACAAAATTAAACAAAAAACAATTGAACTATATCTTGCAGCCCGGAATACACAACAAAAACATAGCCAATCACTCACATAGTTGTAGTGATGGTCACTCCCAACATCAATCAAGCATGCCAAGATAAACATCTGAAGATGTGTTCTAGTCTCTTTCTTGTGTGTTCTAAGTTGTCCTCACATGATTTACATTTGTATTTGTAAATTGAGTGCTAATTACATGCAATGGTGTTGAACAACTATTTGCAATAGATAGTGGAGTGTAGCCTACATTTGGGTTGAGACTTGAATTGACATTGAACTCCCCAAATATAGGGATGTATATGTTCAATATATCCCGAAACAAGGCATGGCTGTGTGCTAATGGGTTTGTAGGACTACTTATATGTATTTACTTCCTATCTTGTTTCTTTTGAACCCTCTCTTACTCCATCTTGTCCTACCTTTTTATTTTTATCTTGTTTCTTTTGAACTCGGTCTTGGTCCCTCTTTTGCTTTATCTCCTTCCTATCTTGTATCCTTTGAACTGTCTCTCGCTCCTTCTTCTCTCCCTCATTCCTATCTTGTTTCTTTATAGCTTTGTCTTCCTCCTCCTATTCTATTTTGTTGCTCATATCTGGATAGTAATCTAGCAACTGTGGTATGGAAAAAGTGTCAGGGGGAGAAGGCAATGAATAAGTTCCTTGCTCTTCTTCACACTGCAAGATAATACCCAAATTTTTGGCTCCATCCGCCAACCAAGATGGTTGGGTAGGGGCTGAGGGAAGGCTTAAACTGTCATAAACCTCATCATTATCTCCCTCTACCAACCAAGAGGGTTGGGTGAGGGGTGATGGAAGACTTAGACTATCATTACCCATATTCATAGATCCATCTGCCAGCCAAAACAGTGGGGTAGGGGCTAAGGGAAGAATCATTTCATCATTATGTTCCTCATGCTAGTTGACCACCATGTCATTTGTTTGATGATTAACTGTATCTTTCATTGTCAATTCCCAATGTCGTGATGTTGTAGTCTACCTGCCTTATGGAGAAGTAAATATGACAACTGTCTCCACTTCTACATTTTGTTCTTCTTCAGGGGGAAATGAAACCCCTCTTTTACATGCAGGCCACCTCGTGGTGGCTCTCTTCATTGGCTTGGACCTCATACCAACTTTATATTGAACCTACACACATTATTTAGACATGTTTGAAACAATGATAAGAAACAACATTGAAGACCCTTAAAGAAAGAGTGATGCATGTTTTTTTTTTAATTCCTTTATTTTGCTAGCTGATAGTTTATAATGGTAAATTCGGTAAGTGTTAAAGTTTTATGTGATCATACTAATTTTTTTGAATTGCACATGTTTCAATTTTTTTTTTAAAATGAAAGGAGTTTGTGTAATGCCATAAAGCCGATTGGAACTTACAATGTAGATATCCAAAATTCATTGTCATTGATCAACAAGCATGAAGCATGAAACACCATGATATTGGGTTACAATTTTGTGATATATGAAAATATTGAAAATGAACATTCATACACAATCATAAACATTAAAAGAGGAAACCCCAGCTAGTGAGTTAAAAATAATCTATTGCAAAAATGACATTGCCATTCATAAGAGTGACCAGGCCTTGTGCAACAATCACATTGTAATGAACTCGAAAGACTTGACATCCATAAATAGTGTTAAGTTGAAACCCCAGATATTGAGTCATAGGGTAGTGGGTGAAAAACATTTAGAGTGCAAATAACTAATTTATATACCCAGGCATATAGAATGTAACAAAAATACAAGGAATTGAACTGAAATTACTTGACATTCATAAATAAATAAAGTTGAAACACCAGATATAATAGTCACTTTAATATGCTCGAAAAGAAGTTAGGGTGCATAGAACTGATCTATATTGGTAGCCATATTGAGCATAAGAAAAGTCCGACAACTTTGTAAGTTGAAACCCCAGATATTGAGTTATAGGTTTGTGGGTCACATAAATTTTAAGGAGAATATAACAGATCTATATTGGGAGGCATAGACAGCATAATAAGAACCCATAAAATGAAAATAACTTCTTGGACATTAACAAACAGTGTAAGCTAAAACCCTAGATGTTGAGTAATAGGTTTTTTTGAGAAACGTTACCATCACATACAACATATTGGCATATGGACATGAATAGTTTATATGGAAAAGCAAAGGTATGTGTTGTATGGTGAAAATCACTTACATAGTATTGAACAGATTGACATTAAAAATAAAGAAAGTTGAAACACCAGATATAATAGTCACTTTCATATGCTAGAAATGTAGTTAGGGTGCATAGAACTGATCTATATTGGCAGCCATATTGAGCATAAGAAAATTACAACAAACAAACTTAAATGGCGTGACATACATAATCTCTAAAAGTTGAAACCATAGATATTGAGTTACAAGTTTGTGGGTCACATAACTTTTAAAGAAAATATAACAGATCTATGTCGGGAGGCATAGACAACGTAATAAGAACCTAGAAAATGGAATGAACTTCTTGGACATTGACAAATAGTGTAAGTTTAAACCCCAAATGGACATGATTTGTTTATATGAAAAAGAAAAGGTATGTATTGTATGGTTAAAATCACTTGCATAACATTGAACATATTGGAATTCGTAGGCATAAACAAGAAGTTTGAGATTGGCATTCATAGGCATAAACAGTTTGTTTGTGTAGAGTACCTAGATGTTGATAGTGTGTTGTTGGTGCTACTTCTTCTTGTCCTCCTTGTTCATCTACCTCTAGGAAAAATTTGCAGTGAACATGAAAGTGAGACATGGTAAATGGAAATACTAATTTGAATTTGAAAATATCTTTATATGCTCAATGTTGTTTGGTATGGAGTCTTTAATTTTGTCCTCCTTTTTCAAGTTTGAATATTTTGTTGGGTGCCTTCAATTGCAATGTATGTATGTACTTATGGCGTGCAATATTTTTTCTTCTGGTTAGGCGATTGTGGTGGCCTTACTACCATTTTTTTGGTGGTTGTAGATGGAAAAAGAGGAGTTTTAACCAGTTGTTGTGCGAATGGATTTGACAAATGGGACAGTTATGAAGGATTTCTTTTCATTTCAGGGTTGTATTGATGACATAGTGGGATAGGGGGTGGGTTGGATTGGATTTGGTGATGGGACATTCTTGGTTCTTAGTTGTTCTCTTCGTGCCACTTGTATTAAAATAGTGGTTGTGAGCTAATGCAAGTGGTGATATTAAAGGGGAGCGTCGATTATATACTAATATTTTATCGTGGGTGCAAGTTGTAAAGCTACAGGCTAGTAAGAATCTATATGGCTTATATGTTTGTGGTGTCAGATGTGCTTTGAATATTCTCCGACATGTAAGATTATGATTACTTATTTGTGTTCAGGACAAATATAAACTGATTATAATACAATTTTTACATTACAGTGAATTGAGTACCTTTGTTGCCTTTCTGGGTGAAATCCAGTTTACAATTACATATTAAGTCAATCTAGTGTGTGGCCCACGTGGGACTACTTGCGTCCCCAGTATGGGCTCCCGCCCTACTATGGGCCCCTCTCCCCTAGATCTCCTTTTCCCACATCACATTTTAGTGAACTTGAATTTTTTTATATTTGTAAATCTTTTGAAATCATAAATTTTTCATATTGGAATCTAATTTCAATGTTAGGTTGCTTTAATTTGTCATTTATGCATATGCATATTTAAGTGAAAATAATTAAAAATTAAATATTTGTATAGTATTTTTCATTTCAAAAGAACAAAAAGTTTCTTTTTCATAATTTTGAGAAAAATTTAGTCAATTATTTCATCTTGAATTCTAGAAGTTATCTTTTTAACTTCTTAAATTGCCTTAATATAAAATTTCATGCATGATTTTATCTCCATAGAAACACTACCTGCTTTCATGAAGTTCCATAAAATTGACTATATCTAGATCTAAACCTTTACAAATTTGGATCCTTAAACACTCAAATTCATTTCTAGATTTTAAAATAATCAAAAACATACATGTTTTCTATAGAGTGTTAGAACCTTTGTCTAGTTGATTTTACACAAAATTTGGATCACAATTTTATCTCTGTGATTCTTGTGTAGATCTATGTTATATGCCTGGCAATTATTTTAGTAATTTTCATTGTGATTTTTTTCTCTACATTACATGAACACTTAACTATTTTGAATCTTGTAATAAATTTATGATCTTTGCAACTTGGTGTCCCATATGTAATACCCCTGCAAGTCAAAGTTTTTGACTTATGGCTTCTTGTGTTACAATCGCATACAGTGTTTATTTGTAGTATTATAAATATTTCACTCAAGGTGTTACATCTACTCAATCTCTCTTTGATTCTATTCCTAACCCTATCTTACCTATGTGTTTATCACCACCTAATATTTATGTGCAATTGGAGGTTGTTGTTTCTCATATCCTTGAAGATAAACATAAAAAACTAGACCAAGACCTAAAAGGACTTAAAATTCTCTTTCATGTACTAAGCCTTTGGCTTGAGAAATGGTTCCTCTTTTAGACAACCTTGGGAATTTGATCAATGATTCATAAGGGATAGAAGTATTGTGTAGCCTAGCTCATATAGTAGATGAAAATATTCATACAATGGCTAGTTGTGCTTAACCATTTACTAATGCTCAAAAGAAATTAGGAAAACAAGTTACATCTCCTCTATCCATGCCTTCTATTCCCACCTTCACCCCTCCAATACTAGTATCAACCACACAATATAGTAATGGTCTAAACAAAATTTTAGGATTTTCTTGTTGGAATTTTTATAGCTTTTTCTCCTCACCTCCATGTTCATCACCTATTATAAACATGTAAAATAATAGCTCCATAGTCATCCATAATAGTCTACCATCTTCCACACATTCTCCAAGAATATCACCAAATGACCCTATTTTTTTTCAAAAAGATGTCATTCTTATAAAAAATAAAACATGAACCAAATTCAATCTAATGCTAATGCTCCAATATACCTCACATATAGCCCTCTATTATTATGTATCTTCAAGACACCCATACCACTTTGAGAACTATGTTGGAAAAGGAGATCCCACCAATTGTGCATCAACCTTCATTGCTTTATGTAGTGATTTCATTTTTGAATATTCTCTCTTAGCAAAGCTTTTTCCATGATCATTAAAGGATCTCACATTGGTTAACTTTCAAATAACTCGATGGTATCCTTTACACAAATTGTTAATGGATTCATTCAACAATTTTAAACAAAAACTAGACCTCAAGTTACATTAATAAATTTAGCCCACTTTAATTAAGGACTTAAAGATAAGGTGACTGAATTCATTGGATGATACCAAGATCTTTATTCACAAATATCCTATAACCTTTCAAATTCTAATATACAAATATTATTTATTAGAAATTTGTAACCTAACATTAGAGATAAGATCTTTTTGATGAAGTATCGCTTATTTTTATACTTATAAATGACCCTTTACGATTATTAGATATCAGCTAGCTAATATGAAGGTACAATTTCATCCACTTCTACCCAATCCAAAGTTGTGCCCCATAACATCTATTGACCATTTAAGAAACAAAACAAGAACTTTATAAAGATAAACAATCCTTAATCATCTAATAATTTTCACACATGTAATTTTCCACTATATCTATAATACAATATCAATTTAGGCCAAGATAATTTTTTTATAATTTCTCGATTCTCTCCATACTATTATGTTGCAATTTATAAATAAAAATAAGATTCAACTTCCTCCTATTAGGTATATTGACACAAATAAACCATTTCCACCAAGTTAACATTAATGCAAATTCCTTTTATCAATATCACCATTCACTTGGGCATGATATGAAAAGATATATGCATCACAAGAACCAAGTGCAAGACCTCATTGATTCTAATAACATCCAGTTGGCTAGTTTAAATAATAATGGAAATAAATCATTTTCACCACCTAATCAAAACTTATAAATATTTACAAACCTATTATGAAGTCATTCAACTAATTCTATCCAACAACTTTCCTATCAACTTTTTCTTAAGTATGTTTAAATTTCCATGATTAGAGAAACATATCAAGAATAATAGGATTATTGACAAATACTGACTAATCATTATTCTTTCGTGTGAGACAACACTAATGTATATAGGACATTGGTAGGTTTACAAGAAAGAATCAATAGTAGTTTACTAAGGTTTAAGTTACACCCCTCTGGTGGACAATCATATTACCATTGTTTCTAATTTGCAAAAGGGATTTAATAGTTAGGAATCACAAGTGTACATTCCTTAGTTTGAGCTTAGATTTCTATGATAGGTTCTTTTCTCTCTACACTATATTATTCTGTGATCTAAATTCTTAGGTTTTTATTATATAATTATTTGAAATCATTATAGTTTGTTGCAATTCAATAGTTGACATAAGTATACATTGACATTATCAAATCAAGTCAAAGAAAGAACCAAATCCTTGATTCGCCATTTTGGGCCTTAAACAGTCGATACTATCCAAGTGGATGTTTCTTCAATTAGTTTTTTCCCTTCCATTGTGATATAGGAGAAAGTGTGATTTAGGCCTTAGATCGTTTTTTCCCACAAAAAATGAATATTTGTATAGTATTTTTCATTTCAAAAGAATAAAAAAATTCTTTTTCATATTTTTGAGAAAAAATTAGTCAAATATTTCATCTTGAATTCTAGAAGTTATCTTTTGAACTTCTTAATTTTTCGTAAAAATATAAAATTTCATGCATGATTTTATCTCCATAGAAGTTCACTACCTGGTTTCATGCATTTCCATAAAATTGCCTATATCCAAATTTGAACCTTTACAAATTTGGATCCTTAAACACTCAAAGTCATTTCTAGATTTTGAAATTATCAAAAACATACATGTTTTCTATAGAGTGTTAGCACCTTTGTCTAGTTGATTTTACACAAAATTTGGATCACAATTTTATCTTTGTGATTCTTGTGCAGATCTATGTTCTATGCCTGACAATTATTTTAGTAATTTTAATTATGATTTGTTTTTCTCTACAATATATGAACACTTAACTATTTTGAATCTTGTAATAAATTTATGAGCTTTGCAACCTAGTGTTCCATATGTAATACCCCTGCAAGTCCTGTAGTTTTTGACTTATGGCTTCTTGTATTACAATCACATACAATTTTGAGTTGTAGTCTTATAAATCTTTCACTCAAGGTGTTACATCTACTCAATCTCTCTTTGATTCTATTCCTAACCCTATCTTACCCATGTGTTTATCACCACCTAAGATTTATGTGCAATTGGAGGTTGTTTTTGCCCATATCCTTGAAGATAAACATAAAAAATTAGACCAAGACCTAAAAGGACTTTAAAACTTCTTGCATGTACTAAGCCTTTGGCTGGAGAAATGGTTCCTCTTTTAGATAACCTTGGGAATTTGATCAATGATTCATAAGGGATAGAAGTATTGTGTAACCTAGCTCATATAGTAGATGAAAATATTCATGTACAATGGCTATTTGTGCTTAAGAATTTACTAATGCTCAAAATAAATTAGGAAAACAAGTTTCATCTCCTATAACCATGCCCTCTATTCCCACCTTCACCCTTCCAATAGTAGTATCAACCACACAATATAGTAATGGTCTATAAAAAAAAATAGGATTTTCTTGTTGGAATTCTTATAGCTTTGTCTCCTCACCTCAATGTTCATCACCTTTTATAAGCATGTAAAATAATAGCTCTATAGTCATCCATAATAGTCTACCATCTTCCACACATTCTCCAAGAATGTCACCAAATGACCCTAAATTTTTTCAAAAAGATGTCATCCTTAAAAAATAAATCAAGCATGAACCAAATTCAATCTAATGCTAATGCTCCAATATACCTCACACATATCCCATTATGATTATGTATCTTAAAGAAACCCATACCATTTTGAGAACTATGTTGGCAAAGGAGATCCCACCAATCATGCATCAAACTTCATGCTTTATGTAGTGATTTCATTTTTGAATATTGTCTCTTAGCAAATATTTTTCCATGATCATTAAAGGATCTCACCTTGGTTCACTTTAAAATAACTCGATGGTATCATTTACACAAATTGTTATTGGATTCATTTAAAAAAAATGGACCTCAAGTTACATTAATAAATTTAGTCCACTTTAATTATGGACTTAAAGAGAAGGTGACTAAATTCATTGGATGATACTGAGATATTTATTCACAAATATCCTATAAACTTTTAGATTCCGATATAAAAAGATTCTTTATTGGAAGTTTGTAACCTAACATTAGAGATAAGATCTTTTTGATGAAGTGTCACTTATTTTTATACTTATATATGACCCTTTATGATTATTAGATATCAGCTAGTTAATATGAAGGTACACCTTCATCCACTTCTACCCAATCCAAAGTTGTGCCCCATAACATCTATCAACCATTTAAGAAATGAAAAAATAAATTTATAAAGATAAACAATCCTTAATCATCTAATAACATTCACGTAGAATTTTCCACTATATCTATAATACAATATCAATTTAGGCCGAGATAAAAAAATTATAATTTCCCGATTCTCTCCATACTATTATGTTGCAATGTTTAAACAAAAATAGGATTCAACTTCCTCCTATTAGGTATGCTGACAGAAATTAACCATTACCACTAGATATTAATTCAAATTCCTTTTATCAATATCACCATTCACTTGGGCATGATATGAAAAGATATATGCATCACAAGCACCAAGTGCAAGACCTCATTGATTCTAATAACATCCAGTTGGCTAATGTAAACAATAATGGAAATAAATCATTTTCACCACCTAGTCAAAACTTATAAATATTTACAAAACTATTATGAAGTCATTCAACTAATTTTATCCAACAACTTGCCTAACAACTTGTGCCTAAGTATGTTTAAATTTCCATGATTAGAGAAACATATCAAGAATAATAGCATTTTTGACAAATCCTGTAAGACCCCTCCGTTTTGCTCTTTTGATCGAACAGTGTTCTATTTGGTTAGGCCTTATTTTCTGTTAGTGCTTTGACTTTGGTACTCAGTTACCATTAGATCGCTATCTGTAAAGCGATGTGAATGTGATATTTTGATGTGATAGTATTTTATTTTGATGTTATCATTATGGCATACTTTGGATTAGCATAGTGGATATTTTAATTAATGTTGTTAATGCTTTTGATTAAATTATGGATGTTAGATTCGTCAGTTAGTGATACTATATTGGTGAAGGGGATGGGATTGCACCACTCGCTTGCGAGCGACCTGCGATTCCGTGATTTCCTCTTCACGGTGTGTTTTAATTATGACATATATATGCATGTGGATATACTCTTTGTTCGCAGGTTGACAGGTACAGGGCATCGACTCCACCTGGCTTCACAGGTTTGAGTGTGTCCATTTCCCAACGACATTCGATTGGGAGATACTAGCTAGGTTTTTCCATGCCAAGTCATCACCCTAGTCATAGTGTGTTGTTGGGTTCTAGTCGGGTTAAGTTGCTTTTATGTTGATCATCTTGCCTTGATTTATTTGAATTGCAAGTTAGAAAAAATGCAAATAAATGGCTTATGCATTTAAGTTGTTGATTAATTTTATCTGGGATTATGTTAGTAATGTAACTTATTTTATTATTAATTTAATTTAATTAATAAATAATTTAATCGTGGATTAAATCTACTTTATTAATTGATTAAATTTATGATGTTGAAATAAGTTAAGTTAGTTATGGATATATTGTTGAAATTGAAAATTAAAGAAAAAGAAGTTAAATTGCATTTTATAAATTTTGAATTCAAAAAATTGAAAAAAAAGAAGATATTTGCTATTTTGTTTTCAGAAATTAATGAGGGTGGTTGCATTGATATTTTTGATATATTTTGGAATTTTCTTCATTATTGGATTTAGTTTTTTTTTCAACAAGTATGAAAATTTGAGAATAGAGGAGAGAAAGAATTTTGCATTTTGTGTGTTTGGATTGAATCTGAGGAAATTGCTGATTTGAAGAGGGAATCAAAGCAAGGATCTGTGCATCATCTGAATCTCCTCACAAGCTCAAGAATACTAGGTTCATGTCTTTAATTTTTATTTGTTTTGAAAAATATATTTTAAAAATTTTTTGTTGTTGAAAATCATGTTGAAAAAACATTTAAATCCTCTGTTTGATTTGCAAAGCAAACCTAGTTTAATTCTTTATCCAAAAATTGGAAGAAAACCCTTTTTAAATCTTGCTCTCAAAATTTGGAATTTGTATTTGGAAATGAAATTTTAGTTAAAATAAAATTGTTGGTGTTCTTGGCTGTAAATGATCTATTGTGGAAATTATGTGCTCCATTAAATTTGTAAATGATATATGTGGGTTTTAAAATATATATACATATATATAAATATCTATATATTGGGTTATAGATAGATATATATATATTTTCATATGAAGGCACGCTGTTAAAATAAAAAAAATTAACCCCTCTTAAAAAGGACGGATTAAAAATCCGTAGGGATTTTTGCCTGTGTTTTTTTGATAAAACAAACAAATAAATAAAAATAAATTTTTGGGGAGGGACATTGGGGGCTCACCCCCACCGCGTCCCCCCATGGGAGGTGTGTGGGGGGAGCCACGCCCAGCGCGTCCCCCACTCCCTTCTCCACCCACCACCCCTGTGGTGGCTTGGCACCACCGCCACCACAGAGGTGGTCGGTTGTGCTAAGCACAATTGAGCCACCCTTGTGGGGACGACTGTGCACAACCATTGGCCACCACCAGGGTCGGCCCAGCCAACGCCCCAACACCGTCGCCGCCTGTGAAATGCGCGGCCAAGGAAACAATGGCCAATGCCCGACCAAAACAACCACCATCTCCTTGCACGTGGCCCGAGATCCGTGGCTCAACCCTAAGGGTTGGTGCACGGCCCAAGGCAAGCGACTTGCCTTTTCTAAAAGAAATAAAAGAAATATTACATTTTAATATTTTAACATTATAATATTTATTATTATATTCATGATATTAATATATTAATATATATTATAGTTAAATATAATATGTATTAATAATTAATATTATATTGTATAATATTATAATGTTATTCATATTTGTGTTAGATAATTAAAATAAATTTATATATAAAGTGTTTATGTATTTAAAATTGTGATTTTTTTTTTAAGGCATGCTTTAAGTTAAATTGAAGAAATGGAAGCATGATAACTTTAATTAAATCATTTTTTTATTTTAAAATATTATTTTAATCAAGAAGTAGTTTTGGATTTTAAATAATACGATTTTAAGACATGTTAAAAGTTTTAAAATGGGTATGTAGAAAAGAAAAACAATATTCATTTTAAAACAATGTATTTGACTTGTAGAAATAAATGGTGATTTTATTATTTAAAAAGCAAGAAGGGAATTAAATAATGAGTTTTAATTTCTCCTATTGTCTAGAAAAGATGTATTTTAAATCAGTTTAATTGAGCAATAAATTACTGATGTTATTAACGAAATGGATTTAATATATCCAAAATTAGTTATTTCCTAGCAATTGCTTTCGTGATTATTTCCTTTGTGTTCATGTTTGGGGAAATGGGTTAAGTGTCTTTGATATGTAAGTCTTCCAGAGGACCCTAGAGGTTGGGGGTTGTCGTTTTGTGATGTTAACCATTTGTCAATTCCCTTGGGTAGTGCATGAAGTTATGTCATTGTTATTACCCGGTTTCCATGAACGAGGATATTTTGTGCCTCATGTGGAAGGAGTGGATTATATGATTGTGAATCCTTGTAAGGAGTGGCTTTGTTATGTTTGTTACCTTCAGTGTTGGAGAGGGTTTTGTCTTATGTCACCTCCTGAGAAAGGAGTGATCGTGATATCTTGTTTGTATGCACTTTGGCACCCCTGGTGATTGGTTTTGTTCGGTATGTTGTCAAGTAGAAGAGTGGCTTCCGTTAGGCATCAGAGCCCAAAGAGGTACATTGAATAACCTTCAGAGGTGGTTAATCAAGTGATAACTAAAAAAAAACTTAGAAGATTAGGACTAACTTCTCACTAATCAAGATAAATTTGCCTCACTCATAGATGCAAGGGCTCGTTTAGACTTGGGATGACTGGGAAGGCTTGGAATGGCAAGGTCATCTATATTGTTTGTATGAAAGGTATTTGATTCTGCATGAGTGAGTATGGGAGCCAGGATTCGGTTGAGGCCACCAAGATAGCCGGAGCCTATGAAGATTCCCAGAGGTAAACCCATGACAAGCTGTGTGATGACACTCTGTCTAGGATAACAGTTGGTATTTGATTCTGTGTGTATGGTTCTCTTAACATACTTGATCTATTTCATGTCTGGAAGTGATGTGACCATGCTAGAGTTGTACTTGTGTTGTACTTGAGTGGTTCATGTGTTTGGTTGTGTCAGTTTGGTTCAGTGATGTGTTATTCTGTGTCTAGAGGTAGATGGCCTTGGCTATGATTCCTTGTTACTATCTCCTAGCATGGGGGGTGGGCCTTTGGGTTCCACTTGGTTGGGTGGTGTGCACCTTACTCCGTTGGGCTTTCTTCTTGTTCGTGTGGATGAGACTTCTGGTTGGAGAGCTCGTGGGATCCAGTTTCATTTCATGCTTTATTCATTTCAGTTGACTCTTGTAATTTATTACCCCTCATTTGTTATCGAGGTGGAAAGTTGTAATTATAATCATGCTTATTGGACTTACCTCATTCAGGGAATGAGAGATGTAATCTCATTATTAAATTATTATTATTGGTAACCTATGGTATCTCTTACCTTTGTGATGATGTAATTTATCTTGTATGGAATGTATGCATCCTTATTATCTTAAGTAGATAAATGTTATGGTTTCATTTATGTTGTTGTGGGTTAAGATGTAATCTCAGCCTCATAACCTTAGAGGTTGCTTTCAATGGGTAGTGAACTTGCATGTTCATTGTACTTAAACAAAAAAATAAATTAGTACGTTTGTTTAGTTAATTGCAACTTCCTCTAGGGTTGCATGGCGGGGCGTTACAAATGCAAACTAATCATTATTATTTTGTGTGAGACAACACTAATGTATATAAGACCTTGGTAGGTTTACAAGAAAGAATCAATATTAGTATACTAAGGTTTAAGTTATGCCCCTCTGGTGGAAAATTATATTACCATTATTTCTAATTTGCAAAAGGGATTTAATAGGTGGGAATCACAAGTGTACATTCCTTGAGAGAGGCCTTGTAAGGATAACTACATTTGACTTCGATCTTGTTTAGAAGTGGGTATATAGTCATTCCTTCAGTGAAGGATGCCCGTATGACCTCAAGTCCAAAAGGGGAGGTTTTAGGTGGATACCTCCACAATTTGAGGTTGTTCAGATTCTTCTCTATAACTACAACTTTTATTAACATGGATCATCTCCCATTCTAGATTTATTTCTCTCTCTACAATATCATACTACTCACTTAACCCACCATGATTACTGGTATACATCACACACTTCAATGACCATTATTCTTAAATCTTGTATGGCATAATGCCATAGTTTAGCATCAACTTTGAAACACAAACAATTTTGACATGCATACATTTTTATTCCTTTCTACTCTCCAATTGTGTGACAATTTAAGAGTTTGATAGTTTTGAGATTTTTATTTGAAATGAAGATGCACCATTTTTTGCAAATGGACGTACTACAACATTTGACATTTATTTTTTATCTATTCTTTGTAAAGGCACACATGTTTCTTATGTTGTAGATATTTTATGATAGTCCATTTTGCAAGGTCTATTTTATCCTCCTTAATACACCTTAGTTTGTATTAAATTTATTCTATGAGTTTTTATCGTATTCTACTTTTAGGGGTGTGCACTCTCATTACCCTTTAAGGTTATTTTAGATTTTACATGAGTACCTAGCATGGCCTTATTACCAAGAACCATTTTCTCTCACCTCAATTAAATCTAAGATGGCATAGTACCATAATATTTTTATTACTTTTGATATATTTATCTTATATATGATAATACACATGTTTATTAAGTTTACTTTTAGTAGGATTCGATGATGAGTAGCACATTCTATTTATTTCATAAAAAAATATTTCTTAATTTTCTTATCCTCAAATATTAAAAAAATTAGATAATAAATCCATTTAATTTTAATTTTATGATTATTCTCATTCTCAATAAATTTAGAAACTAGGAGGATTTGTATGGTGACTTTCTTTCATTTTCTATTTGATTATGACTCTTTTTTGTGAGCTCTTAATGTAAATATTTCATCTTAACATTTTGTACATCTCTCAAAATCTTTGATGTATTTTTTAATAAATTTAAAAAATTTCAAATTATTTTAGTATCTCGGAAGAGAATTTTAATATCAAAAGAAATATTCAAAATTATATTTATTTTACTGTTTGTAACTCAAATTATACATTATTTATTTTCTTTATCATCTAAATTTTTACTATTTGGATGGGTATGGGAACTATATAAATCGTGGAGCTGACCCTCATTAGAATCTCAATAAAGAAAATATTTCAATATAGTCCTATATAATTGAGAGTGAGACAAGGTTATCTCTAAATTGATCCCCTCCCTAATATTTACTTTGCACACCATCATGTGCATAATCCACCCACCTACATTTGAGAATATTCGTACATCTAAGTGGGGAATTCCTCTTCTTAGAAAGTGATAATGAGGATGTCATTACGTCATGCAAAGGATTTAAATGTTTTTTTGTTAGATTAGTTAATCTAGAAAATTAAATTAGCCAAAAGGAAAGGGAGGAGGTCTCGTCATGTTACTTGGGCATGGGACTTAGTGAGTGCAACTCATCTCATTTCATTATAAAGATAAAATATTATATGAGTCCCTAGAGTAAGGAAATCATAAATGTTTGCATAGGATAAATTACTATTGTTACCCAATACTTTAGTCAACAAAGACCTATCCTAATCTATGCATCACTTAAGTTTCAGAAAACCCCAACCATGAACCTTGTCTTGATAGACATATAAATTAAAAGTAGAAATTGAGAGGACTTGATGTCACCCTCTCCACTAAGCCTTTGTGATGTCTCTTCTCCATGAATGAATGCTCACTTAGACCCTTCTAGAATATGGTATACGATATGTGAGGATGGCCAATGCTTTTGACCTTAAGTGGAACATAACTCTTGTGTAGGAAAATAATTAAGTTGTTGGTGAGGGTATAAGAGTGGTTGAGTATGAAAGGGTGTGCATTGTGTTAGTGAGATCTAATTATTGTCTTTTAAAAAAATTTGGTGATATTTTCTTGGTATTCTTTCTGGGACATTATAGTTTTTGTATTATCTTAAAAAATATGTTTCATCAATTCACATCACAAAATTAATTTTTGCAAGTACCCTGATTATGCAAAAGTCCTAATTTTAAAAAACCCTAAAAATTCATGTCATGCTTCATTGAAGTGCGAAAAAGCTATTCTAGGGCAGCCTACACCCTATATCAACTTATTTTTTCTTGACAAAATCCTTGATTTCTTGTGTTTCTTGGTCTTTAATTTAGCAGATGTGATTTTAAATTATGGCATTGGTGGTAATTTAATCCTAAAAAATTTAAATTTAAATATGTGTAGGGTAAAAGTACAAAGTCATGTCACACTTTTATAAAGGAAACGACCAACGCTGATCGAACTTTTAAACTTGAATCACTAGAAAGTGGCATATATATTTTGAATTTTGAAATGATGTAAACTAATAAAATGTGTATTTTTTAGTATATTTCATGTTTGTATTTTTTTGAAAAAATTAAATAATTATTTGAATATAATTTTTTTAATAAATTAACACTATAATTTAGTTGTTGATAAAATGCTGAAAAATGATGTTCCACTCGACATCAAGCTTTATATACTATATTTTCTTTTTATTCCTTCAAATTTTTTTATGTATATTTATAACTTGAAACTTTAAGGCATGGATATTTTATTTTGCAATTTTAATAAACATATATTTTTAAATAAATATTTCAGTGTGTGTATATTAAAACACAGTTGTTTCCACTCAACGCCAACTTTTATATTGAATAATTATCTAAAATAGAAAAAAAATTATAGTATCTTAATCTAAGGCATCATATTTTTTATTTTTTATTTTTTAAATAAGTTTTAGTATTTTTCTTGACATGGTAATCAACCTAATATTTTTGTGCTGAAAGCTTACTTTTAGTAAAAAATAAAAATAAAATAAAAATAATAATTGAACTATTAAAATAAATCTATATTTGAAAACTACACTTATGGATCTACAAAAGAGTATTTTTACATTTTAAAAAATATGTTATTTATATGAGTAGGAGTTGTTGAAACATTAAAGTTTCAAATAGTTTCTTTTTTTTTAGTAAATTGGTCTCAAAGTGGTGCTACATATGCATTTAGCCAACAATTTTAGTTGGAAAAGTTGTGGACATATTTAACTTATCTAGAATGAGTTTTACTAGATCATATGTTTGACCAAAATTGATTTTTAGTTATAAATACTAAAATTCATTTGTGCTGATAAGTTGGTCAAAAGTGTGACACAACTTTGTACTTTTACCCTCCACTTAAAATTTAATTTATCCTAAGTTCCACTATATAAACATGAATTATTACTCAAAAATTAAGAAGAAGAATACTGAGAAAATATACTCTACCAAAATATATTCGAATTGATAGGTTTTCAAGGACATTTTAAATTTTATCAAGTTTGATACTGTATGTGGGGAATAAAGTATGTGTAAGAAAGATCAATCTAAACCTCACACCAATGAAACAATTACATTAAGGAAATTAAAATAACAAATGAACTGATAAAACTATTCCTTAAAACCATTCCATTGTTCTCTATTCTCAAGGCTCCTCTAAATCATGAATGCTCTCAGATTGTATTTATTTTGCACATGAATTATCAAATGACAACCTAAAAATGAGATGCTATGATGAAATGCAAGTATTCTATTCCTACGTCTACATGATTGATGTATTTGATATGCAATGCTAGATGATATGATGTTAAGATTATGCTATTGTTGTATTTAAATGATTCCTGAGATAATGTTGTAATAATAATGCAGAAGCTATGTGGAATGCTATATGAAAATGCAACAATTAGGATTCTAGGAATAAAATTACCATAATAACACTAATTTAAGATAAATTCAAAATGCTAAACTAAAATGCTATGCTAAGCTCACAATGCTGATATGATTTCTGCATAGTAGATTTATGCTTTGCTCTCTATCCAAAAAGTTATACTATTTTGAGTGTGTTGCAATATTATGGATTATTGGAATCAATTGAAACGGTGATTTCTTTTCCGTTGAAAGGAAATTTAAAGAATTGGTGATTGACGGTACTGCTTGCATCTCATGAATCCAAGGATGTCCCAAGAGTATGTTGTATGTCAACTCCTTATCTAACACCTGACAGATTATATCGTTCATAATCGGCCCCACTTGAATGGGAAACACAATCAATCCATGGTAGGATCTCTCTTCATCATGATAGGCCTTTATAGTGATCTTTCTTCTAGCATCAATGGCATTTTCTAAATATCCTAGTGCACAAACAAGTTTTAAAGTACATATATTTAAACCAGCTCCTCCATCTATTAGAACACGTTTAACCCGGTGTTTTTGAATTAGAAGCTCAATGTGGATGGCAACATTGTGTGGATGGGTAAGTGATATGTCATTGTGTTCAGAGAATGATAGGAAATGAGGTGCAGTAAAGTGTCCCACCATAGCCCGAAACTAACAAACTTGTAGATTATCTGGTACTCTGGTGGTTACTAGAGCTTGTTCTAGAATTTCTTTGTGAGCTGGTGAAATTTTCAGCAATTCCAATATTGATATTTGAGCTAGGATTTTCTACAATTGATCAACTATGTTGTATTGAGTTGCAGGGGAAACAACTGTCTTAGATGTAGCTCCTTTCAATATCACTTTAGCCCGCCCCCTTGTGGTTACATTAACTGGTTGAGAATCTTGTTTATCTTTGATTTTAATGACATTAATTTGATTATAATTTGCAGCATCATTTATGATCAGATTAATTGGTATGATATCATTAATTTGATGTGATTTTGTGTTAATGTCATGAATATGAGTTTCAGCTGTAACAATGCTCTATCCACGCTCAATTTTGATGTCATTAACTTGATTCTGAACTGCAATAGTGTCTTTTTGGCCCTTGACTTTGATATCCTTGGTTTGATCTTCAACTACTTCAATATGGTGAATGTTGGAATCATAAACATAGATCACATTTTTCCCTTTGGTGTTTGATGAAGAGTACTCCCCCTTTTCATAGTTTGGTAAAGGATTCTTAAATGCTCCATGATCAACATTTGTTTGGGGTCCTACAAATATTCCTTTTTTATCAATCAAATATTTTACCAAATGTTTCAGTTGCATGAAATCATTTGTCTTGTGTCCTTTGTTTCTGTGAAAGTCACAATAATGTGCATCATTCCACCATGAAGGTTTAACTCTAGTTCCCAATCTCTTGCTTCTAGTAATGTTATAACCTTGGCTACAAGAAGCTCCTTTAATGTTGATTCGAGTAACTTTCCCAAAGGTGTGAATCTTCTTCGATTTGAGGATGTTCGATATGGTGGTGGTTTAGATTCAATTTTTTTTGGATTGTTGTTTTGATTGGTGTTTTGGTTATTGATTTGATTGCTAGTTGGATTATTTTTTTGATTGATCTTGGTGGTAGCTGATGTCAAGTTTAAATACTAGTTTGGTATTTTGTGTTTCAATTGAAGCATCATTATGACTACTATTATTGTTTCTTTGCCAAAAATTTAGTTTATCATTGCTGTTATAATTATTAGAGGAATGTGCTAAGTTTTTTCATTGTGAATTTTCAAGACTCCTCCCTTGACCAAAGCTTCTTTGATTTTGATTCCATTTTCTATCATTTTCTCAAAGGTAGGTGGACATTGCAATTCAAGTCTATAGCTCATATCATCATTTATATTGTCAATGAAGATTTCCATCTTTTCCTTTTTCAGGTATGGGGCAAGAATATCTTGCAAACAATCTTCTCCATCTTTGCAAAAATATGAGGAATGATTCACCCTTTTCTGTTTTGTATTGCAAAGGTCTTTCATGGTTATCTTGTGTTGGATGTTGTAGGAGTAATGGGCAATGAATTTGTTAACCAACTCTTCAAAGGATCTTATTCCTAGTGGAAGTTGTAAAAATCATTGCATGCATTGTCCACCTAAGCTTCGTGGAAACAATCTTATCAAATAAGTCTCTTCGTGTGAAAATTCAGGGCTCATGGTTCGAAATTCCCTTACATGATCTATAGTATTTGTTTTACCATTGTATATATCATACTTTGGGAATTCATAATGCTTAGGAAAGGGTATCATATTCACAGTTGGATCAAAAGTATATGGGTATCAAGTATCTTTTTGTGGTTCCTCTTTGCATGTTAGGAAGTTTTTGTTGCAAATTTTGCATTCGATTAGTTAAGGCATCCACTGGATCTATATTTGGTGGATTAGTTTCAGTCCTTTTCGGTGCTCGTTTTAGTTGATTAACATCAAAGTCATCAAGTAATTTTAACATCAAAGTCATCAAGTAATTTGACACATTGTTTAGCCAAAATTAAAAGGTCATTTTCTCCATCTTTTTCCAAAACTTTCTCCATGAATTTGTGGAAGTTAGGATCTTGTTGTGTAGTTTGGATGTCTTCCTTAGTTATTTCCTCACCTTTAGGTGTATGGAGTCTATGAAATGGATTTTCTTCAGCTCCAGCCATGGTTTTTTGAGTTTCAAGTTCTTTTTCTTTTAGTTTCTGCCTTTGTGATCTTGTTTGAATGGGCATACAAGTGATGAAGATTTACTAAGCTTTGATCATTATTTGGGAGTACCAAAAGGACTAAGTTAAATCTGATTATACAACATTTGTTTCAGAATGAAGGATGATGAATTCTAATGGTGAAACTTAGCTACTAATCAGAGACACGTGTGGTGGTGAGGTACTTTTAGATGTTTAATCAAAGCTTAGGTAAAGGATTTTCACTTGCAAATTCTAGTTTCACCAAGTTAAAAGAAATGTTAGGATAATGAATAAATTTTGGCCAAGAAGAAATCTCTGAATCTGGTTTCAATTGTCAAATAGAAACTCAAATTTAGCTCTCTAGTTAAAATTTAGTTGGATGTGCTAGAACACTATACAAATTCTCTAAAAGACAGATGCACTAAAGAATGGCCTAGATGTGCTAAAATATGGTTGGTATGCACTACAAAATGGCATAGATGTGCTAAAATATGGTATGTATGCACTGGAACAATCAATGGATGTGATAAAATATGGAAGGTATGTCCTACAGAATGGCATAAATGCACTAAAATATGGAATATATGCGCCGAAACAGTCAATGGATGTACTAAACTGGGGAATGCCACTATTTTTTGATAGTTTGATTGAGTTTTCTTGTTTTCTTGGCAAGGAATTGATTATTTGAATGGATGTTTTTCTGAATCAGTGGTTGTACATTTCTATGAGTGATGTTTGTTTGAATGTTATTTTAAAACACACATGTAAGACACATCAAACAAGTATAATTCCGAAGGTTGTTTATGAGAATATTCACTAGATTCCCACTTGGATTTTACTCTAGCTGTGCTTACTTTTAGCAGATGATTAGAAGCTTGACCACACTAGCTCCCCTCCATGGCACTCACTTCTTGAGTTAGCCAAGCTTTAGTTCTCATGAATCTCCCATGACAAACTTTTCATCTCTACTAAGAGCCACAAGAATATGGGATAACTTTAGAGGTTATACCTCTTGCACCCGCAAATAGAATGGTATTTTGGCTTACTATAACAAGAAGGTTTTAGTACGAGCTTTTTTTTCGTGAGGGGTTATCCATATGACAAGAGACCATTTTTGACCTTCTTGTCGAAATAACCCTCATGATACTTGAACTTTCCTCAAGTATCCACACTTATATACCAGGTGGAAGTTGCTTGGCTTTAGAAATTTTTCAATTTGGGTCATTCCCTGGGGTGATTACTTTTTCCCACCAGATAGACCCTCTAAGGATAAAATTGTAACAAAATGAAAAGAATGGGTTTGTCTTTTTTATCACCCAGTTAAGGGGAGAGCCTATGCCTACCACTCTACAAGCACAAAAAACATGGTGTTCATTTACCTCTTAATTAAACTAGGTTCCTAATTTAATCAAAAGAAACAACAATAAATTCAACCCGTGCAAAACAACCCTTAGTAGTTTTAGATTATTTATATTTGACAATGTTCTTATAGTTTCAACAAAGTATCTGACAGCTCGTTTAAAATACCTGCAAAATAGAGAGATATTAATCAGCTTCCAAAATTTGAAAAATTTGCAAAGAAAACCAAATGCACCAGAACAACAACCAGATGTGCTAAAAGATTTACTAAATGCATTAAAAGATGCACTATATGCACTAAACTAGAAAGCAGTAAATGAAAGTTAAACTCATGTATGTGCTAAAATAACTCCTAGATGCATCGAAATATCACATGTATGCATCGAAATAGTGACTGTATGCACTGAAAGATCTGCAAAATGTGCTAAAACAACAACTGTATGGGCCGGAATATTATTCAAATGCGAAAAAAATTGTTTCGAGTGTGCTACTTCAGAATTCACGATCAAATATGCGGACAAGAACCTGACAAAAAATGTTAAAAATGGGGCTAAGCCCCAAGGTGGGTGCCAAAATGTATGTGGGGAATAAAGTATGTGTAAGAAATATCAATCTAAACCACACACCAATGAAACATTTACATTAAGGAAATCGAAATAACAAATGAATTGATAAAACTATTCCTTAAAACTGTTCCATTGTTCTCTATTCTTAAGGATCCTCTAAATTGTTGCTCTTAGATTGTATTTATTTTGCACAGGAATTATCATATGACAACCTGAAAAATGAGATGCTATGATGAAATGCAAGTACTATATTCCTACATCTACATGCTTGATCTATTTGATATGCAATACTAGATGATCTGATGTTAAGATTATGCTACTTTTGTATTTAAATGATTGTTGAGGTAATGTTGTGATAATAATGCAGAAGCTATGTGGAATTCTATATAAAAATGCAACACTAATTCAAGCTAAATGAAAAATGCTAAACTAAAATGCTATGCTAAGCTCATAATGCTGATATGATTTCTATAGAGTAGATTTATGCTTTTCTCTTTATCCAAAAAGGTGTAAATGAGCCTCTATTTATAGACTTCTCCAAGGCATTAAGTTATGTGGTAGGATTCGACGGTCAATATTTATCCTGGAGAGATCGATGGTGGAGGATGAAGAATTTGGAGCAGGAATAACTTTAAGAAACCCCCCCTTCGGCGAAGGTGTAAAATCATGGTGAATCTTTCCTTTTATTTGAAAAAAAATATTAATTTTTCTGGCGAATCTTAGGCACAGTATTAAAATAATTGTAAAATCCTAGCAAATCTTAATGAATAATTGGTAAAAATAATAATCATAGCGGCAAATCCTAGTGAATCTCGATGCGCTCCTATCACGATACAGGCAAGGTCGAGGGGCAGATCTTCCCCCATTCCTAACAAAATTCAATACCATCGGCCTAACAATGCTTCATCGTCGGAACCCCCATCACAATCCCGTCGATGGCCTGATGAAAATGGCTCACAACCTAGTATCGGTGTAACAATATTCTATCTAGCTTACTCCCAAGGTGCTCTCTCGATATACCGATAGAGTCAAGTTGTCAACAAAATTAACCATGAATTATAACCATGGGCATGAATTATCGAATGCATAAAGTATATTAGGGGAACTATGGTGCATCGGGGAAACATTATCTGGTGTCCCACCAATAAAACAAAGGACGGTTGCAAGTTCATTCCGCGCCCTAATACACATGTGCCTTTTTAAAGGCTTGTTGAGGCTCGAAATTTGTTTTGGGCCACAAGATTAGATTTAATTATGTGGCCCAAAATAAATTTTGGGCCTCAACAAGCCTTTTAAAAGGAACATGTGTATTAGGGCCTGAAATCAACCTGCAACCGTTTGATTAAAAAACTAATCTATGGCAATAGATAAAAGAAAATATTCTTAAAATTAAATAGTAATTTATTATTAGTGGCGATATTGCCCCAAAATTAATCGGAGGAATATAATATTATTGGAAAATATAATTAAAATTTTTAGTTACCGTATAAACTACTGGCGAATCAGTTTTGATGACGCATTGTTTACATGGCGAATTAATCGAGACAAAATTATTTTTTCGTAAAACCCTGTTGATTCAATCTTCATTTTACCTTGTACTATTAGCCATTTTTGGAGCTCCTGATTTCTATTATTAGCCAATTGGCGAATATTCGCCACTAAAGTTTTCCCTGATTTGGAGGGAATCATGGAGGATGTTCCCTTTAGGAGAAAAAATGCCCAAGTGTTAAAGAACATCAAATGGAGGAGGAAGCCATGTGTCTCCAATCTTGTTAGGAGTTTGTTGATGGAAATTCCCATTTAGAAATTAGAAATATTTAAGTGACACATGGTGAGGTGGATGATGAGGTGGAAGGAGGTTAGAGAATTATGTAGGAATGTAACAAAATTTGAATTTAAAAACTTAAATTTAAATGAGAGGGGATTAATAAAATAAAACAAATTATTTAATTTTTTTTATTTAATTAAACAAAGAAGAAAAATTATTTGAGATAGGAAGAAATTAGAAAATGAACTATATAAATAAATTTTGCAATTTATTTATAAGTAGAGGAATTTAAGATTTATTAATTGAATAACTAGTATTTAATTAATTTCATCCAAACCAATTTTAGGTGTATACAAATACAATAATTGGAATTTGATGCCAATAGAAGGACATGATGTAATCTAGGTTTGGGAATTTCCTTTTGCCATTTTCTTCAACCTAATGACTTACTTTTAGAGTGTTCTCATCTTCAAGCTTCAACATACTTTCTGCCCTAAGGGAGGTATTATTGTACTTTAGTTTTTTCTAAGGGTATTTGAATTAATCTTGGGTTGATCTCATTGTTGTAATTTATGAAACCTTATCTAACATATTTGAGTAGGTTTTTATGCATTTTAGCTCATTGCAATCGTAGACACACTTAAGGTTAAGAGCACACACATTTTTATCAATCAATCAATTGCCTATTTATGGAGGTAGAAATACAAATATAGGGGTTTGACCAAGGAAAACTCATTTTATAGTCATACCCTCTCCTCTCTTTTCTATTATTTTGTAGGTTCAAATCCAAAGATGGAAGTTACCAAGAAAAATTGTGGAGGATAGGCAAGGAGCTACAAGTCTTTAAAATCATATATGAGGAAAGAGAAGCAAGCCTAGGGAATACTTGCACCCTATAAGAATAAAATCAGCCTCAATATCACACATCAGGTATAAAAAATTATACCTTTCTTTGATTTTCTCCTAGATTTTGGTTTTTCAATTTTGTTAGTATAAAAAAGTTAAATTTTAAGATCTGACCTCTTAGTTAAGTTAATTCAATAAATCCACATTAATCCCATTCAATTTCTAAGGCATTAAAGAATCAGATCCAATGTTGATTGACTCACCTTTAAGTTTTCAAGTCAATCTTATTCCATTTTTTATTTGCATTCTAATATTATTTGAAAAATGATTAATGTTAGTGATCTAAGTATTCAACTAGGATCTCTTTTTCTACAACTTTTTTTGGTGAACTTGACATTTTGAACACTAAATAAATCTTTTGATTTGAATTTAGCATTTTCCAAATCTAAAATACTAAGAAAGTGTTGTTAAAACTTTAGACATCATATGCCTTTTTTAGCAAAAAAGGGTGTTTGCATTTGAAAGAAAAGTGTCATTTTGTTTGATATTGTGCAAGTTTTGGAAAAAGTGATTTAGTTCAATCAAGAAAATTATTAGATCTGTAGGAGGATTGCATAATTTATTTAAAACATTACATAATTGGGTTAAAAATTTCACTTTTGCAAAATTTCAAAACCCTATTTTAGTACACTACACTACATCTTCAAAATCATTGAAAACAATAGCAATTTTAGTTTTAGATATGAACCAAATACATCTCAAACAATAGTTACCTATCCTTGGTTTCTTAGAACCTAAAAACCTAGAAACATTTTAAGCCAGTATAGGGTATCCTTTCACCCTAGACTAAACCAATTTGATTAAGATTTTAGGTACAAATTGATCTTTGTTATATTTTTGCAAATCTGGACCCTGATTGTCAGAACTATGTTTGTAATAGGTCTGTAGGTATATTTTTATTTTTTATACCTATTAAGCCCCTTAGTCATGATAAATTTGATATGTTAGATGATGCCCTTGAGGACTTCATCTCACCTAGATCATCCACTCAGTCTTCTAATAGCACAACACACAACAAAAGAATAAATACGATTTCACCTCAAATTATCATTTACCCACCCATGAATCAACTCCATACTCAAATCAAACCTATAATTATCATAGGACCACTGTTAAGTCTCAAAAATGCAGGTTTGAACCATAAGAGGTTTCCAAGCTCTTGACACGTTTTTGGCTAATGTACAAGGCCAATTAATGTAATTGAACCTTCTACTCTTTAGGCTCTGCTAAAGCTAGGTGGGTGTACCCAAATGTGGAAGAAGATTCAAAAGTTATGTTATCCTTGACTAAGGTGATCTATTCACAATGGCAATGGGAAGTGAAATAGATATAAAGGTTAATTTGGTATAAATGGTATAAGAAATATCATGGTATATCAACATGTTCAGTTATCAGATGTAGCTATTTGGAAATGAAGGATTTCTAAGGTTCCTAAAGTGAATGTATTGATTTGAATGAGGAGATGGATAAGACCAATGCCTTATTGGGTAAAACCGAGTCAAAGAAAGCTAATGATAGGTGACTAATATTGGCTACAACTCAAACTGCTTGGCACTTGAGTATTTATACTTTGTATAAATGTGTAGGGATGTGACTGGCAGACTCTTCTTATTGATCCAATCAAGATGTATTAGGTTACTATGATCTATCTAAGAGGATTTTAATCTTTCCTTTAAGGAACAAGTTAAAAGGGATCACACAGTGACAACAAATGTGTACTGAGAAAATGAAAATATAATTGATATATTAAGTTTTAAATAAATTAATAGTATTGTCTAGAGATAGCATGGCAACCTTCAATTATAGACTCTTCTTATTGATCCAATTGATATTTCCAAATTACTGTAATCTGTTTAAAATGATTTTAATCCCTACTTGAAGAAACCAATTAAGAAAAGTACACAAGAACAAAAAAAAATTCAGATGAATTTAGTATTCTACTTGGAATAAATTCAAATAATAAGAAACACCAACTTGGAGACAACCGAATAATTGTTAATCTTTACAAACAATTGACACCAATATTTGAGTCACTGAAATTCACAAGTTTTTATTGATTTCTCCAAAATTTTGTACATGCATCATGGTATTCACTATATAATCTATATGATAAACATTTTAAAAGTATCTTTCGTATATCTCCTACCTAACTCATAATTCTAATCTCTTATTTTTGGTCTTGGTCTCTCTTATTTATACGAGAGGCAACAAGCATCAAACCAAAATACATGTCTCTTGATAATAAAACATAACTTTGAGATTAAAAAATAACTAAAAGAAACTAACAACAAACATGTGTGTTAATCTGTTAATCTTTGAGTAAAAGCCCATGGTAATCAGTTAATCTGTTAATGATCAAGGCAATAAACATGTGTGTTCTCTTTTCCTCCGCACTTTGAGCTCGTCTGCAACTTGGTTTCAACTTTTGTGAAAAAGACCAACTTGTTTCATGTATTTTAACACCAAGATGCATTTACTCCCGACTCAAAATTCGCATGACTCAAATCTTTGTATCGAGCTTAATTTCATATTTTGATGTTGACTGATATGACTGGCATGCTTTAAATGTCTCAAAGGTTGCTTTATCGCGTTACCTTGCCCACTTCTCTCTCCATTGCAGTATCATGATGTTCTTTGATTCTCCTTTATTTTCTTACCTCTCTATCGCACATCAATTTTGGTTCTCTCACGATACCATAGTGTCTTCTTGGTGCTCTTCTTTAGTATACCACTCTACCGCGTATCATATTTTTTCTCCCTGCGGTATCATGGTATGCCTTTTGCATCCTTTCTTAGTATACCACTCTACCGCAGGCTACCCTTTATCTTCCTACGGTACAACGGTATCATCTTCAACATCCTCTCTTAATGTACTGCTCCACCGCGTATCGATCTAATACTGGTTGAGCCTTGACCCTCCGAGGTATAGTGGTGAATTATTGATGTTAGTGGCTCTTCTTACTGCCCTACCGTGAGCTACTTGGTGATGGACCGTAGTACTGTGATAAGGCATGAGTTTTGTAAGGGTTGTTCAATATGGTAGTGGTAATGTGATAAAGGGTGAAAATATATTCATGAATGATTTTAGTGAGGTTAATTATGAAAATGAGAGCAGGAATTTTATATTTTAGATGCTAAAACATTAGAATTTTTTATGAAAATTTTGCTTCTAATAGCGGCTTCAGTTGGGGAATCCAAAATATCTTTGGGAGCAAACCAAGACTTCAAAGGATGTGAAAAATGAAAGGAGGTGGAAAATGGAGGAGATAGAGATGATCTTATACTACTGTACATGGAGAAAAACTGTCTTTAATGAGGGAATTCTAGGATTGTCCATGTACTACCAAGTCTTAGTCCCTTTTTGACTTCCTAAACTACTGTGCATGAAAAAAAATGTTTTAAGAGGTTTGTTAAGAATTGTCCATGCATTGGAAATCCTTAATCCTCTAGTACTCCTTAAGAGAAGAAGTGTTTTAGAAACTGCCCATGTATTGGCAATTCTTGTTTCTCGCTCGCCATATTTTGCAAATAGGGTAATGATATACTTGAAACCCTGCCAAATCAAATTTCCTGATCATGGTTGTGTATGGTGGAGGAGGTGGGTTTTGAGGATATTGGTACTGATATAATGGATTTATATATTGTCCTTGGGGTGGTGGCACATATTGTTGGCCATGAGGTGGCTGATAATTTGGATATTGTGGTGGATTTTTAAGTTGAACATTTGGGCATTTGTATTGATTACCTAACTAATTTTGTTGTGCTTTTGGGGGATTTTAAGGTCTTGCATTATTATTCCCTTGCTTGTGAGGTGGTGCATATTTAGGGAGGTTAGACATTTGAGTGTTAATTTGGGCTTTTTGCAGTTTCAACTCCTAAAGCTCTTTTATTGCTTGGAGCCTTTGTTCATATTCTGCTTTTGTTCTTTACACTTCTTGTCTTTCATACTCCAGTCGTGCATTTATTTCTTCCTCAATCATGAATTCATAGTTTTCTTCAGAGGCTACATCATTACCAGGTCCATTTTGATTCTCTTCGAGTAATTCCATTTTCTAATCAAGTTCATGTTGTCTCCTATCTCTTTCAACCTCAAATCTAGCCATGAATTCCTCATGTTTCTTGGGGTATGCTTGATAGAAAGGATTCCTCTTTTCTTCAGGAGTGTGGGGATCTCCAGATGGGTTGTTTTTAATTGTCAATGTATCATAGCAGTTATATGTCTCAAGGTGTGCTTTTGATGTTTTGTCTTTATCTGTTAAGCACATGTCATCAGACACCTTGTTGACCTTATCATTCTTGTGTGCCCATTTACTCTTGTCATTAGGACCATCTTTATACAGAGACCTTCTTCTCTACATGTTGTGGACTATTGTGATGATTTGAACCCTAAGGTGATTTTTGATGTATACTTTATTTTTTCAGTCTTAATGCACTCATCTCTTTAGAGTCGCCACTCAATTTTTAGAGAAGTGAGAAAATTAGGTAGTTTCTTGTTCCCAACAGAATCTTCTGCAAGGTATTGACTCTATGATGAAGGCCTATATTCAGATCTGACTCCCCAGTGGAGTCACCAAACTGTTAAGTCTCAACAATGTAGGTTTGAACCACAAGAGGTTGTGAAGATCTTGACATGTTTTTGGCTAATGTACAAGTCCAATTAATGTAATTGAACCTTCTACTTTTTAGGCTATGCTAAACCTAGGTGGGTGTACCCAAATGTGGAAGTAGATTTGAAAGTTATGTTATCCTTAACTAAAGTGATTTATTCACAATGGAAATGGGAAGTGAAATAGATGTAAAGGTTAATTTGGTATAAATGGTATAAGAAATATCAAGGTATATGAATATGTTCATTTATCAAATGTATTTATTTGGAGATGAAGGCTTTCTAAGGCTCCTAAAGTGAATTTTATGGATTTGAATGAGGAGATGGATAAGACCAGTGCCTTATTGGGTAAAACCAAGTCAAAGAAAGCTAATGATGGGTGACTAATATTGGTTGCAACTCAAACTATTTGACACTTGAATATTTATACTTTGTATAAATGTGTAGGGATGTGACTGGAAGACTCTTCTTATTGATCGAATCAAGATCTATTAGGTTACTATGATCTATCGAAGAGGATTTTAATCCTTCCTTGAAGGAACCAGTTAAAAGGGATCACACAGTGACACCAAATGTCTACTGAAAAAATGAAAATATACTTGATATATATAGTTTTGAATAACTTAGTAGTATTTTCTAGAGATAGTATGGAAGCCTTCAATTATAGACTCTTCTTATTGATCCAATTGATATTTTCAAGTTACTATAATCTATTTAAAATGATTTTAATGCCTACTTGAAGAAACCAATTAAGCAAATTACATAAGAACAACAAATGTGTCTGATGAATTTAGTATTCTGCTTGGAATAAATTCAAATAATAAGGAACACCAAATTGGAGATAGTTGAATAATTGTTAATCTTAACAAACAATTGACACCAATATTCGAGTCATTGAAATTCACAAGTTTTCATTGGTTTCTCCAAAATTTTGTATATGCATCATGGTCTTCACTATATAATCTATATGATAAACATTTTAAAATTATGTTATGTAAATCTCCTACCTAACTCCTAATTCTAATCTCTTATTTTTTGGTCTTGGTCTCTCTTATTTATATGAGAGATAACAAGCTTCAGACCAAAAGACATGTCTCTTGATAATACAACACAACTTTGAGATTAAAACATAACTAAAAGAAACTAACAACAAACATGTGTGTTAATCTGTTAATCTTCGAGTAAAATCCTATGGTAATCAGTTAATCCGTTAATCATCAAGGAAACAAACATGTGTGTTCTCTTTTCCTCCACACTCTGAGCTCATCTGCAACTTGGTTTAAGCTATTGTGAAAAAATACCAACTTGTTTCATGTATTTTAACACCAAGATGCATTTACTCCTGACTCATAAATTTGTGACTCAAATTTTTGTATCGAGCTTAATTTCATATTTTGATGTTGACTGATGTGACTGGCATGCTTTAAATGTCTAAAAGGTTGATTTACTGTGTTACCTCACACCACTTCTCTCTCCCCTATAGTATCACGGTGTGCTTTGATTCTCCTTTATTAGCTTACTGCTCTACAACACATTGATTTTGGTTCTCTCACAGTACCATAGTGTCTTCATGGTGCTTTTCTTTAGTATACCACTCTACCGCATATCATATTTTGTCTCCCCAAGATATCATGGTATATATTTTGCATCCTTTCTTAATGTACCACTCCACCGCGGGCTACCCTTTATCTTCCTGTAGTACAACAGTATCATCTTCAGCATCCTCTCTTAATGTATTGGTCCACCATGTATCACTCTACCACGGGCTGAATCTTGACCCTCTGAGGTATAGTGGTGAAGTATGCATACTAGTGGCTCTTCTTACCGCCCTACCACACACTACTTGGTGATGGACCGTGGTACTGTGGTAAGGCATAAGTGTTGTAAGGGCTGTTAAATATGGTAGCAGTAACATGGTAAAGGGTGAAAATAGCTTCATGAATGATGATAGTGAGGTTCATTATGAAAATGAGAGCGGGAATTTTAGATTTTAGATGCTAAAACACTTAGAATTTTTTATGAAAATTCCAATTCTAATAGACCACCATGAAATAAACCAAAATATTTTAGTCACATCTTAAATTTTGTAAGACAATTAACCAAACATAACCATTCAAAAAATGTATTAGAGGAACAATAGTACCATGTTATCATGCATGCATACAACACAAAAAATAACAATCAACCAAAATAAAAATAAACTATTAATTTATCAATACCTCTCTCTCAACCTATCATACCTACTCTACCTCATGTTCTCCTTAGCATAATGGTAAGGAGTATGGTATTACAGAGTAGATTCATGCTACCCCTACTAAGATATCCTTATGGGATTTGATTCAAACATCACCTATTTATCATGGCATTTTTCAAGATGCTTTGAAAAAAGGATTCATACCTCCTATTGTGCAACCAAATGATGTACTACCTTTTCTTGAGGGTATGAATTCAATAAATTTTGATATTATCTTTCATAAAAATGAATTACCCCCCTTGGAGATACAAAATCAAAATTATGACTTGATCATAATGATTGTTATTAATAAGATTGGTGCTAGACATACCATTATTGATAATAGTCCAGGGCTGAAAATTTGTAGTATTCATATTTTAGATAATATTGGAGTGCATAACATGTTAATTCAAATAGATGCTTGATCTATCCATGGTTTTGAAAATATGGGAATACAACCATTAGGAGTCATAAAATTTCCATTTAAAGTTTGTCCTATTGTGTTACCCACTCCTATACATGCCATGCCTAATACTCTTTCATTTAATCTAATCTTGGGTAGAATATGGATTTCATTGGATGTTGTGGTTATGTTGCTGATATGTGGTTGTCATTGGTGTCAACACTATTAGCATTAGTGATTTTGAAGGCTGCACATGTTGAGGAGATTGAGAAAATTGTAAAAAAATATATTGCAGGAAACTAGTGAAGCTGATAAGGTCAGAGTGGTGGCAAGTGTTGTAAGTTGATAATCAAAAGGTGCACTTTAAAGGGATTTTTCTTGTCTATATAGTATGTTGTTCAAAATTTTCAGTTGTACACATCAAGATTTATGAAAGTTATGAAATGTGTTCCTACAATCATTTTGTTACTGTAGCAAGTGTTCTTGGAAGAAGAGGATGAAATTCTGGCAATTTTAGTTGTTGCACATGTTCTTGTGACATTCATGGATGAGTCTAGAATGTTCTCTATCCTTGTTGTGCGTCTACATTGATCAGAGTGATTGTGATCGAAGATTTTTCTAATGTGTGCTTGAGTTTTCATGTTCTTGGCTGACATGATGGTGGTAGTGTGTTGTGGATCCATGAGGATTGATCTTTTATTGTCTGGCATGTTCAAAGGTGTTTATTTGGGTCCTCACTATGTTGTGACTAACTTGTGTTGGTGTGCATTAATATTTATTTATGTATTGAGGCCGATAGTTGTAATTTATTCTTTATTTATGGCCAACAAAGTAGTTGATGTAAATTCATGTAGCAGATATATAAGAGCGGTTGTTTTCCTCATTTTGAAGTATGCTCAGTGTGTGTGTGTGAAGTACATGTGAAAATAAAGATCAAATCATTCAAGAGAAGATCAAATTGTGAAAGAGATTGAGAAGAGTGTGTAGACATTTTTCTATGCCTAACAGGAATTGTCATCAGGATTTTGTAGAAGCTAATTTATCAAATCAACCTCATCAGATGGATTTAATCTGATTAATTTATGTATGGTAGTGATCCTTCCTCTAACTAGTGAGCTCTAGGTAGTGTGCTTGAATGCAAGTACATTCCTTATTCATTCTTCATTATACTTCTAATAGGGTATAATCTTGTGGACTAACATCCACTGTGGTTTTTCCCCTAATAGGGATTCCACATATAAAATCTTCGTGTTCATGTGTCTTTGATGTGTTATTGATTTATGCTTGAACTGTTAATTATCAGATGTGAGATTTAAAGTTGATTAATGCTGAATAAGTTTGGTTTTGGTAACAACTAATTCAACCCCACTCTCAGTTGCCTATCCTTGTTTTTCCAACATATTCATGAGATGAAAGGATTTAATTCAACACTTCATTGTTTAATGAAATACACATATAAAAATAAGGTTTGCATGATGAAATAATAATCAAGTGAACCTTCAACACATTAATCCAAAATTCAAAAGTTAAACATCTTCAAGTGAAAAATAAACATGAGTTAACAACCAAAAAATTGCATGCCCTGGATAAGGTAAAATTAGTTATTTCCAGTTGTCTTTTTTTTGTTGGTTGTGTACTTCATGTTGGCAAGAGTCTCTATTTTAATTTTCTCCCTTTCAAAAATGCCCTCTTCCCTATGTGCTTTAGGAGCCCTATGAATTGGTTCCTCCTCCCTATGTGTTTCCCCGAGTTCTTTTTTGAACTCCTTCATAGCTCTTAGAAACTTTTCAACACTTGAATGACTATACTACCAAGTATAACCATATATTACCTCATGAAGGTCTACATTGGTTGTGCCTTTCTCTAGAAACTTCCAGAAATTATCCTTCAAGATCTCAATGGTGATAAGAACCTACATGGACACATTATGAAGAATGAGGCTTTTGGTTGACTTAGTAAGCATCGCTACGTTCCCCTTAAAATTTTCATCATTCCTATTAGTCCATATTTCCCATAAAATTTTAGTTGATAAGAAGATCCAAAACAAAGAAAGATCCATGTTCATTCTTTTATTTATTTCAAATAGAATTTTCCCATGGCATGGCTCATTATTACTTTTCCAGATTTTTTTTTTCATTTTAGAAAAAAAATTGAAATCTCTTTAGTAAAGAGAAAATCAAAGAAGATGTGTTTGATTGCTTTTAGTACTCTGCAAATGTTGCAAATATTAATATCATTATGTTCTATTTTATATGGTAGTTTTTGTAGTAAGAGTAGCCATCTGAAACATGCTTTCTTTGGTCCTAATTCCTTTGTCCAATTTTTCTTGAATTTTTTTACCCATTTCTCCTTACTTAGGTTTTCTCCCCAAGTCTTGTTAACATATTCTATAATGTCCATTTATTTTGCTAGAGTATGGTGAATTGATTTTGTATTCAATTTCAAAAGTGTATTACCATTGTTGGGTCTCAAAAATGCAGGTTTTAACCATAATAGTTTGCCAAGCTCTTACAACACTTTTGGCCAACATACAAGGCCAATTGATGCAATTGTACCTTCTGCTCTTCAGGCTCTGCAAAACCTAGGCAGGTGAACCTAATGAATGATGCAGATTTGAAATGAACTTCCTGATGCAACAATCTACCCACAATGGAAAGGGTGGTGGATAGACAAATATACTACAACTATTCCTACTCCTACTGCACAAATGAAAGATTTTTTTGAAAATATTAATTGTATGAAATCTTATCTCTGGGTTGAGGAAAATTAGTACCTTCTATCCACATGGGCAATGGAGTCAGATTATCACGAATTGCATATTTTCCCTCTCTGTCTTAATTCAAGTTGCTAGGCACTCTTAGAAATGAAATCTAATGACTGGCATATGACTTCATTAATTTATGGCTTGCATAAATAGTGCTGGAATATTTTCTTATCAGGTTCTACTTCAACAATCCAAAAGAAATACTAAATCACTGTGACTTGTTTAAAATAATTTTAACTCTGACTTGCAGACACCAATCAACCAAATCACATAGAGTGAAATTTTTAGTTTGATAAATCAAACATATGCTTGATACATTGATTTAAATGATTTAAGACCTCAAGTTGGAGACAACCCTCACAAGAAACATAAATTATGATATCACAACAACTCAAAATAGAAAGAGTTTCACAAATTCAAAATGATCTATTCATTGATTCTGCTTCAAAGAAAGTCTGTACATTATTTTGCATTCCCAGTCGCTTCTCGGGAAAAATCTAACTCCCTATACAACCGATTTTTTCAAATTATTTATACATCAAATTTGAAGAGTCACAACCCTTCACTATTCTGGTAAAACTGTTTGAAATTATACAATAGAGATTAAAAATATTTAATTATGTTGCCTCTCAAAAAATTAAATATTTCATACAATAGTTATACCTTTTATTTTTCATTTTATCCTTTTCCGCCTGTATTTCTTATCTTATCGACACTTTATACTTTACGTTGCCTTTATCTTTATCTCCCCATGGTTTTCATTGTTTTACCGCTCTACCGCGGGTTTGACTTTTCCACCCGTGGTATCGCGGTGCTTGACCACTAACTGCTTTGGCCTTTTCATTGACTATCCACCACACTACCGCGGTGACCATACCAACCGCGCACGGTTGCATGGTAACCGTTCACCATTTCCCTCCTCACCTACCGCTCTACCGTGGTCCTCATATTAACTATGTGCGGTATAGCGGTAACCGCTAACCGCTTACCACGTTGTCGCCACTTCCTGTTTTGCTAACCGCTACCTGCTCACCACGACCATCGTGGTCTATGGTTCGACCACGCGCAGTACCATGGTATGCTCGTTGCTGACCGCTAGCCACTTACTGCCATCACCGCGGTCATTATTTTAGAGGCTACGGTATCGTGGTAACTGCTACTCATTCACCACTTTGCTATCTCTGCTAACCGCTCGTCTTGATTCATCACTTAATCACTAACTGTTACCATGCCACCGTAGTTTTTTTGGAGACTATGTGCGGTATAGCGGTAACAGTCATCATGACTGTGCTTGACCGCTACCGCAATACTGTAGGCCACTTTGCAAAAGGTCACGGTATAGCGGTAAAGGTATTGGCCATTAAGGGTTTAAATTTTATGAAGTGGTGTAATACATAAGTCATTTTTGGCTTCATGGAAAGGGGAAAAAATAATATTTTTATGAAAAGGATAGGAAAATTTGAGAGCAAAATGGGGAAACCCTTAGTTTTTTTTATGGATTTTTTAGGTTCTAATAGTGGCTCTTGTTGGGGATGAGTGATTGTGCAATCACTGCAAGAATCTAGAGTATCTACTGGGAGAGCAGACCAAGCGAAGGAAATGATAAATGAAGGAAATGACAAATGGAGGGAATGAAGAGAACATGATATGAAAAATGGAGCATGGAGAATGGCAAAACCCTAGACTACTGTGCATGGAAAATAATTTTTTAAAGAGGCATTGCTAAGAATTGTCCATGCACTGGCAATCCTTAATCCTCTGTACCTACTATGGTTCAAAAATCAAATCACAAGGATGGCCCCAGGCCACCCAAAAAGAAAAACCTGCCCTTTCCTCTGTCATAGAGTTTGTTCTGATTAGAGCTCATTAGGTTTCTTTTGAAACTATCCATTCCACCTACCCTGCAACATGTACTACCATTGAAAAACTTCAGGAAATAATTTCATTCAACCTGATTCATATTCATTTTACCATTCTGCATTTCATCAGTCTCATTATCATATAAAAAGTACTTATCACTTTTTGCATACAAAGTGTACCCAAATTCAACAAAACATTCATAGGCATGTTCATTGTCATATGTTGTTGAATGTGCCTGCAACTGCACTAGGACCTGAAAATATGAATACTTCACATGGGAATCTACAAATTCAATCTCATCAAAATCCTTTGAAATAATCAAATCAAAATTACTTTCCATCTCTTTCCTATCACCAGTTGGTATTAACACACACACTTGATCCAGGCAGTCATCCTCATACATACTTGAATCAAAAAATGTTGGGCACTCATCATCAATTACATGTAAACCAATATCTTCCTTTTGCAAGAAAAAAACATTCAAGTCACATACCTCTTCTTGGACACAAATAGATTCATGACCAGCTTCAAAAATTTCATCACTGTGAGAGATGCACATGGATTCATATGAATTATTACTTTCACTGTCAAAAAAAATGTAGGCTGGAACCAAAACTTTGGAATCATCTTCATGTGCATACTTCTAGTATTCCAAAGTTAACAAGTCTGAAACTTGCTCACTACTGAGTGAACAGGTCTCTGCTTCCATATCTTCAACCATGTCTCCAACCTCTTCTTGATCTTCATAATAACTGCAACAATCATCCTGTTGAAGATCAACATCCGCCATTTCATCTTCACAATTTGACTCACAATATGTTGTGCAAGAGAAACTCTCCACATCTTCATTGTCAGACAACATGATATCATTTTCTAATGCAACTTCTGAAACATTACTCGTAGTATCCACATCCCTTGTCCCAAGAATGGAGTCAATAAATTTATTTACTACATCAAAGGCATGTTGTTTTACTGACTCTAACCAATAAATTGATTCAGGCTCTGATGCTCTTAAAAATTGTGCAACAAATATGGGTCTTGTGGGCCTAAAATGAGGAGGTAATTGCATACAGACATCTACCATCTTGTTGTATAAAAAACTCATAGATTCTCCTTTATATCTCCTTATATCAAAAAAAACATCCACGAGATTTTTACCTCTCTCTTCAATTTGAATATACTCATCAAAAGTACTTTGCTGTGAATAGAGTACATTACCTTTGTTTCTAGAGTTCTCCTCAGTTGCATCATAGGGCACTTGTGGTGTCCAAGATCTCTTGGTACTTATGACTTCATTCTCACTGTATGATGGCCTGTTTGGTGATGTATTTTGAGCACCTTTGACTCCTAATTGCAGCAATTGTTGGTTCACTTCTAGCATCTATTGTCTCAATTCCTTCAATTCTCTTATTGACTGTTGTCTCCTCTCTTCTTCTGACATCTTGAAAAAAATGTGACTGTTCCACAATATCCATGCATTATTTATCAAATCTAAAACAGAGTCGCCACCTACTTTTCCAAAAGTAGGAAAATGAAATGGATTATTTTGGTTTGCCCTAGTGTAATCTCCAAAAATGTAAAACTTTGCTAACTCTATAAATGGAAAGGCTGAAAACTTCCTGAGTAATTCCCCAGTGGAGTCACCAAATTGTTGGGTCTCAAAAATGTAGGTTTTAACCAGAAGAGTTTTTCAAGCTCTTACAACAATTTTGGCCAACGTACAAGGCCAATTGATGCAATTGTACCTTCTACTCTTCAGGCTCTGCAAAACCTAGGTAGGTGAACCTAATGAATGATGCAGATTTGAAATGAACTTCCTGATGCAACAATCTACCCACAATGGCAATGGTGGTGGATAGACAAATATACTACAACTATTCCTACTCCTACTGCACAAATGAAAGATATTTTTGAAAATATTAATTGTATGAAATCTTATCTCTAGGTTGAGGCAGATCAATGCCTTCTATCCACATGGGCAACAGAGTCAGATTATCAAGAATTGTGTATTTTCCCTCTCTGTCTTAATTCAAGTTGCTAGGCACTCTTAGAAATGAAATCTAATGACTGGCATATGACTTCATTAATTCATGGCTTGCATAAATAGTGTTGGAATATTTTCTTATCAGGTTCTACTTCAACAATCCAAAAGAAATACTAAATCACTGTGACTTGTTTAAAAGAATTTTAACTCTGACTTGCAGACACCAATCAACGAAATCACATAGAGTGAAATTTTCAGTTTGATAAATCAAACATATGCTTGATACATTGATTTAAATGATTTAAGACTTCAAGTTGGAGACAACCCTCACAAGAAATATAAATTATTATATCACAACAACTCAAAACAGAAAGAGTTTCACAAATTCAAAATGATCTATCCATTGATTCTGCTTCAAAGAAAGTCTGTACATTATTTTGCATTCCTAGTTGCTTCTCGGGAAAAATCTAACTCCTACCGTCTAACTACACTCTCCCCTATACAACCGATTTTTTCAAATTATTTATACATCAAATTTGAAGAGTCACAACCCTTCACTATTCTGGTAAAACCATTTGAAATTCTACAACAAAGATTTAAAATATTTAATTATGTTGCCTCTCGGCAAATTAAATATTTCATACAATATTTATGCCTTTTATTTTTCATTTTATCCTTTCCCGCCTATATTTCTTATCTTATCGGCACTTTATACTTTACATTGCCTTTATCTTTATCTCCCCGTGGTTTTCATTGTTTTAGCGCTCAACCGCGGGTTTGACTTTTCCACCTGCGGTATCACGGTGCTTGACCACTGACTGCTTTGGCTCGTTCATTGACTATCCACCACACTACCGCGGTGACCATACCAACCGCGCACAGTTGCACGGTAACCGTTCGCCATTTCCCTCCTCACCTACCGCTCTACCGTGGTCCTCGTATTAACTATGTGCGGTATAGTGGTAACTACTAACCGCTTACCACATCGTTGCCACTGCCTATTTCGCTAACCGCTACCTGCTCACCGCGACCACTGCGGTCTATGGTTTCGACCGCGCATGGTACCATGGTATGCTCGTTGCTGACCGCTAGCCACTTACCGCCATCACCGTGATCATTATTTTAGCGGCTATGGTATCGTGGTAACCAGTACCCGTTTGCCACTTTACTATCTCTACTAACCGCCTCATAACTTCTACCGCCCGTCTTGATTCATCACTTAATCACTGACTGTTACCGTGCCACTGCGGTTTGTTTGGAGACTTTGTGCGGTATAGCAGTAACAGTCATCATGACTATGCTTGACCACTACCACAATACCGTAGGCCACTTTGCAAAATGCCGTGGTATAGCCGTAAAGGTGTTGGCTATTAAGGGTTTAAATTTTATGAAGCGGTGTAATATATAAGTCATTTTTGGCTTCATGGAAAGGGGAAAAAATGATATTTTTATGAAAAGGATAGGAAAATGTGAGAGCAAAATGGGGAAACCCTTAGTTTTTTTTATGGATTTTTTAGGTTCTAACAACCATCATGCCATTGGAATTCTTAGAACTAGAAATTGTGAAAGACTAATTAAACGGGAAAATTATGTCTTTACAAGCTTCTTTTAAAATATAATATGTTCTCCAGTGGTTTTGGGGCAAATTAAATTTTATACTTAAATCTACCCATATGTTTAGGTTTCTATTTGTTCTTAATATTTCTTTGAAGCATTTAATCCATTTTTTATCCCAACCTTTGGTTGAGCAACCTTGGACTAGTGCAAGGGTTTTCCCTTGTGCTCTGATTTCCACCAAATAGACCTATGGGACATAATAGTGTTATTTTCATTCTTGGTGAAGTGGCAGTTTGTTATATTAGTATTCAATATTTCTCATGCCCCCCAGATAGTGTTGAACACATTGGATCCTGTAGTGGATATAGGGTGAGTGCTACCAAGGAAATCACACAAAGGGAGAAACTTCCATGTTTTAGCCCGTTTGGGTACTACATAATTAATTTTTTCCTAATGAGGACCTTCCATGTTTCCTTCCCTTTGAGTGCACCAATTATCCATTTGGATGCCAATGCTATGCCTTAGACCTAAGCCCCTTTTGATTTTTCTATGGCACACAATTCCATTTTTATGATGTCTCTTCTTTGTGAATGAATGGTCACTTAGACCCTTCTAGAATATGGTCTACGATCTATGAGGATGTTCAATTCTTTTTACCTTAAGTGGAACATAACTCTTGTGTGGGAAAACAATCGAGTAAGTTGTTGGTTAGGGTATAAAAATGGTTGAGTATGAAAGGGTGTGCATTTTGTTAGTGAAATCCAATTATTGTCTTTTAAAAAAAAATGGTGATATTTTCTTGGCATTATTTTTGGGACGTTACAGTTTTTATACTACCCTCAAAAATATGTTTCATCAATTCACATCACAAAATTAATTTTGACAAGTACCCTGACTATGCAAAAGACCTAATTTAAAAAACCCAAAAATTGATGTAATCTTCATTCAAGTGTGAAAAAGCTATTCTAGGGCACCCTACACCGTATACCAACTAATATTCCTTGACAAAATCCTTGATTTCTTGTGTTTCTTGGTCTTTAATTTAGGAGATGTGATTTTAAATTCTAGCATTGATGGTAATTTAATCTTGAAAATTTTAAATTTAAATATGTCTACCTAAAATTTAATTTATCCTAAGTTCCACTATATAAACATGAATTATTATTCCAAAATTAAGAAGAAGAATATTGATAAAGTATAATCTACCAAAATATATTCAAATTTATAGGTTTTCAAGGATATTTTAAATTTTTATCAAGTTTGATACAATAATTGGAATTTGTTGCCAATGGAAGGACATGATGGGTTTGGGAATTTCCTTTGGCCATTTTCTTCAACCTAATGACTTACTTTTAGATTGTTCTCATCTTCAAGCTTAAATATACTTGCTGCCCTAAGAGATGTATTGTTGTATTTTAGATTTTCTAAAGGTTATTTGAATTATCTTGGGCTGATTTCATTGTTGTAATTTATGAAACCTTCTCTAACATATTTCTGTAGGTTTTTATGCATTTTAGCTCATTACAATCATAGACACACTTAAGGTTAAGAGCACACACATTTTTATCAATCAGTCAGTTAGCTATTTATAGAGGTAGAAACACAAAAATAGGGGTTTGACCAAGGAAAACTCATTTATAGTCATACCCTCTCCTCTTTTTTTAATATTTTTGTAGGTTTAAATCCAAAGATGGAAGTTACCAAGATAAATTTTGGAGGATAGACAAGGAGCTACAAGTTTGTAAAATTGGATATGAGGAAAGAGAAGAAAGTCTGGGGATCCTTGCACCCTATAAAAATAAAAACAACCTCAAAATCACATATCAGGTATAAAAAACTATACCTTTCTCTAACTTTCTCCTAGATTTTGGTTTTTCAGTTTTGTTAGTATAAAAATCTTAAATTTTTAGATCTGGCCTCTTAGTTAAGTTAATTCAATATATCCACATTAATCTCATTCAATTTATAAGGCATTAAATAATCAGATCCAATGTTGATTGACCCCCTTTAAGTTTTTAAGTCAATCTTATTCCCTTTGTGATTTGGATTCTAATATTATTTGAAAAATGATTGATCTTAGTGATCTAAGTATTAAACTAGGATCTATTTTTCTACAAATTATTTTGGTGAACTTGACATTTTGAACACTAAATAAATCTTTTGATTTGAATTTAGCATTTTCCAAATCCAAAATACTAAGAAAGTATTATTAAAACTTTATACATCATATGCTTTTTTTCCAAAAAAGTGTGTTTGCACTTGAAAGAAAAGTGTTATTTTGTTTGATATTGTGCAAGTTTTGGAATAAGTGATTTATTTCAATCTAGAAAATTATTAGATCTGTAGGATAATTACATAATTTATTTATAACATGACATAACTGGGTTAAAAATTTTATTTTTTCAAAATTTCAAAACCCTATTTTAGTAGACTACACTACATCTTCAAAATCTGTCAAAACTTTTACACAAGAAAACAAGGCAAGATTAAGAAATACAATGCAATAAACTCAAATCTAAACCTACACTAACAAAAAAGAACAATTGAAATATAAAAGCATGAATAAAAGAACAATCTCACCAAAAGTTTCTTCCATTTGATGAATCACCTTCATTGCACTTATTCATTTTGTCGTTGTATGATAATTGCCCTCAGATTTTGCTTAAGTCTGAAAATATGGCCTATTCATATTTATTAGCAAGATGTGGAAGATTTTTAAAGTTTCTTCCAAAAAGTATAAAGATTTCGAGAGAGGTAATAATGATGAAGGTAAAGCAAATTTAGAGAAAATTGATTTTCGAATGACATGCTCAGATTAAAAGATAAATTGACAATCAAGATTAAAGATATGACATGCGATAGAGATTAGTGTTAGTAATAACACAAGTGATAAAGCATAAAAGTTGGGGATTACTATTAAATAATAATTTTATCTTTAGTTGAGACCATTCGAAACTGAGAAGAATAATGATTGCATGTAAAAGATAAAGATTAGCATAGAGGAAATGATTTTTTTGAACACAAGGATGAATTAATTAAATAAATAAAGTTATTTAATTAATACAAGTTTGCACATAGAAGAATAAAACTAGATAACTAACTGATTAAACCCAAAGGTCTTTTTGTTAGAAATAATCAGATATTAAATCAGGAGATAAGTGACTGATTTAATTAAACCTCAACTTAAGTGGCAAATGACTAATTAGATAACTAAGCGATTATCTAATTATAGAAGAATATGTAAGCAATATTTATTTTTATGAATTAAATAATTATTTAATCCAACATTCAAAATTTGGGGATTAAATTAAATAAATAAATATTTATTTAATTGATTGGAGAAAAGGTTAAAGAATAATTAAATAATTTTAGATGATTATTTAATTATAGCCGAAAATGTGATGAGGGTAAATTAAATAATTTAAATGACTATTTAATAGAAAATAGATTTAATTAGTGACGTAATTAAATAAATAATATTTATTTAATTAATCAACAAACAATGAAGATAAGAATGAATTCATTAAATAATTAAAGTTATTTAATTAATAGAGGACATAGGACTTTATTAAATAATTAATATTATTTAATTATGAAGATGTAAGAATTATGCAGAAGTTAAGAGTTGCAGGCCTAGGACAATATTTGGTGTCTACAATTTGCCCCTCTTTGATACAATACAATTTATTGCGTTGTGTCAAAGAAAATTAATCAAAAATATGCCCCAGTGAAAGGGAGAATGATGAGGAGGTAGTGGTATGCCCCCTTGAGAAGATAGGTAGGCTTGAATAACACGAGTGTGCTCTTGACATGGATGAGAGAACTAGAAGATGAAGGACAAAAGGATAGAGGAACATAGATAAGGGTGGTGAAGATGCAGAAAATAAGAAATGTTAGAGAGAAAAAATATGAATAGTAGCATAGAAGACATGGATGTTAAAAGAATCTCAAAATATTCAATACTTTGCCAAATACATAATAGGTCCTGTATTAAATCATCATTGGGCATTAAATGATACAAATGGATATCAAACACCATGATATGAGATAGACAAAGGTGTACAACATCATCGATCTACTAAAAATAGACAATCGCAAACAAGGAGTTTCCTAACTCATACTAAGGGTAAAATTTATGTAGTTTTTTGTCAAGAAAAACCACAGACAACAATCAAATAAAAAGATGAGTCATGAGACATCACCACTCCTCTAAATCCTTCATGAGATATCCTCGAGGAAGCTAGTAACCTGACTTGAAAAAAAAGTCAAAAGACAGTCGACAAACAACAATCAAAGAAAAAGAGTCCAGAGACATCCTTGCTTCTCTAAATCCTTCATGGGACATCCTCGAGAAAGCTAGTAACTGAACTCAAAGACATCCAAGTGAAAAGATAAGACAAAACAAGCCATAAAGTCAACAGGTAGTAAAAATATTTTCCAAAATTTGATCTGTTTATTTGTTCAACGAAGCCTAATTTTAGGAAAGATGCATATCATATAAGACGTTGAGTCTGCTTTCAATCATGTGACCACCTATTTAAGGAAATGACGAACCCTAGTTTGAGAAAGACGCATATCGTATAATACGTCGAGTTTGGTTTCGATCATGTGGCCACCTATTTAAGGCACTGATAATATTTGATTAAATGACAATGTCTATTTTCAAGGACACATCTTGTATAAGACATAAGTTGATTGTTTTGGCAATTTGTTTGGTTTGAATTGATGACATTGTTGACTTGTTTGTCTTGTTGATGCATGACTTATCTTAATGTTTTGACCATTATTTGTGTGTGATGGAAATATCTAACTTATGTTGAATAACATGGTGTACCCTAAAGGACTAACCTAGTGCGGCCTCAGGGGCTCATCGATTGATGGCCTTGCCTACATTATACACGTAGAGACCTCGTAGTTCGACATAACCAATAAATTTTTATTATAGACAAAGGAATGAGTCATGATTTTATTCTGACAAAAAGATTGGTTTATAGGACTGACATGTGTGATATCTAACTTGTGCGATAGTGAATGTGATAAACCCTAAAGGACTGACCTAGTGTGGCCTTGGGGGCTCATCGATTGATGGCCTTGCCTACATTATACACATAGAGACCTCTTAGTTTTACACGACCAATGACTTTGATGTAAAAAGAAGGATTCATGATTTTATTTGTGTGATATGTCACAAACCTAGAAATATAAACCTAATGCCTCGAGGGTGCATTAGGTGATGGGCTTTCCTACATCCAGTCGTAAAGGCAATGTAGTTCGACATAACCAATGACTTTGATGTACAAAGAAGATTCATGATTTTATGTGTGTGATACGTGACAAAATTAGAAAGACATACCTAATGCCTTGGGGGTGCATCAGGTGATGGCCTTTCCTACACCCAGTCACATAGGCAATGTATCTTGACAATGACAACGATTGACCGATGTGACTGACTTTGACTCTATTTTTGTGATTTTTGAATGATATCTGAATGTTTTTGGGTATTGTCATGATTTTATTTTTTGTCTTTTCAAATATTTTGAGGAAGTGTGGATTCTGTTATGGATGATACACTACAAGGACAATGACAATTGCATATGAATAATTCTTTCAAGCAAGCAAACAATCATGCACAAGAATCCAATGACAAACATGATCTTGCCCCTAGTCAAGTTGAAAACCAATTGACAAGTGATGATGATGATGAGGACATTGTTTAACATGGGAAGGACACATCCTGAAACAATGTGAGGATGATGATAATATGACTAAAGGTTCAAGGTGTACAACAAGGACCGGAACAAAGCCAAGGAATATTTTGGATGATGCGCTAGGATGCATAGCAAGATTGTATGGGTTAGGTTGGTTGCATTTGGAAGGACTTGGTTAGGACTAGATGAGATGATGGGATGATGTTGGATAGGAGGGATTAGAATCCTTAGACCATTGACAAGGGAAAAGCTAGTCAAACAATAGGTATGGAAGGATAATGGATGGCTTTGGTAAAAGATAAGCGATAGGAGGATTGTGGGCTAGAAGAATTATCACTTGGTCTCCAAGGACAATGTCGCATAGGGATAATGAGTCTATGAAGGTAATGACATAATATTTCAATGGAAAGTGTATGACCACAAGATAGACATGTCAAGAGTTTTTCCTAAAGCATAACTTATGTTGGTACCCCATTTCTTATCAAGATCAAAATAGGTGGGAAAATGGAAGGAAATAATATAGATTAAATAGATGGATGTGTTGTGCATGTTTTGCACACACGCCCCACCATAGGCAAGGACCCTCATTTTTTTTCTCCCGATGGGGTGCTTTGCTCTTGTCTCATTTTGTGTAACCCTTTCCTCGAGTCTAAATTTCTCATGTTCCATCAAATGATCAAATTCCCCTGACCAAATTCACCTACCTAAGTTTCGCTAAGTCTTTTGCCTTTGCAGAAGTGATCCTGCGGGTTTCCCTTCGCTCATTGCCCTAACATCCTTCGGGCCTCATCCTTGCTCGCTCGATTCACTTTTTCCTCCATTTTGACTTTGGGGACAATTTTCCCATGGATTTGGGATGTTTTTGTGGTGCCTAAGTGAACTGCCAAGTTTTTGTTAAGTTTCGAGAAGTTGCAAAATTTTCATTCGGGAAGTCTGTCCCTCCGTGGCCATTTCCGGAAGTCCGTCCCTCTTGTGTTGTTTCTGGATATCCATCCCTCCGTGGCCATTTCTGAGACTCCATCTCCCTTTTTTTTAGTTTTGGACATCCATCTGCCTTAGGCATTTCGGGTTCTAGAGCCCCGCCCCTTGGTGGCTGCTTCTGGAATTCCGTCCCTATTTTGCCTTTTCTAGAACTTCGTCCCTCTGTGGGTGCTCTGGGAACTTCGTCCGTCCTCGACTATTCTAGAGCCTGGCACCTCTGTGGCCATTTCTGGGGATCTATCTCCCTTTTTCCATTTTGGACATTCGTCCGCCTTAGGCATTCCAGCTTCCGAAGCCCGGCCCCTCCATGGCCATTTCTGGAATTTCGTCCCTCTTTTGCCGTTTCCTGAACTCCGTCCCTTCGTGGCCATTTTTGGGACTCCATCTCCATTTTTTCGTTTTGGACATCCATCCACCTTAGGCATTCTAGCTTCTAGAGCTTGACCCCTCCGTGGCCATTTTTGAAAGTTCGTCCCTCTTTTTCTATTTCTGAAGCCTAGCACCTCCATGTCTGTTTCTGGGACTCCGTCTCCCTTTTTCCATTTCGGACATCCGTCCACCTTAGGCATTCTGGCTTCCAGAGCTCGGACCCTTCGCTATTTCTAGAAGTCCATCCCTCTTTTGCCATTTCCTGAACTTCGTCCCTCCGTTGCCATTTCTGGGACTCCGTCTCTCTTTTTCTGTTTTGGACATCCGTCTGCCTTAGGCATTCCAGCTTCCAGAGCCTAGCTATTTCGGGAACTTCATCTGTCCCTGGCTGTTCCAAAGCTTGGCACCTCCATGGCCATTTTCAGGACTCCGTCTCTTTTTTTCCGTTTTGGACATCCGCCTGCCTTAGGCATTTTGGCTTTCGGAGCCCGGCCCCTACGTGGCCGTTTCCGAAAGTTCGTCCCTCTTTTGCCATTTCTGGAACTCCGTCCCTCTATGGCTATTCCGGGAACTTTGTCTATCCCTGGCTGTTCTAGGGAACTTTTCTTCTATATTGCTCTCTCGTCGTCCCTCGTTCAGTGTCTGCCTTCCTTTTGCCTTTCGTCTGTCGCCCGAATTTCGTTGGCGCTTCTGTGCCCGACCTTGGGTTAATGTGGTCCCCGGTTCACTATTCGCCTTCCTTTTGCTTTTCGTCTATCATCCACCTTGGTGCTCACCCCCCAGGAGCACCCATTAATGTTTATGGTCCAAATGAGCTCCAAATATGAATATTATTATGTTTTGATGATGCATGAATGGATATAACAAGGAGTTTGCAATATTTGACTAACATTTTTCTTGATTTGTGTATGAAAGCACTTACGACACTTCATGTATGCAACTTTCAAGAAGCCTACCACGAGTCCGTCATGAGACCCATTAAGAAAAATCTAAACAAGGAAAAGCACATAGCTCCTGTCACCATTCATTTTATGCCCGCCTCTCCTCGTGGCACCCATCAATAGAGCTCGCATTAGAGGAAGGCATGTTCCAAGGAAGTCAATGACAAAAATGCAAGGGGGTGGCCTTGGAGAGAGCACAGGGGAGTTGTCCTACTTTTCACCAGATGATGATGATCTTTAAGGGGTTGTCCATCCAAATCAGGGGCAACCAATCCATTGATGTTAGTCGTCAACAGGCCCATTTGATCCAATGAAGAATGTTTCAAGTCCACCAAGCAAAGGAAACTTTTAGGCAATTTTAGCTACAGTAAAAGGGAAATCAACTAGAAGACAAAATTGCTACAATGACTAGCCACTACAAGACAAAATAGGGAAAAGAGAAAAGATGTATTTTAAATTGCTGAATATTGTGGGGTAGGTGAAGCCCTAATGTAATTGAATCTGGGCCACACAATATAATTCAATCCTAGCCATTCATTTGTGCTTTGGAAAACTATAAATAGGGCTCTCCCCCTCATTTGTAAAAAGTTGGAGAGCTGGTGTAAAAAGCATTTGCAGCAATAGAAGCTAGCATTGCATGATTTTATGGATGTTTTATTTGATTTTCCTCATCTTGAATGCATGGTTCTACTTACCTTTTAATTTAATTGTTAGTTTCTTGAATGGAAGTGGTGATTGTGTTTGTTGTTTCAGTATTTGATGAATTTCCAGCCCATACTTTTGGCACTTGTTGATGATAATTTGTTGTGCAAAGTTAGCCTGAGCTTCCTTCCTTTATTGCTACAACTTAGTTCAATTGCATGTTCATGATGTGCATGTGCAATTGGAAAATCAACAGTCCTTAGAAGATTGCACTGGTTTTGTGTAACTGTAGGTTTCTCTTGGCCAATCAAAACCCATTTTAGGGAGTTTGTCTACTGTAGCAACCTCCATGATCATTGTTCATTCATAGTTTCAGATCTAGGAACCTTCTCTCTTCCCTGCCCTTTTTAATATTTTTTAATAAGTAGCCTTAGGCAAGGTTCATTGCACATTATAAAGTTAAATCTAATGTTGAAATGGAGTTCAAGATTGTTGTTTGAACCTACAACAAACACATAGCAACTCTTCCATCTTAAGAACTCCATTTACAGATCCAACTTCCCCACTTTGTAACTCATCTGTAAGTCTGCCTTGTGATTCTAGCAAATCACATAAATCAACTGAGATATTCCAAGAACTCTCAAGACCTGACATTAGAGACCTTGGGATAGTGTTCTGGAATTTGATTGTGGAAGATTTTCTTTCAAGAGAGGTGATGCACCTATGCATTACCTATGTTGAGATGTGCATAAAAAATACATCAACAGAACTGGTGCTAGAGGGAGGGGCATGACATGTTGAGGCTACAAAGCTGAAAATTGGAAATCGATAAGAGCACTTTGAAAGAAGAAATCTGAGATAGAGAGATCTCTTTTAATGTTGAAGCTTAAAGTCAAAATTTTTTGAAGGCAAACAAAAGTTGAGTTGAAATGGAGCAGCATGTGCAAATCAGCATCACTCAACTACATGCAGATTTAAATAAGAGACTGAGGAAACCGTTGCAGCAATTCGTGTTGGTGGATAGATGTAGAATTCATGGCACCCACATGAATAATGAATTGGAGTGTCTAACCTTCTTGAGCAGAATTGAAAGAGTCTTGTAGGGAGAAATTCCCTTTTGGGAAATCTATCAGCCTTTAGCCCTTGCAGACCCGGAGGAGGAAGTGGCTAATATGATAGCCAAGGCATTTGAAGAGCTGACCCAATAGTGTTTGGGCAGCAAAGACAGAACAAGATTGGAGGAAGCACTAATGTCAAGTTGGTGCAGCTTTCACAACTCACCTCACTCTGAATTCACTTGCCCATCATGCATGAAATTTTTCACTCAAACCCGATGATGTTTGAATGAGTTGGAGCAGCCAAATTTTGATAAGGATGAGTCATTCCATGAGGAAAAGGAGCTGTCAACATTTGGAGGTCAATGCAGTAAAGATGAACCAAGGAATTCCACCCAAGCTAGTCTTAGGACAATAGACATAGAAGATGAAAACCAAGAAGAAGGAGCATGTGCCTTTGGGCAGCAGGTGGTCTCGATAAAAATTCAACCGGAAGGGAGTTATAAATCCTTTCCTCTATCAGCAAAGAGCAATCCTCCACCCTAGAAGAGAAACAATTGGCAGTTGAAGATGAATTAACAAAAATTGTAGCAATGCATGCTGGAGCAGCCAATGAGGATGCTGAAAATCAGCAAGAGGAAGAAGTTGACAACCTTGGGACAACAGAAAATGATGATGAAGGCATAACTAAAATCAGACTGGAAGACCTCTCTTTCACCAATGATAGTGACCAAGCATCTGAAAATGCATATTTGGAGGAGTGGGAACAACTACAGGTCGTAGCTATTCACTACCAGATTTTTGTTTCAAACGATGATGAGAACCTGATCATGGATAGATATAATGAGCTAATGTCAAGGCTAGCAAGGGATTGGTTTGAGCTAAAATGTCAGGTGGATTTGGAGGTATTTCTTCTACCAAATTGGTGCAGGCTTCATGATTCATTGCACTCAGAGTTCACATGTGAGCTATGCCAAGAAGCCATCCAACAAGTTAGAAGGCAAGCAGAGCGGCCAAGCGCTCGACATCCTCTACTTGCTGCCCAGATGGAATGTGAGGACCAAGAGCCCAAGCCAAGTAGTGACTCAGCTAAAGGAAGTCCTCAAAAGGATGTTGGGACATCAATGGAAGTAGGACAGCAATACAATCTCAAGCTTTCAAGTGATGAAGTCGATCAAACAGGAATGTTGTCCACCAGTCATCAAGAATTTCTCCCTCTTCAAGAGCATTTGAGCACCATGGATGATAGGTTTTATTGAAAGTCCTTGGAGGGAGATTGTGTATTGGATTTTGGTCCCCTTGATGAGGTGCCATCAATTGATGACTTCTTTCCATTGGGAGTTGTACTGCAGAGGTATGCTCATGCCGAGGAAGAGCATGTCCCAGAAGATGGTAGCGATGAAGAAATACTCCATGAGCCTTTGAATGGTGATGCACTAGAGTTTCTGGATTGGGAGAGGGGTTTCTATCATGGGTTTAGCGAGCCTCCTCAATTGTTGATTTTCCCTGACCGGGTAACTAAACTTGAGTGCTGCAACGTTGAATTTATTTTTTCGAAATATAAGGATAAATCTGCATGGTTGAGAACTATAATGATTTCCCGTTTGCTTGTACATGCATTGCGAAATCCAATGGGCATGACTGTCAGATGGCCTTGCTTGAACATAGTGCTTTGTAAATATCTCTTTGTACATAGCTCATTTTTTTAGTAGTGTAAGTTTCCTATAAAAACTTCACTTTCCTGCTTTCCTTTGGTTAGTTGGTTTGCTATCGGTTGCTTGCTTTCGAGTAGTTTCTTTGTTGTTTTCTTTCACTGTCCCGCTTTGGTTTTGGTGCTTGCTTTTCTTTGCTTCCATTTTGTTTCTGCTTCATTACTTCTTTGCTCGAGCTCCCTCTACTTTTGGCTGGGCACATCTATTCGCACAACAACCATACTTATCTCCTAGGGTTGTTCTATGTATTTCTTTGTGAAACTCCAATCAAGTTTTTAGAGTGGATGGTGAGGATCTTTTGTTAGTATCAAGTGATCTAGATGTTTTATTCAAAGTGGATAAGTCATTGGTTGGTCTGATTCTGAAGTATTCTAGAATCTTATATCTCTCACATATTTTAAGGATCTGACGGTCACTGTAGGTACTTTGTGAAATCTAGTTAAGTGAAAAATCAAAATTTCTGCTCCAGTACCACTGTTATTCTCAGCCCTGAGCGCAAGCTTCATTGCTTGCGGGTTGAAATAAAAGAACTGAAAAGAGAAAAAAAACAAAAGAAAGAAAGAAAAATATTGAAAATCAAAAGAAAAGAAATTGAACTTTTCAGGGGTATACGTATAACTCTACCGGGTCTATGGATGCCTGACCAGCAGTAGAGCAATGCTCGGGAGAATCACAACAACAACCTCATCGGGGCTATGGATACCTGAATGGTAGTGACGTAATGTCCTATATTCTTTTGGAGTTATAATAAACTACGTAGCTTAACTTGATGGAGCCTAGGTTCTTGCAGCAACTGAAGGATGGGAATTAACACAATTGCACACACATGGATTTTTTGCATACTGAAGGTTGGGTTGACTAGTGGTTTTGATCCTTTGGTTGGGTGTGAAGATCAGAACTAGATATTTTGGGTTCGTGATTTAGGTTTGTCATCAAAATGCTTTGGAGCATTTCCCCAGCGAGTCGCCATTTCTTATGCATGTTTTGCACACACGCCTAGCCATAGGCAGGGACCCTTTTTTTTTCTCCTGACGGGCTGCTTTGCTCCTGTATCATTTTGTGTGCCCCTTTCGTCGAGCTGAAATTGGTCATGTTCCATCAAACGATCAAATTCCCTTGACCAAATTCACCTACCTAAGTTTCGCTAAGTCTTTTGCCTTCACAGAAGTGCTCTTGCGAGTTTCCCTTCTCTCGTTGCCCCAACGTCCTCCGGGCCTCATCCTTGCTCACTCGATTCACTTTTTCCTCCATTTTCACTTTGGGGACAAGTTTTCCATGGGTTTGGGATGTTTTAGTTGTGCCTAAGTGAACTCCCAAGTTTTTCGTTAATTTTCGAGAAGTTGCAATATTTTCATTTTGGAAGTCCGTCCCTCAGTGGCCGTTTCTGGAAGTTCGTCCCTCTTTTGGTATTTCTTGAACTCCGTCCTTCCGTGGCCATTTTTGGGACTTCATATCATTTTTTCCATTTTGAACATCCGTCTGCCTTAGGAATTTTGGCTTCAGGAGCTCGGCCCCTCCCAAACCATTTTTAGAAGTCCGTCCCTCTTTTCCCGTTTCTGGAACTTCGTCCCTTCGCGGCTGTTTCGAGAACTTCATCCATCCCTAGTTGTTCCAGAGGGTGGCACCTCCATGGCTATTTCTAGGACTCCATCTCCCTTTTTCCATTTCGGAAATTCATCTGCCTTAGGCATTTCGGCTTCCAGAGCCTAGCCCCTCCATGGCCGTTTCTGAAAGTTCGTCCCTCCTTTTTCATTTATGAAACTTCATCCCTCCATGGCCATTTCTAGGACTCTGACTCCCTTTTTCCATTTTGGACATTCATCTACCTTAGGGTTCGGCTTTCGGAGCCTGGTCCCTTTGTGGCCGTTTCTGGAAGTCCATCCCTCTTTTTCCGTTTCCGGAGCCTGGCACCTCTGTGGCCATTTTCGGGACTCCATCTCCCTTTTTCCATTTTAGACATCTGTCCACCTTAGGCATTCTGGCTTCTAGAGCCTGGCCCCTCCATGGCTGTTTCTGGAAGTTCATCCCTCTTTTGCCATTTCTGAAACTTCGTCCTTCCATGGCCATATTCGGGACTCCGTCTTCCTTTTGTCATTTTGGACATCCGTCCGCCTTAAGCATTCTAGCTTCCGGAGCCCGACCCCTCCATGGCCGTTTCCGGAAGACCATCCCTCTTTCCCCATTTTCGGAACTCCCTCCCTCCATGGCTATTCCAGGAACTTCGCCTGTCCCCGGCTATTCTGGAGCTTGGCACCTCCATGGCCATTTCCTAGTCTCCGTTTCCCTTTTTTCATTTTGGACATCTATCTGCCTTAGGAATTCCGGCTTTTAGAACCTGGCCCCTCCATGGCCATTTCTGGAAGTTCATCCCTCTTTTTCTATTTCGGGAACTTCGTCCCTCCATGGTTGTTTCTGTGAACTTCATCTGTCCCCAGCTGTTTTGGGGAACTTTTGCACCAGATTGTTGTCTCTCCATCCCCCATTCACTGTATGCCTTCCTTTTTCCTTCCATCAGTCACCTGACTTCTATTGGTGCTTTCGCACTTGGAATTGGGGACTATTGTCCCCCATTCATTGTTCGCCTTCCTTTTGCCTTCCGTCCGTCATCCGCCTTGGCGCTTGCCCCCTTGGAGCACACATTAATGTTTATAGTCCAAATGAGCTCCAAATATGAATATTATGATATTTTGATGATGCATGAATGGATCTAACAAGGAGTTTGGAAGATTTGACTAACATTTTCCTTGATTTGTGTATGAAAGCACTTATAACACTTCATGTATGCAACTTTCAAGAAGCCTATCACGGGTCCATCAGGAGACCCATTGAGAAAGTTGAACAAGGAAAAGCACATATCTCCTGTCACCATTCATTTTACGCCCACCTCTCCTCATGGCACCCATCAATAGAGCTCGCATTAGAGGAAGGCCTATGCCAAGGAAGTCAATGACAAAAATGCAAGCGGGTGGCCTTGAAGAAAGCACAGGGGAGCTGTCCTACTTTTCACGGGATGATGATGATCTTTAAGGGGTTGTCCACCCAAATTAGGGGCAACCAATCAATTGATGCCAGTCATCAACATGCCCATTTTATCCAATGAAGAATGTTGCAAGTCCACCAAGCGAAGGAAACTTTCAAACAGTTTCAGCTACAGTAAAGGGGAAATCAACTAGAAGATAAAATTGCTACAGTGACTAGCCACTACAAGACAAAATAGGGAAAAGACAAAAGATGTATTTTAAATTGCTGAATACTGTGGGGTAGGTGAAGCCCTAATGTAATTGAATCTGGCCACACAATGTAATTCAATCTTGGCCATTCATTCGTGCTTTGGAAAACTATAAATAGGGGTCTCCCCCTCATTTGTAAAAAGTTGGAGAGCTGGTGTAAAAGGAATTTGCAGCAATAGAAGATAGCATTGAATGATTTTATGGATGTTTTTATTTGATTTTTCTCATCTTGCATGCATGGTTCTACTTCCATTTTAATTTAGTTTTTAGTTTCTTGAATGGAAGTGGTGATGGTGTTTGTTTTTTCAGTATTTAATGAATTTCCAGCCCATACTTTTGGCACTTGTTGATGACAAGATGCTGTGCAAAGTTATCCTAGGCTTCCTTCCTTTATTGCTGCAACTTAGTTCAATTGCATGTTCATGATCTGCATGTGCAATCTGAAAATGAGAAGTCCTTAGAATATTGCATTGGTTTTGTGTAACTGTAGGTTTCTCTTAGCCAAGCAAAACCCAGTTTAGGGATTTTGTCTATTGTAGCAGCCTCCATGATCATTGTTCATTCGTAGTTTCAGATTCAGGAACCTTCTCTCTTCCCTCCCCTTTTTATTTATTTTAATAAGTAGTCTTAGGCAAGGTTCATTGCACATTATAAAGCTAAATCTAATGTTGAAATGGAGTTCAATATTGTTGTTTGAACCTATAGCAAGCACATAGCAACTCTTCCATCTTAAGAACTCCATTTGTAGATCCAACTTCTCCACTTTGCAACTCATCCGTAATTCCACCTTGTGATTTCAGCAAATCACATAAATCAACTGATATATTCCAAGCACTGTCAAGACCTGACATTAGAGACCTTGGGATAGTGTTCTACAATTTGATTGTGGAAGATTTTCTTTCAAGAGAGGTGATGCACCTATGCATTACTTGTGTTGTGAAGTGCATAAAAAACACATCAACAGAACTGGCGCTAGAGGGAGGGGCATGACATGTTGAGGCTACAAAGCTGAAAGTTGGAAATCGATAAGAGCACTTTGAAAGAAGAAATATGAGATAGAGAGATCTCTTTTAACGCTGAAGCTTAAAGTCAAAAAATTCTAAAGGCAAACAAAATTTGAGTTGAAATGGAGCAGCACATGCAAATCAACATCGCTCAACTACATGCAGATTTAAATAAGATACTGAGGAAACCGTTGTAGCAATTCGCGTTGGCGGATAGATGTAGAATTCATGGCACCGACATGCATAATGAATCGGAGTGTCTAACCTTCTTGAACATAATTGAAAGAGTCTTGCAGGGAGAAATTCCATTTTGGGAAATCTATCAGCCTTTAGCCCTTGCAAACCCGGAGGAGGAAGTGGCTAATATGGCAGCCAAGGCATTTGAAGAGCTGATCCAAGAGTGTTTTGGCAGCAAAGATAGACCAAGATTGGAGGAAGCACTAATGTCAAGTTGGTGCAGATTTCACAATGCACCTCACTCTGAATTCAGTTGCCCATCATACATGAAAATTATCACTCAAACCCTGTGTTGTTTGAATGATTTGGAGAAACCAAATTTCGATAAGGATGAGTCATTCCATGAGGAAAAGGAGTTGTCAATTTTTGGAGGACAGTGAAGTAAAGATGAACCAATGAATTCCACACAAGCTAGTGCTGGGACAACAAACATAGAAGATGAAAACCAAGAAGAAGGAGCAGAGTTCCTTCGGGCAATAGGCGGTCTCGATAAAAATTCAACTGGAAGGGAGTTAGAAATCCTTTCCTCTATCAATAAAGAGTAGTACTCCACTCCAGAAGAGGAACGATTGGCAGTTGAAAATGAATTAACAAAGTTTTCAGAAATGCATGCTGGAGCAGCCAATGAGGATGTTGAAAATTAGTAAGAGGAAGAAGTTGACAGCCTTGGGACAACAGAAAATGATGATGAAGGCATAACTAAAATCAAACTGGAAGACCTCTGCTTCATCAATGATAGTGACCAAGCATCTGAAAATACAAATTTGAAGGAGTGGGAACAACTATAGGTTGCAGCTGTTCACTACCAGATTTTTGTTTCAAACAACGATGAGAACCCAATCATGGATAGATATAATGAGCTAGTGTTAAGGCTAGCAAGGGATTGGTCTGAGCTAAAATTTTAGGTGGATTTGGATGTATTGCTGCTACGAAATTGGTGCAAGCTCCATGATTCATTGCACTCAGAGTTCACATGTGAGCTATGCCAAGAAGCCATCCAACAAGTTAGAAGGCAAGCAGAGTGGCCAAGCGCCTAACATCCTCTACTTGTTGCCTGGATGGAATGTGAGGACCAAGAGCCCCAACCAAGTAGTGACTCAACTGAAGGAAGTCTTCAAGAGGATGTTGGGACAGCAATGGAAATAGGACAAAAATACAGTCTCGAGCTTTCAAGCGATGAAGTAGATCAAACAGGAATGTTGTCCACTAGTCATCAAGAATTTCTCCCTCTTCAAGAGCATTTGATCACGATGGAGGATAGGCTCTATGAAAAGTCCTTGGAGGGAGATTGCATAGTGTATTTTGGTCCCCTTGATGAGGTGCCATCAATTGATGACTTCTTTCCATTGGGAGTTGTACTACACAGGTATGCTCATTCCAAGGAAGAGTACATCCCAAAAGATGGTAGTGATGAAGACATACTCCTCGAGCCTTTGAATGGTGATGCACTAGAGTTTCCAGATTAGGAGAGGGGTTCCTTCTCTTTCTATAGCGATAGTGAGCAAGGGGAAACAAGTGAACGTCATGATGAGTTGCATGAACAAAAAAGAGAAGAAGACAAATGTGGGAGCACTGAGATAGCTGCCAACATAGATGAAGCACCTTGTCGACTACAAGATGCAACTTGGAGTCCTTCCACCATGATTATTGCTTATCCTCCTTCATATTTAGATGGCTGCAATAGGAAAAATTCATACATATCATCATCCCATGACACTGAGCATCATTAAGATAGGTTTGACATGTGGGAAAGGAGATGGGACACTGTGCAGCCTTTTCGGGACAACAATCAAGTGGACACTAGGTTTGTAGAAGATCAACAAGATGAAGTCTATCTTCTCGAAGAACAACTGATAGGGATTGTTTATCCCACACAAGACATGGAAGAAGTGTTTGTTGCCCTATTCTCCCTACCTCATGCAGGCTTGATTCCTGAAATGTTGCACCCTCCACCATGCCCGCCCGAGTTTGGTGATGCAAGGATTGACAAATGCATTGCTTGCTCTTGATTGTCAAATGTTGCCACCTCCATGTGACGAAATCCAAGTTCTATCCTTCCTTGGTCCTATTAATTGTTATACCTGCACTTATCATTTTGATTATGGGAATGAGGAAAAACAAATGTGTTAATGGATTAATCATGTGTTTAGCGAGCCTCCTCAATTGTTGATTTTCCCTAACTGGGTGACTCAACTTGAGTGCTGCAATGTTGAATTTATTTTTTCAGAATATAAGGATAGATCTACATGGTTGAGAATTATAACGATTTCTCATTTGCTTTTACATGCATTGCGAGATCCAATGGGCATGAGTGTCGGATGGCCTTGCTTGTACGTAGTGCTTTGTAAATATCTCTTTGTACATAGCTCAATTTTTGAGTAGTGTAAGTTTCCTGTAAATACTCCACTTTCCTACTTTCCTTAGATTAGTTGGTTTACTATCGGTTGCTTGCTTTCGAGTAGTTTCTTTGTTGTTTTCTTTCACTGTCCCACTTTGGTTTTGGTGCTTGCTTTTCTTTGCTTCCATTTTGTTGCTGCTTCACTACTTCTTTGCTCGATCTCCCTCTGCTTTTGGCTGGGCACATCTATTCGCACAACAACCATACTTATCTCCTAGGGTTGTTCTATGTATTTCTTCGTGAAACTCCAATCAAGTTTTCAGAGTGGATGGTGAGGATCTTTTGTTAGTATCAAGCGATCTAGATGTTTGATTCAAAGTGGATAAGTCATTGGTTGGTCTGATTCTAAAGTATTTTGGAATCTTATATCTCTCACATATTTTAAGGATTTGACGATCACTGTAGGTACTTTGTGAAGTCTAGTTAAGTGAAAAATCAAAATTTTTGCTCCAGCGCCATTGTTATTCTCAGCCCTGAGCGCGAGCTTCATTGCTTGCGGGTTGAAATAAAAGAACTGAAAAGAGAAAAGAAACAAAAGAAAGAAAGAAAAATATTGAAAATCAAAAGAAAAGAAATTCAACTTTTCAGGGGTATACAAATAACTCTACCAGGGCTATGGATGCCTGATCGACAGTAGAGCAATGCTCAGGAGAATCACAATGACAACCTCGTTATGGCTATGGATGCCTGACTGGCGGCGAGGCAATGTTCCAGATGATTTTGGAGTTAGAATAAACTATGTAGCTTAACTTGATGGAGCCTATATTCTTGTAGCAACTAAAGGATGGGAATTAACGCAATTGCACACACGTGGATTTTTAGCATACTGAAGGTTGGGTTGACTAGTGGTTTTGATCCTTTGTTTGGGCATGAAGATCATAACCAGAGATTTTGGGTTCGTGATTCCAGTTTTTCATCAAAATGCTCTGGAGCATTTCCCCAGTGAGTCACCATTTGTTGTGCATTTTTTGCACACACACCCCACTGTAGGTAGGGACCCTCTTTTTTTTTTTCTCCCAACGGGCTGATTTGCTCCTGTCTCATTTTGCATGCCCCTTTCCTCAAGCCTAAATTGGTAATGTGCCATCAAACAGTCAAATTCCCCTGACCAAATTCACCTACCTAAGTTTCGCTAAGTCTTTTTCCTTCACAGAAGTACTCCTGTGGGTTTCCCTTCGCTCGTTGCTCCGACGTCCTCCGGGCCTCATCCTTGCTCGCTCGATTCACATTTTTTTCCATTTTGACTTTGGGGACAAGTTTCCCATGGATTTGGGATGGTTTTGTGGTGCCTAAGTGAACTACCAAATTTTCGTTAAGTTTCAGGAAGTTGTAAATTTTTCATTCTAGAACTCTGTCCCTTCGTGGCTGTTTCCGAAAGTTCGTCTCTCTTTTCCTATTTCTAGAACTTTGTCCCTCCATGGCCATTTCTGGGACTCCATCTCCCTTTTTCCATTTTGGAAATCTATCTGCCTTAGACATTTCGACTTTCGGAGCCTAGCCCCTCTGTGGCCGTTTCTAGAAATCCATCCCTCTTTTGCCATTTCTAGAACTTTGTCCCTCCATAGCTATTCTAGGAATTTCGTCTGTCCCCAGCTATTCCAGAGCCTGGCAGCTCCATGGCCATTTCCAGGAATTTGTCTCTTTTTTTCTATTTTGGACATCTGTCTGCTTTAGGCATTCCATCTTTCGAAGCCCGGCCCCTCCATGGCCGTTTCCAGAAGTCCGTTCCTCTTTTGTCATTTTTGGAAGTTCATCCCTCCATGGCCATTTTCGGGACTCTATCTCCCTTTTTCCGTTTTGGACATCCATCCGCCTTAGGCTTTCCGACTTTCGGAGCCCAGCCCCTCCGTGGTCGTTTCTGGAATTCCGTCCCTCTTTTTCTATTTTCGGAGCCTAGCACCTCCATGGCCGTTTCTGGGACTCCGTCTCCCTTTTTCCATTTTGGACATTCGTTCACCTTAGGCATTCCGACTTCCAGAGCTCAGACTCTCCGTAGCTGTTTCTGGAAGTCCATCCCTCTTTTGCCATTTCCGAAACTTCGTCCCTCCGTGGCCATTTCCAAGACTTTGTCTCCCTTTTTTCATTTTGTACATTCATCTGCGTTAGGCATTCTGACTTCCAGAGCCCAGCCCCTCCATTGCAGTTTCTGGAAGTTCGTCCCTCTTTTGCCATTTCCAGAACTCCGTCCCTTCGCGGCTGTTCCGAAACCTGGCACCTCCATGGCCATTTTTGGGACTCTATCTCCATTTTTCTGTTTTGGACATTAGTCCACCTTAGGCATTCCGACTTCTGGAGCCGGACTCCTGCATGGTCATTTCCAGAAGTTCATCCCTCTTTTACCGTTTTTGGAACTCCGTCCCTCCGTGGCTGTTCTGGGAACTTTGTCTGTCCCTGGCTGTTTTGGGGAAGTTTGCTTCTAGATTGTTGTCTCTCCATCCCTCGTTCACTATCTACCTTCCTTCTGCCTTCCATCTATCGCCTGACTTCCATTGGTGCTTTTGGGCCCATCCTTGGGGACTGTTGTCCCCCTTTCGCTGTTTGCCTTCCTTTTGCGTTCTGTCCATCATCCACCTTGGCACTCGCCACCTTGGAGCATGCATTAATGTTTATGGTCCAATTGAGATCCAAATATGAATATTATGATTGTTTGATGATTTATGAATGGATATAACAAGGATTTTGTAAGATTTGACTAACATTTTCCTTGATTTGTGTATGAAAGCACTTACAAAACTTCATGTATGCAGCTTTCACGAAGGCTACTACAGGTCCCTCAGAAGACCCATTGAGAAAGTTGAACAAGGAAAAGCACATAGCTCCTATCACCATTCATTTTATACATGCCTCTCCTCATGGCGCCCATCAATAGAGCTCGCGTTAGAGGAAGGCATGTGCCAAGGAAGTCAATGAAAAAAATGCAAGGGGGTGGCCTTGAAGAAAGCACTGGGGAGTTGTCCTACTTTTCACCGGATGATGATGATCTTTAAGGGGTTGTCAAGCTGAATCAGGGGCAACCAATTCATTGATGCCAGTCATCGATAGGCCCATTTTATCCAATGAAGAATGTTGTAAGTCCACCAAGCGAAGGTAGCTTTCAGACAGTTTTAGCTATAGTAAAAGGGAAATCAACTAGAAGACAAAAATTGCTACAATGATTGACCACTACAAGACAAAATAGGGAAAAGACAAAAGATGTATTTTAAATTGTTGAATATTGTGGGGTAGGTGAAGCCCTAATATAATTGAATCTGGGCCACACAATGTAATTCAATCCTGTCCATTCATTCGTGCTTTGGAAAACTATAAATAGGGGTATTTGCCTCATTTGTAAAAGGTTGGAGAGCTGGTGTAAAAAGAATTTGCAGCAATAGAATATAGCATTGCATGATTTTATGGATGTTTTCTTTGATTTTTCTCATCTTGCATGCATGGTTCTACTTCCATTTTAATTTATTTTTTAGTTTCTTGAATGGAAGTGGTGATGATGTTTGTTGTTTCAGTATTTGATGAATTTTCATCCCATACTTTTGGCACTTGTTGATGACAAGTTGTTGTACAAAGTTAGCTTGGGCTTCCTTCCTTAATTGCTGCAACTTATTTCAATTACATGTTCATGATGTTCATGTGCAATCTAAAAAATCAGCGGCCCTTAGAAGATTGCACTGGTTTTGTGTAACTGTAGGATTCTCTTGGCCAAGAAAAACCCACTCTAGGGAGTTTTTCTACTGTAGTAGCCTCCATGATCACTGTTCATTCGTAGTTTCAGATCCAAGAAACTTCTCTCTTCCCTACCCTTTTTATTTAATTTAATAAGTAGCCTTAGGCAAGGTTCATTGCACATTATAAAATTAAATCTGATGTTGAAATGGAGTTCAAGATTGTTGTTTGAACCTGTATAAAACACATAGCAACTCTCCTATTTTAAGAACTCCATTTGCAAATACAACTCCCCCCTTTGTAACTCATCCGTCGAGGCAGTGTAGTTCGACATGACCAATGACTTTGATGTACAAAGAAGATTCATTATTTTATGTGTGTGATACGTGACAAACCTAGAAAGACAGACCTAATGCCTTGGGGGTGCATCAGGTGATGGCCTTGCCCAAGTCTAGTCACATAGGCAATGTAGCTTGACAATGACAATGATTGACCGATGTGACTGACTCTGACTCTATTTTTGGGATTTTTGAATGATATCTAAATGTTTTTGGGTATTGTAATGTTTTGATTTTTTGTCTTTTCAAATGTTTTGAGGAAGTGTGGATTCTATTATGGATGATACACTACAAGGACAATGACAAATGCATATGAATAATTCTTTCAAGCAAGCAAGAAATCATGCACAAGAATCCAATGAAAAACATGATCTTCCCCCTAGTCAAGTTGAAAACCAATTGATAACTGATGATGATGAGGAGGACATTGTTTGACATGGGAAGAACACATCCCGAAACATTGTGAGGATGATGATAATATGACTAAAGGGCCAAGGTGTGCAACAAGGACAGGAACAAAGCTAAGAAATATTTTGGATGATGCGCTAGGATGCATAGCAAGATTGTATGGGTTAGGTTGGTTGCATTTGGAAGGACTTGGTTAGGACTAGATGAAATGATGGCATGCTGTTGGATAGGAGGGGTTAGAATCCTTAGACCATTGACAAGGGAAAAGCTAGTCTAACAATAGGTATGGAAGGATAATGGATGGCTTTGGTAAAAGATAAGTGACAAAAGGATTGTGGGTTAGAATAATTATCACTTGGTCTCCAAGGACAATGTCGCATAGGGATAATGAGTCTATGAAGGTAATGACATAATATTTCTATGGAAAGTGTATGACCACAGGATAGACATGTCAAGAGTTTTTCCTAAAGCATAATTTATGTTGGTACCCCATTTCTTATCAAGATCAAAATAGGTGGGAAAATGGAAGGAAATAATATAGATTAAATAGATGGATGTGTTGTGCATGTTTTGCACACATGCCCCGCCGTAGGCAAGGACCCTCATTTTTTTCTCCCGGTGGGGTGCTTTGCTCTTGTCTCATTTTGCGTGCCCCTTTCCTCGAGCCTAAATTTCTCATGTTCCATCAAACGATCAAATTCCCCTGACCAAATTCACCTACCTAAGTTTCGCTAAGTCTTTTGCCTTCGCAGAAATGCTCTTGCAGGTTTCCCTTTGCTCATTGCCTCGACATCCTCTAGGCCTCATCCTTGCTTGCTCGAATCACTTTTTCCTCCATTTTGACTTTGCAGACAATTTTCCCATAGATTTGGGATGTTTTTGTGGTGCCTAAGTGAACTGCCAAGTTTTCGTTAAGTTTCAGGAAGTTGCAAAATTTTCATTCCAGAACTTCGTCCCTCTGTGGCCGTTTCTGAAAGTCCATCCCTCTTTTGTTGTTTCCAGAACTCTGTCCCTTCGTGTCCATTTCCAAGATTCCATCTCCCTTTTCCATTTTGGACATTCGTCTTCCTTAGGAATTTCGGCTTCCAGAGCCTTGCCCCTCCATGGTCGTTTCCAGAAGTCTGTCCCTCTTTTGCCATCTTCCAAACTCCATCCCTTCGTGGCTGTTCTAGGAACATCATCTATCCTCGGCTATTCCAGAGCATGGCACCTCCGTGGCTGTTTCTGGGACTCCTTCTCCCTTTTGCAGTTTTGCACATCTATTCGCCTTTGGCATTTCGGCTTCCGAAGCTCGGCCCCTCCATGGATATTTCCAGAAGTCCTTCCCTCTTTTTCCATTTTCGGAACTCCATCCCTCCATGGTTGTTTCTAGGACTCCGTCTCCATTTTTCCATTTTGGACATCCGTTCGCCTCAGGCATTCCAGCTTCTGGAGGTCGGCTACTCCGTGGCTATTTTCAGAAGTGCATCCCTCTTTTTTCATTTCTGGAGCCTAGCACCTCTGTGGTTGTTTTTGAGACTCCATCTCACTTTTTCCATTTTGGACATTTGTTTGCCTTAGGCATTCTGACTTCTATAGCCAAGACCCTTCACGGTCATTTCCAGAAGTCTGTCCCTCTTTTTCCATTTCTGGAACTCCATCCCTCCGTGGTCATTTCTGGGACTCCGTCTCCCTTTTTCCGTTTTGGACATCCATTCGCATTAGTCATTCTGGCTTCCGGAGTGTGGCCCCTCTGTGGCCATTTCCAAAAGTCCGTCCCTCTGCGGCTGTTCTGGGAACTTGGTATGTCCCTGGCTGTTCCTGAGCCTGGCACCTTCGTGGTTGTTTCTAGGATTTCATCTCCCTTTTTCCGTTTTGGACATCTATCCGCCTTAGGCATTCTGGCTTTCGGAGCTCGGCCCCTCCGTGGCCGTTTCTGGAAGTTCATCCCTCTTTTTCCATTTTCGGAACTCTGTCCCTCCGCAACTATTCCGGGAACTTCGTCTGGCCCCAACTCTTATGGGGAACTTTGCTTCTAGATTGTTGTCTTGCCATCCCCCGTTCGGTGTCTGCCTTCCTTCTGCCTTCCGTATGTCACCTGACTTTTGTTCGTGCTTAAGTGCCCCACCTTGGGGATTGTTGTCTCCCATTCGTTGTTTACCTTCCTTTTGCCTTCTGTCTATCATTAGCCTTGGCGCTTGCCCCCCTGGAGCATGCATTAATGTTTATTGTCCAAATGAGCTCCAAATATGAATATTATGATCTTTTGATGATGCATGAATGGATCTAATAAGGAGTTTGCAAGATTTGACTAACATTTTCCTTGATTTGTGTATGAAAGCACTTACGACACTTCATGTATGCAGCTTTTAAGAAGCCTACCGCGGGTTCATCAGGATACCCATTGAGAAAAAGTTGAACAAGAAAAAACACATAGATCCTGTCACCATTCATTTTATGCCCGCCTCTCCTCGTGGTGCCCATCAATAGATCTCACATTAGAGGAAGGCCTATGCCAAGGAATTCAATGACAAAAATATAAGGGGGTGGCCTTGAAGAAATCATAGGGGAGTTGTCCTACTTTTCACCGGATGATGATGATCTTTAAGGAGTTACCCACCTGAATCAGGGGCAACCAATCCATTGATGCCAGTCATCGATAGGCCCATTTGATCCAATGAAGAATGTTGCAAGTCCACCAAGTGAAGGCAACTTTCAGGCAGTTTCAATTATAGTAAAAGGGAAATCAACTAGAAGACAAAATTGCTATAGTGACGGCCACTACAAGACAAAATAGGAAAAGAGAAAAGATGTATTTTAAGTTGTTGAATATTGTGGGGTAGGTGAAGCCCTAATGTAATTGAATCTAGGCCACACAATATAATTCAATTCTGGCCATTCATTCATGCTTTGGAAAACTATAAATAGGGGTCTCCCCCTCATTTGTAAAATGTCGGAGAGCTGGTGTAAAAAGCATTTGCAGCAATAGAAGATAGCATTGCATGATTTTATGGATGTTTTCTTTGATTTTTCTCATCATGAATACATGGTTCTACTTCCCTTTTAATTTAGTTGTTAGTTTCTTGAATAAAAGTGGTTACTGTGTTTGTTGTTTCAGTATTTGATGAATTTCCAGCCCTTAATTTTGGCACTTGTTGATGACAAGTTGTTGTACAAATTTAGCCTGGGCTTCCTTCATTTATTGCTGCAACTTAGTTCAATTTATTGTTCATGATGTGCATGTGCAATCTGAAAATCAAAAGTCCTTAGAAGATTGCACTGGTTTTGTGTAATTGTAGGTTTCTCTTGGCCAAGCAAAACCCAGTTTAGGGAGTTTGTCTACTGTAGCAGCCTCCATGATCACTGTTCATTCGTAGTTTCAAATCTAGGAACCTTCTCTCTTCCCTGCCCTTTTTTTTTTTTTTAATAAGTAGCCTTAGGCAAGGTTCATTGCACATTATAAAGATAAATCTGATGTTAAAATGGAGTTCAAGATTGTTGTTTGAACTTGCAGCAAACACATAGCAACTCTCCCATCTTAAGAACTCCATTTGCAGATCCAACTTCCCAATTTGTAACTCATCTGTAAGTCCTCTTTGTGATTAGGGAATAGAAATCTAAAACAGTTCTAATAATTCATCTACTCATCAATAATATTTCCATACCATTAACAAAAAAACATGTTCAACATCTATCATGGTTTTTAATAATCAAAACATTCAAATTAAATTAGATTGCACAAAAAACATAATCTAAAACAATTCTAAAATTTAAATTTACAAGTGTGCACTCTAGTACAAAATATGCCATTAAAGACAGTTTTAAAAACATTTATAAAGGTTGCATCTAAGATTTATTTCCTACAACTAGTAATAAAGTGAAAGCATCATTACTTAACATGGGTGGTAATGTAAAATCAATTTAGTCATTATTGAAGGCACAAATAAGAGAAGAAAATGAGATAGATGATAAGCTTGTAAATATGTTTTTTAAACTATGGAAGGACAACATTAGTGCTTCCCAAAAAAATCTACTTCATGAAAATAGAATCGTTTGAAATTGGATGGAAGAATCTTAATGCTTAAAGCTATGATCTAATACATTCTAATCTATATGATGTCCTGTTTATTGATCCTCTTGAAGATCTCTCAAGATTTAGATAAAACAACAAAAAAATTATTATGGGGTGGTTTGAATGAAAGTAAGTGTATTCCTTTTATTAAATGGGAAACTATATGTCTTGCCAAAGGTCTTGATGGCTCATGAATTAAAGTCTTATCAAAATGGAATCATACTTTCTACACCAAGTTGATCTAGAACATGTATGACAAGCTTGATGTGTATTAGAGATAAATAATAAGAAACAAATACCTTGACTTAAATGATCAAGACAAAGTTCTAATCAATGCTAATCCACCTGGTGGTTCTCTTATTTGAAACTTCATGCTTAAAATTAGATCACTCACTGCAAACCACTTATCTTGGGCTATCTAGAATGGAAAGTGAAAATAAATGATTAATTACCTATTTAGAATTATATGAATGTAAATATATCATAGAAGATATCTAAGGTGGTTATATGATTAATTATTTGAACCATGTGGATTATCCAAGTGGTTTATAGTAGACTTGGAATAATTTTGATTTGGCTCCCATTCCACATAAAGTCAAAAGGATTCTAATGGATGAATTTCACAAGTAAAAATTATATACCACATAGGACAAGTATTTAATATTATATAAAATATTTAGCCATATTGGATTACTATTCAATCAAATTAGGTTATCAAATGGAAAATTTAATATTAAATTCCTTAGGTTGGCTTTCTAGATTGTGTTGGGGAAATCATGCCTCCCAAAAGCTAGTGCATTTTCCTAGATGAAATTTCACATGAGAATACTTATAGGATATAGAGTTCACACATTTTTCTGTACATATCTATCTAGGTTTCTACTATGCATGTCTACAAAATAATCTTCCAATCACCTATTATTCAACTATTCATATTCTTCTAAGTTCTAGAATTAGAATTGTTGTGAGTTAGAATGGTCTAATTCCCTCTCACAATATCTCTTATCTCTATTTATCAATTGGGAATATGCTTATCATTTAATTCTACTTGGGATAGAATATGGAAGGCTAGCCCATTTAAGATGAGTTAGAATTTATGGAAAGAAATAAATTGATGAATCTTTAATGATAGGGACATACCATTTAATTCGTTACAAAATAAAATTGAAATCATCATTTATGAGAATATTTCAACCAAATTTAGATTGGTTTCAGATAGAGCAATTGAGTTCACTAGCTAGGACAATAGGATGACAAATAACTAGTTAGGTTTCAGTATCCTATTGGGTTTGTCCTATTGCTTGAGTAAGGTGGGTATGATGGAAATCAAATGGTTGGAACCTCATTTTGGAAGATAAAAAATAAATGTGGATGGGGCTTGCAAAGGTAATTGAACTCCAACTTGGGTTGGTTCTATAATAAAATATGACAAAGGTAATTTCCTTTGAGTTGTATCTAGGACACTCCACCCATCAACACATAATGAGGTTGAGTTAGATGACTTGTTTGAGGGGATAAGATTGTGCCAACATATCATTAAAGTTGTGGTTATTGAAGGAAAACCCCAAATTCTAATTAATTTTTCTCTTTTAGAAGATCACCAATTATAGGCTTAGCTCAAAGTTACAAAAGAATATTATTATTTTTGGATTCTATGAGGCCCTTCTTGATTAGAAAAATATGCAAAGAGGCCAATATATCTATATAATTTATAGAAAACCATAAGGTAGATCATATTGAAAATATAATAATTTAGAATGACACCGAGGCATGGATCAACATTCTTGAAACCATATAAAGAGAATAATATACATAGGTGTAACACATGATCCAAAACATACATGATCTATCAAAGTGATATGTGTAAGTAAGTGAAATATTTTTTTGGATCAATCAAAGTGATATATGTAAATTGCTTTTTTCAATGTGAAAAAATATTCATATTTATATGCTATATTTTTCAACCAACCAAAAAAATTATGAAATAGACTTTACTTCATTACCTAGACCAATTATAGAGTTAAACACTACTGTATAATTGGTGTATCATCTATCAACTTTGCACTATCTAAAGTATATTTCATCTACTCTCATGCACTACGACTGTTTAAATGCATGCTCCTACACCATCATGCTCAAATTTCCATGTCTAACCTCAAATAAGTTCCATATATATTGAACACCACTCTTTTTATGCATCCTAATTAGCCAATAAAATATATCTGAATTTTAAACTTCCGATGCACAATTATTTGACTATATGTAATATTCTAACCAAATATGATGCTCCTACTACTTCCATATAAAATCTAAAATTAACCTTGCACAACTCTCTAGAATAAGTGCATGATCATCACTAGTTTAAAATAATACCACTTCAAGGTCCTTCTATCTTCCTTTGTATTTTTGGTTGGATTAATGAATGTTATATACATAAATATTTCAATTTGAGTGGAGTTGTAGTATTGTGATTCAATTTCTTAACTACATGAAGTTTTACATTTTCCCTTTTTTTCTCCAAATTCTTCTTAAATCCATACCTTGAATAAATGTTTCATGATCTAATTAAATTGGGAAAGATGACATATATTCATCTATGGATTTCAATTTCTTAGTTTCATGAATTTGTATAATTTATTATCTTTTCTTTGAATTCTCAACTTCACACTCTTTTGATATTTGAGTCTTTGATTATTTTATTGGTGTTACGTTGAATTCTATACCAATCAAATACAATTATTCCAAATAATCAAAACAATTATTTTCAATTATCAAAAACAAATAAAAAACATGGAATCAATTATTCAAATTATTAATTTAATATAGTATAACAAGAAAGTTAGATTAGAAACCAACTTTGGTATATCAAAAATTAAAGTATAATTAAAATTATGGTTAAGACATGGTGATTAGATGATGAATAAGACATACAAATTGTACTCTATTAATTCTAGGATAAATCATCAAACCTCAAGAAAATAAAAATCTATGACATAATGAAAGCCACCAACACACCACCACAAGATCTAGGAAAAAATATCAAATTCACAATATAAGAACTAGGAAAAAATCTCAATAAACACACACCTCCAAACATTTTTTGTGGCCCCATGAGCTTAAAGTTTAGCATTAGTAGTGTCATATTCAAGTAGAAAGATATGGTGATAGCTATATTATTAAGTATATTATGGAAAATAAAGTTGTTACATGAAATTCATTGGTTAGCTCGTCAATCATAGGATTAGGGAAAATATCCTTGGTTGTGAGTTTTTTTATATATAAAAATATACTCTAAAACAACATGAACCATCCTTTATATTAAATAAAGAGTACATGGGAAGAGTGTGGACCACACTAGGTTGAATGGCCCCCACCTAAAGAAGGTTGTGCACTATTGTTTAGTCTCAAGGTATTTTGCACAAAAACATATCAAGGTACTTAAATATTATTTGGTGTACTAATTGGAATCAACTAAAGTTCATGATCTTATGAAAATTTTGAAGTGATAATATATGGGAATCTATAAACATTGAGATATTTTTGGTTATCACTTCACGTAATTTTGATGATTGAGTCAATGTAACAAATTTAGATAATAACTTGGTAAGTTGTTACCCAATGATACCTTATTTAATAAATTCTCTATGTTACCCTTGATGATACCTTATTTAGGTAATAACATGGTAAGTTGTTACCAAATGATACCTTATGTGATCTAATGAGGTCTTTGGAACCTAATTTCACCCCTATGAGAGTGTACTTGTGGGAACTAGTAGTAAATTGAATCCACATTTTAAAGAATTTGTAAATGATGGTCTTAAGTTTATGTAACTATTAATATCCCAAAACCATGTCATAGCCTCCTAGTGGGAGACCAAACATATTAGGTTACAAAAGATAGTTCTCTACAAATATTTAGAAACTTCTTATGTTTCTCCATGCATGCTAGTATGCCCTTATTAGCTATCATTACATAGGAAGTATAAAACATCACAATTATAGGATAATCCTTTCACTTGGTTACTAACCATCTCTTCATGGATTAGTATCTTGACACCTAGTGAGTGGAGACTCAAATTAGTGTGCTTGGTATGTGACATGATGTCATATGATATGCAATATTAGTTAAGTGATAGTTCTTGAGGAATTATTCATGTTGTGCATGATATGTAATATTAGTTAAGTGATAGTTCTTGAGGCATTATTTGGATAGTGTTATGCTATAAATTTATCCTCAACTAATCTATCTAACTTCAACTCAATTATTTGAATGTGGTAGACCTACAATTTAAAATTTAGCATAAATTTCATATTCTGCACCACTAATAATTTATTTTTTTATAAAAAATTCATCAAGACTTGGTGATATTCTTGTCACATTATATTGAAAACCCATATTTCACCTAGAATAAGATCATTTGTATGGAATATTAGGTATCATAGATGAAGAAAATGTGATTTCTTCATTTTGGTCTCATCTACCATGGGTATCTTCATTTTTTTTTATATTTCCTCCAACTAACATTTTGTGTAATTTTGTCTCAACTCTTGTGTTGACATTGAGGTTTTTAGTTAATAATTGAGTTCCATATTTGTAAAAAAAAATTAATATAAAACATATAAATTGTTATGCCTGTGCAAAAATGGGGGTTTTGGAACAGGGTATGGATACCCATCAAAGCATTTAAATTAAACAACAAATGCAATTAGAAGCTATAAATCAATAACTATGTAAATGGATTTGTTGAAAATACTTTAGAAACTTTCAAGCAAATGCAATTCATTCTGTAAAGCCAAATTCCATTACTTTTTCCCTGTTTGGGCCAAAATGGTAGCTTTGGAATGGTGCAACCAACCTGGGAGGATGCCTTGGAGGGTGATGGAGGTTGCTCGAATGTGGGTTCACTTCTTAACATGCTCCGCACTATTCGGGTTTGCCACATTGTTCATTGCACACTGTCTCTATTCACCACACTCTGTCTCTGTTCACTATTAAAATGACAGGGACTTTTTTTTTTAAATCCCTAATAAGGGGGTTCAGTCGAACCCTATTTCGCTTAAACCCCCTTATTTTAATATTTTTGTTCATATGTGGGGTGAGTTTGAGTGAACATATGGTTCGGTCGAGCCATAGGGTTTGACCGAACCCATATAAAGGTTTGGCCAAACAGTTGGGTTCGACCGAACCCCTTCATTTTGTGTAGACACAAAAAATGAGTATTCCCTTCCTCCACAAAAGTGTAAACCACTTATGTGGGATCACCCTTAGTCAAGTTTGGATTTTTATTTTCTTTGTTTAATTCTTCATGTAATCTGCAAGCAAGGGCATGACGTCTACATCTACACTCTCTAGCACCTCTTTTTCTTTTAGTTTTGTTTTCAAGTTGCATTTGTGTAGGAGTGGGTTGATCAGCCATAGGTTTCTTTTCTTCCCTAAGGGGAGGAATGAAAGGAAACACATGAGGTTGTTCAACCACTTTCTCTTTGACTTTGTAAACTTTTTTTATTCTAGGAGGTGTAACGGGATTATTTTCATTGTCTCTTGGTATTATGTAGGAAGTAGGTGAAGGTTTTTTCTTAGGTTGGTCTTGGTTATTTGGAATTTATTTAGGTTCAATCATGGTTTCTTCAAGGATGGTAGGTTCATTGGTAGTTTGAGGCATGTTTTGAAGGGATAATTTTGTTATTTTCTTTGCCTTGAACTTTTGACAGGATAGGAAAAATAAGTCTTCTCATGGTTTTATAGGTTCTATAGGCTCATGCCAAAAGAAATCTAAGACAATTTTTGCACGTGAGGAAATAGGGTTAAAGCCACTATGGTTTATGGTGAATATTTCATTTTCAAAGGGAAAATTTAAGAATTTATGTATGATTGAAGGGACTACATTCATGGAGTGAAGCCATGGATAGCCTAGCTTCACAAAAAAAATCTAATTGTGGGATGATGGAGAATGAGATATCTAATGTTTTCGGTCCTATTTTCAATGGTAAGGTGATCTATCCCATCGTAGGCTAGGTGAAACCATTGTGCATCTAAATCCATGCTTTTGGTTTATCGTATATTTCTTGATAGATTTCATGCAAAAGTAAGAATTCTTCAGTCATCATGATCTCTCCACAAATGGGATCTATTAATATCCCATAAGTGGGCTTATCATAGATATGACCATCTATGTAAAGAGTACCATTATGCACATGTTTAAGTATGTCATTTTGTGAGAAAGAAATATCAAGAGTCTTTTTAGGTCGACCCTTATGGTGTTGAGTTTCAAACAATTGAACCAAAAAATTGAAAGGATTTTGTTCTTGTTTATCAATATCCATAGGACTTTGTTGAGTTTATCGATGTTCTCATCATTCATGTCAATATTCATTACATTAGCCTTTGTATTTCACTAGCTTTGACAAATGAAATACTATGTTTCGGTAATGGGGTTGGTAAAAAAATGCAAGTTTTGGTTAGGAGGGCAACAAACTTATTTCCTTGATCACTAACACCTCCAATAGAAAGATGACTTAAATCAATGTGGTCTTGCACAAGATTTTTAGTATGATTAAAATGTTTTGTATCATGTCCATTTTGTCTATGATAATGGAAATAAGCATTTCATCTAAATATCAGAGCTAAAGGCTTATTAGGATTGGGTGTTTTGATGAGAGGCAATGTAATAATTTTTTGTTCTAAAATTTGGGACATTGTGTTATGAAGCGTATCAGGTAAGGGAGTGAATTATCTTTTTAGGTCTCCATAGCTAAAGGGTATCATGGCGTTAATAGTAGCTACTTGGTTATTGAAATTTTGAGTTGTTTTTTGAGGGGGATTAAATTGAAGGAACCCTTTATTCTATTTTCTAAAAGGTTGGGAATTGTTTTGGTTTGCGGGCTCAAATTTCTAAGTTCGCTAAGAAGTGGACTTTGTATCATGACTACTAACCAAATTTTGATGATCATGGAGGGTAGTACATAATTTCATAAAGGAGGGAAATTTCATCATGGTAAGCTTGTATTGGATCATAGTTTGGAAATTTTCTATGAACATATTTTGAAGGTGAGGATCGGGGACCTTGACATTGATTTGGGAATAAAGTGATTGGTAGCATGAGATAGAGTTGGTTATCTTTATTTCTTGTTTTTTCTTGCATCTCATTAAATCAACCAAGGTCATCTTAGGGGTCATATGCACTTGGAAATGGTTAAAAAATGCCTCAACAAGTTCATTGAATTAATTAATTGAGTTATTCAATAATGAAGAGAACCATTCCAAGGCAAGTATCTTTCAAGGACCTAGGGAAACTCTTAGCCAAAATTTTATCATAAAGGACAAAGTCACTACATAAGGTGGTATAAGCATTAACATGGTTAGAAGGATCTCCCTTTCCTCCATATTTCTCGAATCTAGGTACCTCTACACCATGTGGCATTGATGTTCCCAATATCTCCAAGGACAATGGACTTCTTTTGACAGAATATGTAGGTGGTCCATTTTGATTGTGGTTGATGGTGGGAATCTATTTTTGAAGGGATGAAATAGTTTGGAAGAGTTGATTTATGAGAGGATCATTTCTTGTGTTATGAGATGGAGGTGAAAATTGTGATGGGGTGTATTTGTTCGAAGGGAAAGTGAATTGGATGCTTATAGGTTGTAAGGTAGTATGAGATATTGCATGCAATTACACAAAGGTACTAGGGATGCTAGCAGAAATACCCAAGGAAGGAATCATATTACTAGTTGGTTTCATTATTGTTGTGACTTGAGGGTTGTTATAGGTAGGGATTAAGTTGTTGTGGGAGGAGGAATTTGAGTTCGTCCTTAGCTTGTGTCATTTCTTGTAGGTAAATAACAACTAGTGGTTGGGGTGAGGTTTTTTCCAAAGATTTGAACTATGTTTGTCACAAGGTCAAGTCCATCTTCACTTTCAAGCATGTGGTGAATATTATCTATATTGGAGATGGAAGTAGTTGAAATTTTGTCATTTTTCACTTGATTTTGTAGGTTTTCTAGGTCTTCATCAATTTAAATTATGTTTTCTTTTGGGACAATATCATTTCTTCTTTCAACTTGCATCACACTACTTGAAGATAAGGAGTTGTTAAGGTCATTATCCATACATAGTTTACTAGTGTCAATACTAGGAGTGAAAGAGCTAGACAACCCAAGATCCACAAAGATTGTGCTCTTGTGGGATTATATGAGTCTCAAACTTCATCTCATTATAGAATTAGCAATAGGACACAAAATAATCATACAAGGGCTACTAAGTGTAAGAGGAATGAAAATATAATATAAGCTAAGAACAATAAAATTCTTATAACAATTTTTTTGGAAACTGAAATAGAAAGCTATAAACATCAAACAAAATCTTAGAAACAAAGCTTTAAATTTCATAAAATGTAGTGCATAATTTGCATTGGTACTGATTATCCCAAGGTGGCAAATGAGTCCCAATGAGATTTTTTTTCAAAATTCTCAAAAAAAATCAATTGAATTTTATGATTTTTATGTTTTATAATCTGAATTCTAAGTGAAAATATAGATTTTTTTATATTTTCAATGAAATGAGATGCAAGAATGCAAGCCATATAAGCTTTAACTAATGAAAAATTAGGAACTATAGGATGCCAATTAACTAATGCCAATCCTAATGCAATGTTAATGAAAGCAAGATCTAGGATGATAATGCACTCCAAATTAGAATTATGATGTTCTAAATATAGGTTCACCAAAATGAAAGGTGGAAAATTGTTTTTCTTTTCTCTAGGGTTTAGGATGTAGAAGGACAATCTTCACTAGCTTTCATTCAAGAAAAAACCCTTGAGATCTCAATGAAAAAGAGAAGGAAATCTTGCAATGGGGTTGTATTAGGGGTTGAATAGAAACTAATAAGGGGTTCACCACCAAGTAAGAACATGGAAAAATAAATGAAATTCAATATGCAACACTAAACCCTAATTCAATGTAATGACAAATGAATCAAAACAAAAAGTAGTAAGATGAATTGTGTGCACTTGGAAATCTAGAGATGACTGGAAGGAGCTCTGAAATGCTAGAAAATTTGACTTTAAAGTTCATTGGGACTCATTCACCAATCTGGATGAATCAATTCAAAATCTAGGTTTTTGTGCAAGAACATGAATTTTCCAAATGGGTATCCGAATCTATAAAAATCTAAATTTTGATTGAAACTGGGACTCACTCACCAAAAGTGGCAAATCAATCTAGTTAGGGTTTTCTGAAACTTCAGGATCTAAATCTACTCTTATCAGCTTGCTCAATCTACTTCTTCAGGATTTTGAATTTGAATCTTTGTAAATCAACCTATAGGTTCTCTCTAATGTTCTCCAATGCTTGATGAAAACTTTAACAACTTTTTGCACTTTGAAAACTTCTTCCAATCTTGCTCCTTAGGAAATATACAACCTAGAACTTCAAATCAAACACAAAGGAGAGGGAATTTTTATTTTTTTTAATGGACAGGGGTTTTCCTCGATCAAACCTCGTTTTGGTAATCAAACCTTGAAATAGAATGAAATAGGAATGAAGAATGATGAATGAAAAAAATAGACATTGCAACTCACCAAACCCTAGTAATAAAGTGTTGCAAACATGTATGAGATGGATCCAATTAATGTATATCTTGGCTCTTTCTTCAAGGTGACAAATCTTGAATAAAATTCTTGCTTGAATCACAAAACCCTACATCACAATTGTTAGCACAAAAACAAAAATGATGCATGAAATCTTTGACATGATGCTTGATGCTTGAATGATGTCCTAGAGTTCTTGATAATATACCCTTGAAGATTATTGAATACTCTTGTGAATACTTTAATTCTCTTGTGAACTCAAACTATTCTATAAGGATGAATACTTGAATGCTTCGGGGTTAAAATGAGTGAAAAAAACTTGTATTTATACTTAATTTTGGAAGAATTCCCGAAATTACAACACTACAAGCCAACATTAGATAGATAGGAGGATAAAATACTTCCAAAAAATTGAACTTATTTTGATTTTGGGTCACACAGGACTCATTCGCCCAAGGTGGCAAATGAGTCCCATTAGATTTAATTTTTGGAAACATTTTTAAAAATACTTAGAAATGTGTGAAATCAAGTTTAAGACCCAAAAACCTAGGTGGGACTCATTTTCCCAAGGTGGTGAATGAGTCCCAGATCACTAAATCTAGGGCCATTCAACTTGAAACACCCAAATTATGATTGGCTATTGATTTATGTCAGGATTATCCTCGAAAAGATGCATTGAATGAGGCTTGTGGATGCAAAATAAGGCCAATTACAGCATAAGAAAGCCCAATTATTAACGATAACCTTAAAAAAGTGTGAAAGTGTATTGCAACACTTTACAACACTAAAAATAAGGCAAGTGAGGTTTATCTTGATTAAAAATAGGTTTATTAGGTTCAGTTAATTAATCAAACCTTAGAAAAGTGTCAAAGTGTGTTACAACACTTCAAAACACTTTAGCAAGGTACCATTTATCTTCATTAGTTCATAAGGGTCCAAGACATAATGTGAATGTGCTAACCATATTAAAACACTAAATCAAGGCATCATTAGGCTCAATTCTGCAAGGAGGGCCCAAACAAGTGTGCAAATGTCCTTGGTGATATTTTTTTGACACTATAGCTTGATACTTGAATAATTCTCTAAATCACTTGATAATCTGCCCTTGAATACTCTTGAAGTCTCTTGTAAATAGTTTAATGCTCTTGTGAAATCTAATTTTCTATTAGGATGCTCATTCAACTTGCTAGGTCACTTGATTGCTTGTTAGGATTAAAATGAGTGAAATAACCTTGTATTTATACTTGTTTATGCCCAATTTCCTGAAATTACAACACTTCAAGCCAAAATCAGATCTAGGATGATAAAATCTTGCCAAGAATTTGAATTGATTTTGATTTTGGGCAACACGAGACTCATACACCCATGGTGCCATATGAGACCCATTAGGAATAAATTATGGGTCCATTTTCAAAAATTCTTAGAAAGGTGTGAAATCCAGATTGAGACCAAAACCTTAGTTGGGAATCATATGCCCAAGGTGGCATATGAGTCCCAAATCACTAAATTTATGCCACACAACCTAAAAACACCTAAATTATGATTGGATGTTGATTTGTGTCAAGATCATCCCCAAAAAAAGATGCATTAAATGAGGCTTGTGGATACAAAATAAGGCCAATTAAAACATAAAGAAGCCCAATTATTAATGATAACACTAGAGAAAGTGTGAAAGTGCATTACAAAACTTTACAAAACCCTAAATAAGGTATGATTAGGTCTATTTATTTTACAAGGGCCCAAGACCCAATGTGAGTGTTCTTAAACACATTACAACACTAAGTCAAGCCAACATTAAGATCAATTTAACAAGAAGGTTCCAAATAAGTATGAAAATTTCATGGATGAAATTTTTGGATACTACATTTAGCCCCCATTTTAGTGAGAGGATGAACTTGCTTCAATCTCACACTAAAGTAGACAAAACACATCAAGCGGGGTCCAAGTGCACCAATGCTAGCAAGATAGGATGAAACCGATCAAGAGGGGTGATCAAGCCCCCAAGATAAAGATCCCATGGCAAACCAACATAGGCACAAAAGAACACACATGAAAATAATATAAAGAGCATCATTAAGGCACAATAATACATTGCCAAATACAAGGAGAAAAGAAAAATAGAACAAAAAATGGATGGATGGATCAAGCTTTGACCATTTGTCCAACACGATGTGGATCAAATCTAGGTTGTTTTTCAAAAAGTGTATGGTCACTCTAAGGCAACGAAACTTCAATCCGTCTGCTAGGTGAGGATCTGAAAGAGGTGAGACACATACACACATGGCCAATATGCACTCACACACACATGTGAGTGGCTATGAGAAATTCATGTCTCATTTGGGCTTCTCGTCAAACCATACCAAAGTTATACCTCCTGATAAGTTTGGTAAGGTGGCTTGCAAAAATGAACTTCAAGGTTTATGAGGCAAGAAACGCTTTGTATGCTTGGAACTCATGAAAAATAATATTTCTCCATAGGCATGCAAGATGTGTTATGCAAGGTGGCCATATAACCAAAATTTTGTAAATGAAAAATATAAAGAATATTCAAATGAGTCTTGCTTAGTTCATGTGAGGTCTTAAACTTAGGGAAAATTATGCATAATGTCTCCAAGAATGAACCAATCAAAAAATAGAATAGTCACAACTTAGGGGATGCAATGTGTCACATCAAGTGACTAAGAGGAATATAGTATGCTAAGAGAGATCATTCTCTTGAAGGACATCATACCCAATGTCATCAACAAAGTGAAAAAAACATCGTATGAAGCAAGAAGACTACACAATGAAACATGAAAAGGAATAATGCCAATGTATGCCCCCACTTTAAAGAAATTGCTAAAAACCATGTTGTGAGCAATTACTTTAAATTAGAAACTAATAAATGCTAATAATAAATAATACATGAGAGCCAACTTGGAAAGCCCTATGCCAAGTCATATGTTTCCAAATAAATCTACGTCATGAAAACTAAAAGAGAAAAAAGGGGTTGCCCCCAAAATAAAACTCCAAAAACATAAGGGATCTATGGATTCAGGATCAATATGTTCTTGCTACAATAATTTCAAGAGAGCTTAGAGTTGTCATCATTCCCCAAATACACATAGAACTAGAAGAATGACACAAAGAGAGCGAAACAAAAGAAAAACATTTCGGGTCAACATCAAAGAGACATGAATGTCTCGACGCCTTGTGTCATCCCCAAAAGAAAAACAATAGACAAAGAAAATGATAAAGAAATACTTTTGGGTCAACATGGAAGAGACATGAATATCTTGACACCTTGCATCATCCCCAAAAGGAAAACACAAGAAAAATGAAAAGATGAATGAAAAGGATAAAAATATTTATGACATAGAGAAGAATGAAGGTACAAATAGATGAATGTCACAAAGAGAGAGAGAGAGAGAGAGAGAACATGGAACATAATGTTATGGGGGATCACATTACACACATGCAATCACACAAAAGAGAATGAAAAATAATTAATGCAAAAGACTAGTAGGGAACATGTGATTCAACGAATCTAAAGGGACAATGAAAAATGCATTACTAGGACAAGGTGATATTATTCTTTCTCCCACTGAGTGTAAGACAAGAATGAGCTGAGGTAAGTGATGAGAAGGAGATCCTTGCATTTAGAAATGATTTCAATAAGTGTATAACATGTAATAGTAAGAATTTTATTATTCTTCAATTATTACATGGCAAGGAGAAGAAGGGTTTCACTTTAAGGGACTATTTCTATGATGTCAAATTGTTGGAGGATCCTTATTAAAGTATGACACTCATTAGTAAGATTCCAAAGAGTTCAATGGTATGCACAATACTTCATGTTATCTTTAGGAGTTTTTGTTCTAGTAGGGGGTGTTAGTTTAAGCCAACCTATGTTTATAAGGTGTTCCATTTGTCATTCAATTTCAGTTTGAGTAATTAAGAATGATAATGGTTTGAGATTTTAAGGTCTTTTATTTTAAGTAGATTCACCAAATTCTTGAGTTGAATATTGAGGAGTGTTGGCCTCCTATAATGATTTCAATAACTAAGCTCTTACTGCCATGATTCAAAGATTGGACATCTAACCTGAATAACCATATTAACCATCATGAAGGTACATTTAAATTGTCAACCCAGGGATGTGAACTTGAAATGGGTTAGCACTGTATGTGCACTAGGAATTATATAGTAGATACCTTAGTTTTATAACTAAGAAAAAATTAAGACTGAAAGAAAATTGCATGAAAGGAAACAAAGAAAATTTTGAACATCACTCAAGTAAATCTAAATTGTATGCATAACAAGAAGGAAAATCGATGCATCCGATAGAAACTACTTTGTTTGCCTTGGCTACAGGAACAATCACATAACATAGTTCTAGTGGCTGCAGGAATAGTCAATGTTAGGATCTTAACTAAGTATTGAACATAAACTAACACTAATCTAACTAAACTAAAGGAACATATTACTCACCAAGTGGCCCCCCTTGGATGAGTATCCTATAAACTAATATAAAACTTGGATACTCAACTCAGAATCTTATTCCATTCATCAAAAAATGCAATTACAGAAATATGGCTGATAATCAGCTTGTATAAGAACTTGGTGATCAACTCACTAACTCGCTATCACTAGCTCAAGGAAGGAATATTTGAGCCTTATTTATCAAATAAATAGGGCCATCAAATCCCACTAACTAAAAGGATTCCATTTAGGGAAAGCGAGAGAAAAATAGAAGGGGGGGTTACGCATGCAGGGGAATCCATTCAGACATGCATGCCCAAACATGGACTCAACCACTGCAGTAACGCCCACAATTCTCAATGCCATTAAAGATCAGTGCAAGGAAGTTAAATGTGGCTAACATGGGAATCTTCCACCATCGTCCTTAGTTGACCTTTGCGCGACTCCTCAACTTGACCAGTTGGTGGCTACATTTCTCAACTTAGCATTTCAATCATGTCTATAGAATAATGTTAGTACACATAATAATTGTCTAATCATAACCACCTTAAAGAACATTCATCAATCACATGCAAGATAAATATAGATGGTCCACATAATGGTTAAATATCATTAAAACAAGCAGAAATGAAGTTAGTCCAAATGTCATATGACATAGAGAAACTATATGAAAGTGTCAGCATATAATGTCAAATTTTGTGGTATTTTAGCAAATAACAAGAGATTTTACCCCTCTAACTAGGAAAAATTCTAGACTCATCACTCCCCCCAACCTAACATTTTGTTGGTCCTCTAGTAGGGGAAGAGTTATGCTTCTGCTTTGTTAAGGCACTAAAGTTTGTGACTGATAGTTGTCCAATGTTGGTGTCTGTAGTGGGTGAATCAAGATTCTAGTAAAATCTGCCCAACTTATCGAGCCTTCTCCATCTCTATTGTTCCTTTGCAATGTTATATCTATAGAATCTAAAGTTAGGTACATGCCATAGGACCTGATAGGTGGCTGAAAATTTAGGGGAATCTATTCACGCCCTTTGGTTCTCCCAAGCTGGATATATCTACCAATTCTCTTTAGTGCAACAACATAATTGTGAACAGAGTGTGGCTCATCCTATTTTAGCTCATCAGTCAATAGTTTCCATCACTAGGATAGATATCCTTTCATAGTATCCTCTTTTGCAGCAGTTTTTACCTCATGTTCACTATACACAGCCTCAATCCAAGGAATAATTGGATCACCATAGCTCGACCTAAAGAGAAATCTATTCCAATCTGCATAAATGTCTTTGGGCCTCTTAGATTCATCCCTGATGGCTAGGGGAATACTAGATTCCTTCTTCTATAAGAATTGTATTGCTCACCCCAACTAATCTCATTCTACACTTAGGACATAAATTCTCTCAATTGTATGTCTACAACATAAGCTAGTGGGTTCCAGCCTATATCTTTTGGGACAACAAAGTTGTGTAGATAGAATTCACATAACAAATTTTTCACTTTAGGGGAAGAAATCCTATAGGCATTGAAAAATTCAGCAGGGGTTTCAATGAAGGGGTTAAGGCCTGAGATGATTCTTGAAATTCTAAAGGAAAGGTATTTCTCCTTTAAGTGCAAAGCATAAACCCTTGGAGGGGTCCTACATTCCAAAATTTGTGGCACCAGAGTTGAAATGCCACTTATCCTTTCCTTCAGAAAATAATTTCCTCATTCTTTTCTTCAATCATCTCTTCCCTCATTTGAATTTCCTTTTTCAACCGTTTCTTCTCTTCTTTCCACTCCTCCTCTCTTCTTTGTATTTCTTCCCATAAATTTATAATAGTTGTATGTACTAAAAAATTAGGAGGGTTGTGGATTCCTACAAGAATTTTCATATATTGCTTCCCATAGAGAACTATCTACATAGATTCAGGAGGTTGCACCGATTTAGGCTATTGAGGTATGATTCCTCTTTCCTCATTCTATTGCAAGACCTTTTGTTCTTCTTTCAATGGTGGATGCAAGAAATCCTAATCTATTTCCTAACTTTATTGTAGGAAGTCCCACTATTGGTCTTGCTGCAGGAAGTCCTGAATTTCTTCATGTTCTTCAGTTTCAACTTCTTCAACAATGGAAGCAAGATTCGTCAGGGTCATTTTTGCGGCCTCTTCGAACACATCTTCTTCTTGTACATTATCTTGCTCCATTGGAGTGTATGTATTTTCAAATGATATCTCGCTGAGCTCAAGATCATCCAGTTTCGATTTCTTGAGAGGGATTTTTCGTTTCCCTTTTGCTACAGGATGAACAGTGCTAGCCTTCCTTTTCTTAAGGCTTGGCACCTCTTTTTGCGCAGATTGAATTTTTCTTCTCCTTGCCTTTGCCTCTCTTTTGTGCTCTTTTTTTTATTATAGTTTTCAATGGGACATCATCATCATCAAAATCTAACGATGAATTTTATTTTGCACTCTCCTTATTAGAGGAACTAACATTTATAGTATTTTCTTCAATGGGGGAATCTATACCAGCATCAAAGGTCGACGCACCAGAGGTGCCTTCATTTGTGCTCAATCTTCTACTAGACCTATGTGACTGAGATGAAACCCGAGGCTGAGAGGGATCAGGTCTATGCTGCTCAATATTCACAAAATCATCCCAGACCATTCTAGGGTTTGTATCATGCAAAGATATCATAACCAACAATTTAATTAGATAGTGGTGAGATACAAATTTTTCTCTACCTTTTTGTGTTTCTGCTACCATAATAGAGAGAAGCTTGTACAATACATTGGGCACATTCATCTTCCTCCTGTACCACATATGACTCAACAATTTGAAGTGTACTAAATACAGGTTCGACAACCAACCTTCGCAAGTGATATATTTGATGATATGTATGGTAGCATACTTCCATGGATTGGGTAGAGAGAGCCTCTTGGAAAAAAAAAATTCAATTGTGAGTGGAGGGTCACCATGCATTGTAAATATGGCCCTGGTTGTCCTGACATCCTTAGAAATAGGGTAAGGTTCACCGTCCACCGGTAACCCTAAAAATTTAGCAATTCATTCTTTAGTCGCTATGACCTCTAGTCCTTTCACCATGGCCTTTCTGTCTAAGAATGTTTGAGTGAACTCCAATGCAATACCCTCATTGAAACCATCCAAATTCATAAAACAATCTAGCCACCCACAATTCTCAAATTCAGCTAAGCACATTACATCCTGTAACAAGGAATCATGAGCTAACGGCTCATTCTGAATGAGTCTGCTACCCATTGTCTATACTTAGCTTGTCACCCTACAAAATTACCTCTGTATTTTTAAAATTCTTTCTTGCTTGCTTGTCGGGTGAACCATTGACTGAATTTCCTTTTACTCTATTTTTAGTAACTTACCACTTGCATTTCAGAGTTATGATAGAGTTAAGAATAGCATAAATGGTAATAAAAGGAATCATAATGAGAGGAAATGGTGGTGATAGTTTAGTGTCACATCACACATGTGAGTCATAATTCATTTTAAATTTTGAATCATCTCAGCAAGATTTGTTGACGCAAACAATCATATATCGGCATGTGGAAAAATTTATGCATCTTGCTTACCCCTCCCCCCAACCTAAATTTGGACATGTGTCCACACATGTGGAATGGAAAGATTGATTTGATAGGGGATTTAAAGAAAATTATGTGAATGTCCATCTTATCGTACAATGATTAAATGAAACGCTGTAAAGGATAATTAAGAATTCAATTAATGTGCACGTACCTGAGTGTGTACAAACATGATTGTGGATAATTCATTACATCGATCAGGGAGAAATTACCACTTGCGTTGTTGAGAAATTAATGATGATAGAATGGTGCAAGGTGAAATATAATGATGGAAGAGAGAGAAAGGTGATGATGGAAGAGAGAGAAAGGTGGTACGGATGGGCAGATGGGTGGATGGGTGAAGAAATGGATTTCTACAAAAGTAGAAATGTTTATTTTGATAATTACGTACCTCATTTAGCTGGAAGGAGGGACACTAGGCTGTAGGAACTCCTTTGTTGCAGGAACTGTGCTCAGGATCTGTGTGTTGGATAAACTACTGCAGGATCACCTTTTGAAGTTGGCTTGTGAGAAAATTTGAGACGGTGCCCATTCACCAATAGTTTGAATTTCACTGGGTCAATGGTCATGAGCTGCACAACTCCATTGGGAAATACTTCTGAAACTTCATATGGCCCTAGCCACCTTGTCTGCAAGTTACGTGCATTATCCTTGTACCATGAATCATAAAGTAATGCCCAGTCACCTAGCTGAAATTCTTCTCTTTGATAAATCTATCATGCCATTTGACTCTTTGACTTTGCACAAGTTCAGTATGATGTAATTTTGTTTTCCTCAGCTCGTCCAATTCATTCAGCTGCATGATTCATTCCTTTCGTGCCTTGAAAATATCCATCCCCAACTCTAGAGCAGTTCATAGAGTCTTGTGCTCAAATTCTATAGGCATCATGGTTGTTTTCCCATAGAGCAGCTCAAATGGGGTGAACCCTGTAGTTTTCTTCCAGGTGGTCTTGTAAGCCCAAACTACTTTTGATAATCTATTTGCCCAGTCTTTTCTATGAATATGCGTTGTCTTGGTGAGGATGGCCTCAATCCTTCTATTTTTCACCTCGACTTGTCCATTTTCTTGAGGGTGATAAGGAGTGGATTTCTTGTGCCTGATTTTATATTCATTAACCAATGTTGTAACAAGGGCTAATGTAAATTGAGTGCCTTGATTAGTGACTATTTCTCTTGGGACCCCATATCTTGTGAAAATTTATTCATACAAGAATTTTGCAACCTTGTTGTCTCTTGCATGCTTCATGGCTTTGAATTCTACCCACTTTGTTACATAATCAATGCACACTAGAATACAGGACTTACCATTGGATGGAGAATCAATGAGTCCCAGAAAATCCAAACCCCATTTGTCAAATGGTGCAACTACCACTTGTGGACAGAGTAGCATCTCATCTGACTTTTTTGCCCTGCACATCCTTTGGCATCTATCACATTTCCTTGTATATCTTCATGCATCTTTATGTAATGTAGGCCAATAGTATCATTGCTCAAGATTTTCATTGTTGTCTTTTTGGCTGCAAAGTGGCCACCACAAGTTTCATCATGACATGCATGCAGAATTTCATAGGTTTCATCTTCCCTCACACACCTTATCATGACATGATCAGGTCCAGTATAAAATAGGTATCCAACTATCCATGAAAAAGGGAAGGATTTTTCAATCAACACTCTTCTCTCTTTTGGGGAGAAGTGAGGAGGAACTCTCCCCGTCACAAAGTAATTGGCTATGTCAGCATACCAGGGTGTTTGCACACTAATGGAGAATAGATGATCATCTGGAAAGGAGTCATCTATGTCTTGAGTATCGTCTGATGAGGTCAAACTTGAGAGGAAATCTGCAACCATGTTTTCCCTTGGTTTGTCTACAATAGTTATGTCAAATTCTTGCATTAATAGCAACCATCCGGCTAATCTTCCTGAGATTAGGGGTTTGTTAATAAGGTATCTAATGGTTGCATGATTAGTGTGTACAAAAATTTGATAACCTGTGATATAGTGCCTGAATTTATTCAAGGCATAGATTACTGCCAACATTTCTTTCTTTGTGATTGTGTAATTGAATTCAGCTCCCTGTAAGTTTTTACTGACAAAATAAATGGAATTTTCAATAGCTTCTAGTTTTTGTCCTAAGACTGCTCCTATTGCATAATCTGAGGCATCAATATGGATGTGGAAATGGATTTACAAATTTGGTCCCTTACGTACAAGAGCATGAGTTAGAGTTGTCTTTAAATCTGAAAATGCTTTATCACAACTTTTTGTCCATTGAAACTCAACATATTTAATCAGAAGACTATATAGTGGGGCTGCTATTTTGCTAAAATATTTGATGAATCGTCTCTAATAGCCCGAATCTCCTAAAAATATCCTAACATCCTTTTGTTTTGCAAGTATAGGCGAATTATTTATTACCTCAATTATTGCTGGATCAACTTGAATGCCAAGGTGTGAAATGTAGTAGCCAAGAACTACACCTTCTTGCATCATCATGAAGCACTTTTCACTGTTTAAGGACAAATTTTGATCCTCACATATCTGTAGTACTTTCTTCAAATTATCTAGTGCTTCATCAAAGGTGGCACCATAGGTAGTAAAATCTCCCATATAGATCTCCCTATAGTCAAGGGAGATATATGAGAATATACTGATGACTGCTCTCTAAAAAGTGGTAGGTGTGTTGCATAACCCAAAGGGAAGCACAAAATATGCATATTTCCCCCAAGGAAATGTAAATGTAGTCTTCTCTTGGTCTTCTGGTGCAGTTTGAATCTAATTGTATCCACTGAATCCATAAAGAAAGGAGAAGTATTATTTTCTTACAAGAGAGTCTAGGACTTGATCTACAAAAGGTAGGGGAAAGTGATCCTTTTTAGTGGTAGCATTGATTTCTCTATAGTCAACAAAAACTCTCTATTTCCCTCTCTTTTGGGGCATAATCACCAATGGGGATACCCACTAGCTATCTAAAATAGGGTAGATAAATCCTGCATCTAGTAGCTTTTGCAGTTCGATTTTGATAATTTCTCTCAAGAAAGGGTTGATTCTCCATTGTGGTTGTCTTAAAGGTGTACAATCATCTTTGATATAGATTATGTGAGTGCAGAGTGTTGGATCTAATCCTTTCATGTCATGATAATCACAGGAAATTTTTTTTTGATGAGCTTTCAAATTTTTTTCCAATATCAACTGTTGTCCCTCATTCAATTTACTATTGATGTTTAGAGAACATCCCTCAGACACCTGTACTTGTGTGATGAGCTCTATCATAGCTACTTCATTAATACAAGGTATCTTAAGTTTAGGTGGCAACATTGTGTGAAACATACCTATTTTTGCAGGAATTTTGTTTGTGGGAAGTCTATCTGCAGAGGAAATTGTTGTAGGAAGAGTGTTTGTAGGAAGTTTGTTTGTCGGAAGAGTTGCTATAGGAAGATCATGCAGAATGAACATAAGTGTTTGCTCGATATCTGTGAGACTAATTGATGTATCCTCTATCTGACATTGGTACTTAATGATACTAGATAACACCTCATCTTCATCTTGAAGCTGTAGGAAAGGACTTCTTTCGAGCATCATAATTTGTGCCACAAAGTTGACTTCTTTGTCTTCTTCACCAATATGTGGCCATACTGATATTTCTGCATTGTGGGATGGTTGGGCTAGAGGATACAAAATAAGATTTTTATTGTTTGTGTCATCTGAAATGGTCATATCACTTGACTGAAATCCAATATAAGCATCTGCAGTTGCTAACCATGGCTGACCAAGGATGAGTGGATAACCTCCTAGTGTGGCTTTAGGGGAAAGAACCATGAAGTTAGTTGGATACTCCCAGGTGTCTAGGATTACCACCAAGTCTTCTACTATGCAATCTGGCTTAATAGTTGATCTATCGGCAAGCTGCAGGACTGTAGGAGTGGATCTCATGTTTGCAATATTCAGTTATTGTAGGATGTATTTAGTCATCACATTGATTGTTGCACCTAATTCAATCAAATCATTCTTTATGCTCATTCTATTTATAAAAACTTCAACTACAGGGCTACCTAGATCACTGTACTTGGGGATAGTTACTTTTCCAAGCATGATGTCAGCAAGATGCCCTACTACATGGATTGTAGTGGGGTCCTTCTTTTTCTTGCCCGATTTCTTGAGGCATGCTTCCTTGATTGCCTTTCCATAGATATGGACATCTTTTATGGCCTGAAAGAGAGGTATCTAGACACATATATGCTTTAGCTTATCTAGGATGTCAAAGCTAGTTTCATCCTTGTCTTCTTGTTGTTTGGCAGCTTCTAATCTCTAAGGGAATGATGGTTCTTGTGTTGTCTTCTTTGTTGGAGCTGGTTCAGGAGATTTAGTTGCACAAAGCTGAATGGGATCAGTCAAAGATTCTTCCTTCTCTTCCATGGGTAGCTCAATGATAATGGGGGTGGAAGGAGCTTGCAAGGTTGTTCCTGAATGTAGGCATATTCCACTTAAACTCATAGCATATGCAGGAAATTGGTTTGGATCAACAAAATATATGAGATGTTGTTGTTGTTTATTATTTGGGCTGGGTGTGGGTTGGGCTGGTAACTGGGTAGGTTTAGATATATTTGTACTTCGATTAATAGGAGGGGGAATTATAGTAGGTTGTTGGGTTTGAGAAGATGGTTGTATATAGCTGGTAGGCTGGTTTGGCCATTTCTGGCCACCTCTCCATTGAGATGTTTGCTGCCATTTTCCTAGGGGTGGTTTCCAAGGTCCCTAAAACTGTTGCCAATTCCCCTGAGGTTGCTTCTATTGAGGTGAGTTATTTTGATAATTGGACCAAGCATTGGGTGGGTTATTCCAAGACTAGAGTGGGTATCCTCCATAGTTGGATGGATAGGGTGGCTGCCACTGGTTACCAGATTAATAAGAAGAATTAAAATATGGTCCAACAAAAGATAGTGGATTTGGTGGCATACCTTGTCTTGAAGCCCATGGCCTCTTCTATGTAACAAAGTAGACTTGGTCTTCCTTAGTCTAAACTGGTTTGAACTCAAATGGAATCTTCTTACTATCAATGTTAGCTATCACCTTGCATCTGCAACCCCTCTTCTTATATCTACACTGAGGTCAATATTCTGTCAATATTTATTTTTCCTCCTCATGTTTCTTTTTAGCTTCAAGTGTATCCAACTAAGTAACTAGATTATTAATTATATCTTGCTTGAAATCTACCAAAAAATTAGTAATCTCCATCCTTGAGACTCCACTGCTGGATGACTTACCCACAAAGGATTGGTAGGCTCTTCCTTTCTTTGAAGCTACCCTCGAATAGTTCTGACATATATTCTTGATATCATCCCAAGGAACTTGAGTGATATCTCATCCTTCCATTAGGTCCAAGGCATCAGTGCAACTTTCATTAATTCCTCTCAAGAAAAGTAACTTTTATGAGTCTTCATTAAGTGTATGATGTGGAGATTTCTACAGACAAAACAAAAACCTTGAAATGAAATCTTCCAAGCTCCCATCTTCTTTTCATTGCATTATGAAAATGTCACCTACTCTCATGTCACTACCCCTACAATATTCTTTGTACTTCTCAAGAAACTTTATCTTCATATCTTCCCAAAGTCTCATAGTATTTCTACCAAGGATCATAAACCATCTTAATGCATCTTCTTTCAGAGTAGTAGGAAATAGCTTGAGTCTGTGGGAATCAATGGTATAGTTCTAGCTTATGTAGAGTATATCAAACTCAAACAAGAAGGTATCAGGATCTTCTATGACAAGCCCATAGAATTTAGGAAGGACTGAAGCAGGGATATTTTTGAGTTTGTCTAATTCATTATGTTCAACAATGGGAAAGGCGAAAGCTGGTTGGTTCTGCCTATTAGGACTATCTCCATTTGCATCAGCCATGTCTGCTTGATGAAATTCCATAATAAAGGGTTCTTCAATAGGATTTTTTTCTTCAAGGGAAACTTCAGAACTGGTCAAGTCAAGGAATATATCAACAAATGGTTGTGGTTCTTCTTCTTCTTAGTCTCTAGGAAGATTTGGAAGTTCTACTAGCTAAAATGGCTCAATATTATTAGGAAGGAATCTCCCATAAGAATCTCTTCTTCTTCTATGCATGTGGTATCAACTCAGTATCAACCAACTCACACAAAGAATGGGTGGGGAAAAATATTTGATCATACTTCTAACACTAAGAGAAATATTTAGAAATACTACAATAAAAAAACTATCAATTACTCCAAAGGACTCCCTAGTTTGACACCATCCTATAATTTTGGCCTCCTATAATGATTTCAATAACTAAGATCTTACTGCCATGATTCATAGATTGGACATCTAACCTGAATAGCCATCTTAACCATCATGAAGGTACATTTAAATTGTCAACCCAAGGACATGAACTTGAAATGGGTCAGCATAGTATGTGCACTAGGAATTCTAGAGTAGTCACCTCAGTTTTATAACTAAGAAAATCTTAAGACTGAAAGAAAATTGCATGAAAGGAAACAAAGAAAATGTTGAACATCGCTCAAGAAAATATAAACTAATTATGCAGAATAGGAAGGAAAATATAAACATCCAACAAAAACTACTCTGCCCGCCTTGGCTGCAGGAACAGTCATAGAACAAAGTTCTAGTGGCTATAGGAATAGTCAATGCCAGGATCTTAACTAAGTACTGAACATAAACTAACACAAATCTAACTAAATTAAAGGAATGGATTACTCACCAAGTGGGCCCCCTTGGATGAGTGTCCTCTAAACTAATATAAAACTTGGATACTCAACTCAGAATCTTATTCCATTCATCAAAAAATGCAATTACAGAAATATGGTTGATAATCAGCTTATACAAGAACTTGGTGATCAACTCACTAACTCGCTATCACTAGCTCAAGGAAGGAGGATTCAAGCCTTATTTATCAAATAAAAAGGGCCATCAACTCCCACTAACTGAGAGGATGCCATTTAGGGAAAGCGAGAGAAAAATGGAAGGGGTGGTTACGCATGCAGGGGAATCCGTTCGAACATGCATTCCCAAACATGGACTCAACCACTATATTAATGCCCACAATGCTCAATACCATTAAAGATCGGTGCAAGGCAGTTACATGTGGCTGACATGAGAATCTTCCGCCATCATCCTTAGTTGACCTTCGCACGACTCCTCAACCTGACTGGCTGGCGACTGCATTTCTCAACTTAGCATTTCAATCATGTCTATAGAATAATATCAGTACACATAATAATTGCATAATCATAATCACCTTAAAGAACATTCATCAATCACAGGCAAGATAAATATAGATGGTCCACGTAATGGGTAAATATCATTTAAACCAGCAAAAATGAAATTAATCCAAATGTCATATTATTGAGAGAAACTATATGAAAGTGTCAGTATATAATATCAAAGTCTTTGGTATTTTAGAAAATAACAAGAGATTCTACCCCTCTAAATAGGCCAAATTCTAGACTCATCAAGGAGGACCTAAGATGATCCTATCATCCTTAGCATCATTACAAATCATTGGTTCTTCTTTAGGAAGGAGGACACTCGTATTAGGGGGGGGGTCTTAATATCCTAACCCTTTAGTATTTTCAATTGGTATTTTTTCTAAGAGTTGATGAATTTCATGTTAACTTGTTGTATCACATCCTTGTTTACTCGAGATCATGAATCATTTTCCACATGTCTCTTCTATGTTGATGGGAGTGTTTGTCACTTTGTTAAAATAAAATGGTTGAGTGTTTGCTTTCTTAGAGGAACTAGGTTCACCTATTTTAGGGAACCTAGGTTCAACTCTTGTTTCAATTTCAAGATGGAAGTAACCAAACATCTCAAGTGGTGGTATTATAGGGGGTATTGGTTATTTTATTGATGGATAAAAGGATGCATTAGCTTCAAGGTTGTTAAGGCAATCATTTAGGAATTTATTCATGCTATCATAATCTTCTCCAATGATGTCAACATCATGAGGAGGACATGCATTAGGAGTTGAGTGAGCATGAGTAAGTTCAATTTCATTAGGGTCATTTCCAAAATCACAACTTGACACATCCACTAAGGACTTAAAGGAAATCCAAAGCTTACCAAAACACATATCCATGATGGAATGTAATGCAAATTTAAGATTCTAACAAGGTAACTATGCAACAATCTAAAATGAAATGTTCTAGATGCAATTTTGAATTTAAGAAATTCATAAGATCAACCAAATTAAACTAGGTGTAATGAACTGAATGAAATAAAAAGTCTTTAAACTAAAAAAAAAAGTTATCAATAGAAAACAAGAGCACAAAAGTAGAGTTTTGAATTTTAGAAAATGCAGTTCAGAATCAACACTGGGACTAAATCGCCCAAAGGGCGTATGAGTCCCAGTAAGGATTTTTTTATAAAATTTTCAAAAAAAATAAAGTGATTTTTATGCTTTCTAGTTTGTATGAGCTGTAACCTAAGTGAAAATGTAGATTTTATATGATTTGAGATGATTTGAGATGCAAAAAAGCAAGTTATATGCACATTCACTAATTGAATAATTGAAAACCCTAGAATGCCAATTAACTAATGCAAGCCCTAATGCAATGTTAATGGAAGAAATATCTAGGATTATGATGTTCTAAATGTAGGTTCACCAAAATGAAAGGAATAATTTTATTTAGATTCTATGCTTGGGAGATAGAACAACAAAATTCATACACTCCCATTCAAGGACAAACCCTAGAGATCTAAACCTCAAGTGTGCGAAGGAGAAAGAGATCTTACAATAGGGTTGTGCTAGGGTCTAATTGTAAAATAAAGAGGGGTTCAACACCAAGCTAGGGATTGAAATGACAAATGGAATGCAATATATAATGCTTAACCCAAATACGATGCAATACTTTACCAAATGACCTAAAAATGCATATAAATCAAAACAAAAAACTGCAAGATAAAAGGTGTACACTTAGAAATCTGAAGAGGACTAGATGGAGGCTTGAAATGATGAAAATTTTGATTTAAAAGCCCTCTTTGGACACATATGTCAGTCTTGGTGATTTAGTCATAGATTAGGGTTTTTGGGCAAAAACTGAAATCTAGAAAAAGGGTATCTAGAGCTACAAAAAAATAGAAAGTGACCTATATTGGGACTCATATGGTAGAACTAGCATATTAGTCCAGTTAGGGTTTTTTAAAACTTCAAGCTCTGAATCTAGTCTTCAATGTCTATTATGTCCTTTCCAATGAATTTTTCAGATTTGAAACTTTGATTTGAAACCTATAGGTGTCCTCCAATGATCTCTAATGCAAGGTGACAACTTTGACAATTTTGAACACTTTGAAAACTCTCTCCAAACTTTCTCTTCAATGTGTCTTCAACCTAGACCTGAAAATCACACACTAAAGAGAGGGACAAATGTTGTTTTGTTAGTGGAAAGGGGTTTTCCTTGGTCAAACCCCATTTTTGTAATCAAACCTTGAAATGAAATGAGATAATAATGAGGGATGATGAAGGAACAACATGCAATGTTACAACTCGCCAAACCCTAGCAATAAAGTGCTTCAAAAATGTATGAAGTGGCTCCAATGGATGTAGATCTTGAATCTTGCTTGAATGTGATAGATCTTGAATGGAATGCTAGCTTTAATCATGAAACCCTACATCACAATTGTTATCTCAAAAATAAACATGATGCATGATGACTTTTACATGATTATTGATACTTGAATAATTCTCTAAATCACTTGATAATCTACCCTTGAATACTCTTAAAGGCTCTTGTAAACACTTAAATGCTCTTCTAAACTCTATTTTTCTATAAGGATGCTCATTCAGCTTACTAGCTCACTTCATTTTTTGTTAGGATCAAAATGAGTACAATAACCTTGTATTTATACTTGTTTATGCCCAATTTCTTGAAATTACAACACTACAAGCCGACATCAAATCTAGGAGAATAAAATCATGCTAAGAATTTGAATTAATTTTGATTTTGGGAAACACAAGACTCATACACCCAAGGTGGCTTATGATTCCGATTAGGCATAAATTGTGGGACCATTTTAAAAAATGCTTAGAAAGGGGTGAATTCTAGATAGAAACCTAAACCCTATGTGGGATTGATACACCCAAGGTGGTGTATGAGTCCCAAATCACTAAATCTAGGCAACACAACATAAAAACACCTAAATTATTATTGGATGTTGATTTGTGTCGAGATCATCCTTGAAAAGATGCATTAAATTAGGCTTATGGATGCAAAATAAGGCCAATTAAGGCACAAAGAAGCCCAATTATTAATGGCAACCATAGAAAAGCATGAAAGTGTGTTACAACACTTTACAACACCCTAAATAAGGTATGATTAGGTCTATTTAGTTTACAAGGGCCTAAGACCTAATGTGAGTGTGCTAGACACATTACAACACTAAGTCATGGAAAAATTAAGCTCAATTTAAAAAGGAGAGCCCAAACAAGTGTAAAAATATCACGGATGACATTTTTCAACACTACAAGGCTGAGACTAGAATCTAGAACTGCTAAACCAAGATCTATAGAAAAATACTTGAAATCTGGTATACTAGGACTCATATGACACAAGTGGCCATTTAGTCATAGTATTAGGGTTTATCTAAAAATTTGGTATCCTCTAATGTTCTCTCATAGCTTCTCTCCTGTCAAATCTCTAAGTCTGAAATAATGAATTGCAACTTGTAGGTGACTTTCTATGATCTTGTAATGTAGATCTGACAAATTTGACAATTTGAAAACTTTTCTCCAATCTTTCTCTTCTATGGATCTTCAACCTAAACCTGAAAATCACACATCAAAGGGAGTGAAAAATTTTGTTTTGTTAGTGGATAAGGCTTTTCCTTGGTTAAACCCCATTTTGGTAATCAAACCATGAAATGAAATCAAATAGAATGAAGGAATGATGAATGAACAAATAAGCTATGTTGCAACTCACCAAACCCTTGGAAAAAATGTTGCAATCTTGTAAGTAATGGCTATCATGAATGTAGATCTTGACTTTTAATTGAATGCTATAGATCTTGACTTGAATGCTTGCTTGAATCATAAGGACCTACATCACAAATGTAAGCTCAAAAAAAAACATGAGGCATGATGACTTTGACATTATGCTTGATTCTTGAATAGTAATCCAAAATGCTTGATAATCACTCTTGAATGCTCTTGAATTGATAGAATGCTTGAATTCTTAGATCACACTTGCTCATGAAAATTTTTAGGAAAAAATATGTGAAATATCATTGTATTTATACTTGTTTATGCCAAATTTCCTAAAATTTCAACACTACAAGTTGACATCAGATCTAGGAGAATAAAATCCTACCAAGAATTAAATTCAAAATTAGGTCCAAACTAAGAAGGACTCATACACCAGTTGGGGTGTATGATCCCCAATAGGCTAAGCTCAGGACACAAATTTCAAGAAATGTTTAGTTTTATGAAAAATCCAATTCTAGGCCTTCAAACTTAGGTGGGACCCATACGCCCAAGGTGTCATATGAGTGCCAAATCACTAAATTTGGGCCATACAAACCAAAATAATTAAATTGAGTGGTAATTTGATATGTGTTGGGATTATCCTTGGAAAGATGCATTAATTAAGGCTTGTGGAGGAAAAATAGGACCAAATAAGGCATAAAGAAGCACAATTTTAGTAGGAAGGGCCCAAAAAAGTGTGAAAATGTAAAGATCTAATTTTTCTACACTACAATTCCTAAAGACAGACAATGGGGGTGAATATTGAAATTATGTATTTGAATCATTTTATGAAAAATATGGTATTAAGGTACAAAGAATAGTTCCATATACCCCTCAAAAAAATGGAGTAGTTGAACGGATGAATAGAAATCTTTTAGAAATGGCATGTTGTATGTTGCATTTCAAAAGTTTGCTTAATAAATTTTGGTGATTGGTTGTCTCTTGTGTTGCAAATATTGTGAATAGAATCCCCACTAGATCCCTCACAAATGTCACTCCCAAAGAAGCATAGAGTGGAAGAAAGCCTCACATTGGGTATTTTAAAGTATTTAGGTGTATTGCTTGGGCTCACATCCTAGAAGAAAATAGGAAAAAGATAGAACCAAAAAGTCATAAGTGTTTATTAATGGGCTATAGTGAAGAGTCAAAAGCTAATAGATTTTATGATTTTGAAACAAAAATGATATTTATTAGCAGATATGTAAAGTTTCATGAACATTCATAGCTTACAACCACAAATTATTTCCACATTTTAGATATTTTACAAATAAATGGAAACTCTATTAACAAGGATGATAAGAGAATTACTAATAATGATGATGATATAACTAATATTAGTTATGAAGAAGAAGAACTTCCAACTAGAAAAAATATAAAGAGCATTGAAGACATATATAGACAAAGCCCAAAACTCTAAGGATAGAATGGTAGTGTCCTCATGGAAAAAGTCTTACAAATAAATGACCCAATCTCATATGAGCAAACTAGAGTGAAGAAATCATTCGAGAAATCCATGAAAGAGTAATATGATGCATTACTCGAGAATAAAGCTTGGGAACTTGTGCCCCTTACCAAAGATAAGAATGTTATTGGTTGCAAATGGGTTTATAAAATAAAATTCAAATCTAATGGAGCCATAGAAAAATACAAAGCTAGATTGATTACTAAGGGATTCAATCAAAAGGAACATGTTGAGTATGAAGAAATATTTTCTCATGTCATCAAAATGAACACAGTTAGAATTATTCTTTCTTTGGCTACAAGTTAGATAGATGACATGTTTATCAAATGGATGTTAAAAATGATTTCTTAAATGGAGATTTAGTTGAAGAAATATACATGAATCAACCACCTAGTTTTGTAGATGAACAACATCCTCACCTTGTTTGCAGATTAAAAAAATCATTGTAAAGTCTAAAACAAGCACCAAGGGTATGGAATTAAAATATTGATAGATGATTTGATCTTCATGGTTTTAAAAGGTGTAGATCTTATCCAAATCTTTATGTGAAGAATTTTCAAGATGAGATTATCATGTTGTAGTTTATGTAGATTATTTACTTATTGATAGACTAAATATTGGGATAATCAATGATTTAAAATTAAAACTTAAAAGGTTATTTCATATAGTGATTTGAGAGAATTAAACTATTTTCTTGGTTTACAAGTTTGGAGACTACATTATGGATTGTTCCTTTGCCAATAAAAATATGCTTTGGATATTTTAGAAAAGTTTAACATAATAGAATGCAATCCAATTTCTACTCCCTTTCAACCTGGAATCAAGCTTACTAAAGAATGTACTTCCAAGAAGGTTGATGCTACTTTATACAGGAAACTTATGGACAACTTGGTTTATCTAACTCATTCTAGACCATACATTTGTTTTGCAGTTAATCAAGTATCGAGATTTATGTAGGAACCTAAATAAATTCATTGGTTGGCTGTAAAAAGGTTACTATAGTATGTTCGTGGAACACTACACTATGTCATCCACTATGGCCACAAGTCCTCAATTTCTTTGGTTGGATTTATAGATTCAGATTGGGGAGGTGTTGTAGATAATATAAAATCTACTAGTAGTTATTATTTTTAGCTTGGATCAAGACCTATTACATGGAGAAAAAAAAAGAAAACTACTACATCATTGTCTTCATGTGAAGAAAAATATAGAGAAAAAAAAGATGTAGGAAAGGAACCAATTTGGATTTAAAATATTCTATTTGACATTGTTTTTTCTCAATGTTCTACTACTACTTTATATTGTGACAATCAAAGTACCATACAAGTTGCCAAAAATCTAGTCTTTCATGCTAAAACAAAATGTATTGAGCTTGATGTTCACTACATGTGAGATCTTGTTCAAGAAAATATTGTCAATCTACAATATTGTCCAAGTGAAGAACAAATAATTGACACATTTAATTAAGAGTATGACTGAAGCCAAATTATTGAAATTATGAAAAATTCTTTGTATGTTAGAGGTGAACATTAAGGGGTGTGGTAGCATAATTCCCCCCTCTCTTTTGTATCTTTCCCTCCTTTGTATATTCCCCTCATCTACGCATCTTGTTTGTAATATTCTATCCAATCTTAAGGGGGTATGTTAAGGAAAAAGATTGTCCAAGAAAGTTACAAGATGTTTCTAGAAGAACTAGAATCTTCTAAAAGAGCTAGAATCTTTTAGAAGAGCTAGAATCTTCTAGAAGCTAGAAGAAACTAAGAGTTATTCAAGGAAAAAAATATTCTAGTTTTAGAGATATCTAGAACATTAGAAGTTTCTAGATCTTAGAGGCTTCAAGTATAAATACAAGGTTGTCCACTGTGAACAACACTGCTGTTGAGGTAAGTTGTTGGATTGTATGTAAGGAAGTTAGATCAATATAATTTCTTTCAACCTTTCTCACTATTTAATACTCTATTTTTTCTCTTTTTTGTTGTTATTTTATTATTTGGGCTTGTTCTTATAGAAATGAATTGGGAAGTCAATAAATTACATCTTCAATTCACCAAATAACATATTAAATAGATCTGTGTTACATAAAAAGATAATAAAAATAATTGTATAGAAAATATTCTACTGCAAGTAATGTTTTCTTACTATAAATATATTAAATACCGTAGTTCAAGTAAAACACATCTCATATTTCTCAACTTTATTAGTCCAATAGAAAAACAAATGAGACCCAAGAAGTGAGAAAAAAGGAGCAACAAAGAAAAAAATGAAATTATTTTTAAATAAATGTAGTGTAGAAAATTGTACTCCCTTCTTGGAGATAGTACAATTTTGCACTTACTTTGGACCTATTTTAGTACCTTTGCATTCATGTACACTTTAAATCACCAATAATAGGCCCCTAAGACCCTTTGTGTCAAATCCCAAGGCTTATCTCAATTGAAATACTAACAAAATCAACAAATGTGTTCAATTTTCCAACACCTCGACATTCTCTCACCCCAAAAAGCTAGGGTAGGACTCATATACCACCTCTAGGTGGGACCCATACACCACCTTGGTTGTATGTGTCCCTCTAGGTGGGATGCATATGCCATCTTCGATGTATGAGTCCTATGTGCCCCCCTTTTAATGTATGAGCAGGAAATTAAGGTTTCTAATTCAAATTTTTGGCTAATGTCAACATTTGGGATCTAATAAATGGTAAATTAGATGAGATTCCTATAAAATTAAGGTTTCAAATCATTATTTCACCTAATAATTCAAGAGTTAATAAATCCTAGAGTTTTCAAGTAAGAGGCTTCAAGAGATATTTTCAAGCATTCAAGAGTAAGGAGCAAATAAAGTTGAAGTCTTGGAGTAGAATTATAGTGTTTTTGCAGGTCTTCAAGATCACTTTCAATTTAAGATCTAGCATTTTCACGGATTGATGTCGGTTGCCTATACATAATTACAGTGGATTCTAGGTTGGGGAGATGCAACTAGCCATTGAACCAAGCCTAATGACGTGTTTCCTAAGTGATTTCATCCTCCATTATCATTCTACTTTCTACCTAAGGAAGGTGCATGCATTGTTGTGGCTTATTAGGGTGATTAGAGACCTCTTGAGGTGAGTCATCATCTTCATGTTTCATTTATGCATCATATTCTATCACATTAGAATAGGGTTTCATTACACTTAAGATCTCTTAATATTAGATGTACTTAAGATTAAGAATTTCACATGTATTTGGGTATGTGCAGGATCATCATGGAAAAAATAGGCCCTTAAGTGGCAAAAAATTCAGAAAAATTAGAGTTAGGCAACTTGACATAAAAATTTGAATAATTTATCTATATTATTTCAAAAATATGTACAAATAGAATTTGTAGAAAATTGAATGTAGTTTCTAAATTACTAGGTTTATTTACAAAAAAATAAAATCTATTTGGTGAAAATTTGAAATTTCAATACAATAGTACTTAAATTTTAGGAAAAAAATAAGAAGTAGGTGTCTGTCTGACCACCCTAACCAAATTAAAATGATAATAATTTTTTATAATATTTTAGATATAAGTAGAGGACTCATTTCCAAATGTGATGCATATTTTTTTGTAATTTTTTTCCAAGTAAATAATTAATTATAATTTTTTTATGACAAATTTTTAAAAATATAAAGACTCGTATGTCTGACCACCTTAACTTGGTCAAAACTTCATGAAATTAATTTTTTTCTTTTCTAATCTTATAGTATGTGAAGCATAGAATGTGACGCATGTTTTGGATTCAAAAAATATGATACCGTTTGAAAGCTATAGATGTTTTTCAATCGGCCTAAAAATCAGGACTTTAGTCGTAATTCAATAGAAAATGAATAATAATTATTTATTAAATTCAAAGTAAAGCATAATTTATATTGGTGAAAATTTGAGAATCTCCTTTAAAAACCCTTTTCATTTCATCAATTTTGGGTAAAAAAAAAGTCGTCAGCCACATACCCATCGTATTGCCACTTTTTGGCCCATCATGATCCTACACATACCCATTTCATTTAAAGATCTATTCTTTCTATCAAGGTTTAATTACCAAACTAGGGGTTTGACTGAGGCAAACCCCCCATAATAAAATCAACATAATATTTTCTTTTGTAGGTTTTTAGCAGGTTCAAATCTGAAAGCAGAGTTGTGAAAACATAGGAAGAAAGTGCAGAGATAGGAGAACAACTTTAGATCCTAACTTTTTGAAAAAGAAAAATGGGACTAAATCAATACTTGGGGTGTATGAGTCCTGGTATAGCACTTTTCATAAGTTTCAAAGGATTCAGAGTCCTTGTCACTGTGAAATTCCAGTTTCTACCTAGAAACCCTAAATTGGGACTAGATCGCCCAGTCTAGCGTATGAGTTCCAGTATGCTTCAAAAGTCATAATTTTGGGATTATAGAGCTTATTTCAGAAATGTTCAATTTTATAGGTGTACCTCTATTCATTCTTAGTTTACTATTTTGATTTTGAGTTTCATTTCCTAGGTTACATTGCTAGATTTGTGTATCCTTTACATTTCATTCTTTCTAATCCTTTGCTTAGTGGTGAACCCCCTTTAGTCTTTAATCACACCCAAGGAGACCTCTTAGTAGTCCTTCCCTCAATTGAGACACTTAGTTGAGGGATATCTAGGGTTACCTTAAATGAAATAGAGAAAAATAGGAGGATCCCCTACTGTGTGTGTGTGCTTCATCTCCTAAATGGTGGAGTACACACCCCTCTATATTTCCTCCATTTCAATAAATATGAAAAATTATATGGGGCTTCTACTTCATGATTTTTATGTGATACAACAGATCTCTCTAGCTATTGAGAACTTTAATGATCTACTTGGACAAACAATAATATTAAATTTTAACCAAACAAATGATAATTTGGAGTATTGCATGATGAGGGATAATATAAATCTTCTAGCAGCAACCTCAGTTGATCACGAAGTGAGTTTCATCTGATTACTGATAAACTCCAAGGTCATCAAACTTATCATGTCCCTCATAATTGAGGAAATTCTTGGTTGATAGCCATCTCTACCTCCCTTCTCCCAAACTAATTTCTTTTCCCTTCAAATAATTGGGTGATGTGAATATGGTGTTCCCATTTTCCATTCCCATAAGTGACACTATCTCCTTCTTACCCTCACAACATCTCCTCCCCCATAAACAAAAGATAGATGCCCAAAAAATAAATTAGGGTTTTAGATCTCTTAGATTCTTGAGCTTAAGGCAATCTTTTTTTTAGTTTATTTCACACCAATTAATTTTTTTACCAAACTTTTTCTAGGTGTTTCGTAAGGGATTTCTAGTGTGAGATAAAATTATTCTTGGGAGGCATACTTTGCTTCAATTTTTATTTGTTTATGATTGATAATATTTGTTTATCATCTAGCTTTTGAAAATCCTAGCTCTACAAAATGCACTCCCCTGTAGCATCATCATCATGCCCCTTTTCTTAAAGACTCATTCAATTTAAGACCTTTCTCTTGAATGTCCCTCAGAATATCCTTGGGAACTCCCCTTAATAGTGACCCTATCCCCTGGTAGTTGATGAAATGACAGAGAAATAAATAACTTGTGTTTCAACTTACATAATGATGGTCCAAACTTGCCATTGTCCTCTCTTTGCTTTAGATTGATAATTAAATGTTCATTTAATTTCATCTTATATTGTAGTTGTGGCTTCTCTGGTTATGATATCAAATCTCTAAAATGCAACCTCATGTATGCAATCAGAGGATTAGATACAATAATATAGAAAAATACCAAGATATTAAATACATAATATTGCTATGATATATGGTCACTGAGTTTAGGTGGTGCTCATTCAAGGTTTCAGTCACATTTAAATATTGATATATATTACTAGATTTACTAAAGTAATAACAGTAATACTAATATGTTTATTTTGTTTTAACCTTTGAGATATTATTTAAATAAATAAAAAGAATTATAATATTTTTATAAATTATAATATCATTTATTATAATATTGATTTAATTTCTTTACTATAATAACATTGGTATTAAGATATAATAATATTTAATATTATCTATATACATATATGTTTATCAGTGCATACACAAATAGTTTCATATGTTGACATACAAAATGCAAATTAATTTCCAAAAGTGAAAGGTGCGGGTTCATTTCACTGAGCTTGGGATGTATTTTAAAGAGAGGCAAGGAAATTCATGCTAGATATATATGATTGTATATTTTCCTAAAGTTTCTTTTCCAAATTTATTAAATTTTTAACTATCCCCATAAGTCACATGGAAAAAAAATTATCCTATAATGGTACATAATAATTTAAGTATTAATGCTTATAAAATCATCAATCAAATAAATATCTTATCACTAATAGAGGTACACCAAATTAGTTGACAATGTAAATAACATAACATTAGTTTGCACACTAGACATATATATATATTAAATAACATAGCATTAGTTTGCACACTAGACATATATATATAAACGTATGATTTCCACATCTATAGTTAACATTGATTTCACCTATTGGACAATGTGATCATAAAATCATCATGTCAACACATACAATTTTTGCCAACTATGATCACATGGTTTAGAATTAACATCCAAAATATAATGTAAAACATCTAAACGTACCATTAAGCTTAATCAAAAATTGTTTAAATATCATTCATTTGTAATGCCTAATATATTTTAGAACTGTAACAATGGAAATAGGGTGCCCCACCTTTGAGGAGATAGGGTTCCTACTTCACTATTGTTACACTCAAGGAAACCTTAGAGATCTCAATCCAAGGATGAAGCGGGGGAAAGATATCTTGAAATAAGGTATCCTAGGGTGTGATTAAAGACAATAAGAGGGCTCACCACCAAGCTAGGGCTTGGAAAGACAAGAGATGTAAATGACATGTAAAGTACTATGTAAAACCTAACTAAATGGCCTAGGAAATGAAACTGAAATGTAGAATAAAAGATTGAGAAAGTATAGAGATGCACCTAGTAAAGTGATGAGGTCAAAAAAAGCTCCAAAATCTTGAAATATTACTATTTAATATTAACTAGGACTCATACACTAGTCTAGGTGATTTAGTCCTAGATTAGGGTTTCTATGCCAAAACTTGAATCTATCAGTGTATCATCTGGATCTCCCAAAACATAGAGAAAATCCCTATACCCCACTCTACTTTTTTCAGAGGGTTAAGACCTAAATATGAACTCCTACATTTTTTTTTCCTTCCATATTTTGTTTTCAGATCTGAAACCCTGATTTGCAACTTGTAGGTGATTTTTCATGAAGATGAAAACCTTGTGACAACTTGATGATTTCCTTAAGCCTTGCAACCTAATCTTCAAAGGATCTTCAAGTTCCAAGACACCTAGATCTGCAATCACACATGTAGAGAGAGAGAGAGGGGGGGGGGAGAGAGAGAGAGAGAGAGAGAGAGAGAGAGAGAGAGAGAGAGAGAGAGAGAGAGAGAAACTTGTTGATTGTTAGGAAATAAGGGTTTTCCTTTGCTAAACTCCATTTAGGTAATTAAACCTTGTGATTAAAAAATGAAGCATGAACATGAAACATGAAATATGAAACATGAACAATGATACCTTGAATGATGTATTAAGATTTAAATAAAAAATCTAACATGAAGTGGTCATGTAGAATGTAGATCTCGATCTTGAATATGAACATGAAATAATGCTTGCAAATGGATCTTCAATGCTACATCACAACACTAGCTCAACAACATGCTTGATGTTTGATGATTTTGACATGATGATGGATCTTGAATTGTTGCAACAAATGATGAAGAACTCTACCCTTGAATGCCTTAGAAGTGCTCTTGTAAAATCTCTTGACACTCCTGTGAAGTCTTGGAATGCTTAACTCTTGATAGCTTATGTTGATATCATGAAGGCTTAGTGAAATAATGATTTGAGACCTTGTTTATATAGGAAATCCATCCAATTTACCATTTATTAGATATTAGAGGTATAAATTAATGAAATTTGAATTTAAAACCTTGATTTCATGCTCAAAACCCTAAAAAGGTGCCAAATGGGACTCATACACCACTTGTGGCATATAGGTCCAATCTAGATGGGACTCATACGCCCAAGGTAGAAATGTTGGGGAGTGAAGAAATTAATTTTATTTATTGATCTTATCAAGATTTTGATTGAAATAAGCCTTTGGATGCATAATACAGGGTCTTAGGGGCCTATTAATGATGATATGAAGGTCATAAATGCAAGATGACCAAAACTCAATGTGAAAGTGTAAATAAATACACTTTACAACATTAAATTAAGGAAAAATTAGGTTTGTTTAGCTTAAACGGGCCCTAAATCCAATGTGAATGTGGAAAACACATTACACCACTAGATCAAGGTGAAATTGGGTCCAGTTTAATTTTAATCATTCCCAAATAAAGTGTGAAAATCTAAACGGCGACATTTTTCTACACTAAATTTAGCCCCTACTTTAGTGAGAGGAGGAACTTGCTTCAAACTGACACTAAAGTAGACATTCAAGAGGGGTACCCATGTATCGACGTGGGTGGTATAGGATGAAAAAGATCAAGGGAGGCGGTCAATCCCCCAATATATAAGATCTTACATCAAACCAAAATAAGCACAAAGGGACACACACAAGGTGTACAATATGTAGCATGAAGATACACAAGAATACAATGTCAATGACTAAAAGAAAGAAAAATAAAAATAAGAAAAAGTAAAAAGAGGTGGATCAAGCCTCAACTATTTGTCTTGCACGTTATGGATCAGATCTAAGTTGTTTTTCCAAAAATGCATGCTCATTCTAATGTAACAAAACTCTAGGTTGTTCGTTGGGTGAGTATCCAAGAGGGTGAGACACATATGTGGGTGATCGGTATGCACTCACACAAACAAGCGAGTGGATATGCAAAATTCATGCCTAAGTTAGGCTTCTTGTTAAACCAGAAAAAGATATACCTCCTGATAGGACTTAATGAGAAAATGTTGTTGTGATCTAATCAAGATCTAGGATTGGATTCTGGGCTATCGGGTTCAAAAATCTGGTAGTTTCTGCTTCTAGAATTTTGGGGACGGTGTTCTCTTCTTCTAGTTATAAATAGGGGTTGGCAACATAAGAAAATATATTATTATTGACTTCATAAATCTTTTTGAAGGAGACAGATCTAGTAGGGAGGTTTCATGTTTTCAAAAGTAGAAATTTTTTCTCAATATTGCTATTCTCTAGCATGTTATATTTTAACTCAAGCTATCATTAGATTGGCATTTGACCTTTGTTTTTTATTTCATATAATATTAAAATTCAATCTATTTAGGGGAAATTTTTGATACTATGCATATTATGGCCTTTGTTGAATTTCTTCTTTATGTTTTGTTCATGTTAAAAAACATTGTGTTAAGCTTATTTTGATAGTTTGGGTAGCTAATTTCCATGTTGTTAAGCTTCTATGTTGAATAATATCTTTTAGAATTCGGATTACATCTTTTAAAATTTTCCATTTTCTATAAAAAGTTAGTATTTTCCATATTATGTCGTAAAGGGAGAAAGGGTTCTGTAATTTTTTGGATATTTGTGTTAATCTGTAGAGCTTTCTTATGTCTAATCAAACCTTAATGGGTGCTTCCCACAAAGAGATTTGAAAGATTGCATTGTGCTTTCACTAAGCCTTTGTTTCTCATTCTCATCCCAACAATAAAGGGTATGCGGCATTTTGTGTCTATTATATCAGTTATAAGGAACACGTCAAAGTTTGAAATATTGTAAAAGCTTTGGCACATCGTCATTTTTATGTTTTATCTGTATTTATTTCTACCTTTTCCCCCAAACATTGTATGAAGAGTCAACTTTCTATAAAAAATACTGGAGGTTATTCAGTGAGGCACAAATTGGTCCCCCACTCACTGAATTTCCCATAAGGTTGTCGAAGAGGCACAAGCTTTGATTATCAATAGTTATTTTTCTAGCATGTCTAATGGAATTGAATTTTTTCAAACGTTTGATCATAAGTCAGAAATATTTCTTAAATCAGACCAAGAGAAGAGGCTGGAAATTTCATGCCCAAAATCCAAATGAGAGCATCTTCAAAAGGCCATTTCTATTACTCCCAGTTAACTGCCTAGGTATCAAGGAGAAGAAGACTTACATGTTTCATATCACCTGTAAGGAGCAATAGGGAAAGAAGTGTTAGCCAAAGAATAAGAGCTTTATCTACTCCACCAAGAGGTCGAACTTTCCAAATCAAAATACCAGTATATCCTATCCATAGGAATATGTTTTCAATGGCTCATCTGGGCACCCTCGCTCCTAGAAATTTTGTAACTTGGGATAGTGGTAGTCTACTACAACTTCCTACACCTTCAAACGTATGGCTTGCCATACCCACCAATGCCCTCAAAGACATCTAAAATTTTCCCAGGGAGGATTTCAAAACCCCCTCACAATAACTCTAAGATATAGTGGAGGCATGTAGAGTACATAACATAGGAGAAGAGAATATTTCTCCTATGTTATTGGTCATTTATTTCAAGGGAAAATCCCAAGATTGGTATAAGTCTCTGGCTTCTAGTTTTATCTGCTCTTGGGATCAGCTCAGAGATAAGTTGTTTGAGCATTTCTCCAAAAAGGGAGACCGCTCCTCGTTTCTATAATAATTAATCACCATCAAAAGGGTCCCGCAAGAGGCCATGAGTGACTTCAATACCAAGTTTCACAAAACCTAACAAATAATTCCTATGACCACCAGGTCTCCATCCGTGATGGCATTCATGTTTTACTTAAATTCTTCCAATTCAAACATCACGATCATGGTAACCTCTATTAGAGGAGATATTATGCCCAACGCATATGACCTAGTTGTGCACATAGAAAACAATCTAATCAACACCAGGAAGCTTCCACCACATCCACCAATGCTCATGTTTGTGGAAATATCTAGTGGCCCCTGGGAAGAATTTACTATGAGAACATTTGATCCACAAGCAACCACGTCGGCTATACCACCATCCATGTACATATACCCCACTATGAAATCAAACACTTTGGGCTCCTCTTCACTAGCGATGAACATCAACAATATGAATAGTCTCATGTGGTCTTTTTCTAATGAGCTAGTCCTTATCCAAAAACAACAAGAAACACCTCCAAAGAAATCCACATAGACCTATCAAGGAGAAAGGCCATCTTATCAACATAATATGTACCAAAGAGCCTCGAAAAGAGGAGGTCAACGTCCCAATTATTATGCCACTCCAGGCTATCAAGAATAGTCCAAGTAAATATTTAGTCCCAGGCTAGAAGAACTTGGTGGAGGATGAGAATGCATGGTGCTTCCAATGTAATGATAGTCATATTCCTTAGAACTATCTGAGGGGAAATCTGTGGTAGAAGATAGAGGGGTAGAGAAGTCAAGGCATGTTCTCAAGTGCCGATGAATATCGGTATCTTGAAATGGATAATGCCCACTTTCAAGCACAAACACAAGGAATGTCTTTAGAACAAGAGCTAGATATTGCACTAGACCAAGCACTTTTCTCATGGATGGAGGAAGAAGATGCAATATTTGCAAAGGATGCTCTGACGACTAGTGCTCCACAACTACAGTTAGTCTACAACACAAGGTCTAAAAGAAGGCTCACTAGAGAATACATATAACAAGCTCCACAACATCTGCAACCATATCAACTACAACTGCAAGAAAGGTGAGCTCCACTGACGTGATCCACTCAACAACCAAAATTTTCACCATTGCCATAAAATGAAGTAGACAAAGCATCGATCCCACCCATGTCAAATCAACCTTTCCCAAATATGAGAGAGATGCCACCATTCAAATCCAAGGTCCTGCTAGTTGGAACTCTCAATGGGGTTGAACAATTAAAGAAGATGCCTATTAATGTATCTCTATGGGACGTAATATCCATTCCTAAACAAAATACGCTTCTCCAAGAAGCATTAAAGAAGGAAGAACAAGTACCATAGATGGATGTGATTCCACCATGTAATCAAGTTAAAGACAATGAGTTCACATCGGACCCCCAACCTTCATTAAGAGCCACATCTTATGTGAACATCACAGACAAGGCAAAGATGAAAGAGGTAAGCAAGCCAAAGCCCACACCTTTCTTTTTAACACTTATTGTGGGAGATAATCTTTAACATAATAACATGATTGATTCGGGAGATAGTACTACGATCATGCCTAAACAAGTGGTTGATTCCCTGAAACTCAAGTATGAGCCTCTTGAGAAAGGAATCATGTAATCAGACGAGAAGAAAGTTCTGACCGTCGACCGCATCAAGGATCTATCTTTGACCATTTTCTCATGTCCAAGCCAAATGATCATGCAAGAAGTAGTTGTGATAGACATCCCCCTAGTATTCAAGATGTGCCTTTTAAGGGAATGTACAACAAATCTTGGTGGATATCTAGCGCTTGATTGATCTCATTTAATATTGCAAACCAAGCATGGGGAAAAGATGATCCTATTCGAATCTTTGCATCCAAAACACATAGCAAAAAATGTAGTTTTATACATTAAAGTAGTACATACCTCCTCACAAAGGGAGATTTATTGTGTAGAAATATTAGAGGACTCGCAGAAGACACGAGTGATCGAACCCCTGAAGAGGAGGTCCTCAACCAATTTATTGACTCTAACCTGTTCAAAAAATGTCATGCTACTAGATTAGGCACCTATGTGATCTTTGATGATGATAAAGTCTTCTTGAAATTAATAAAAGAACATAAAGAGCATAATGGTTCATATGGAAACACTCCATGGACATTATATTTTGATGGTACCAAATGCAAGGCCAGTTCTGGAGCAGGTGTTTGATTAGTATCCTCGACCAGATCAAAGACCCTCAAAGATTTTTGTTTCTAGTTCCCCTACTCAAATAATGATGCGAAGTATGAGGCCTTGGTCCATGGTTTGTTCCTTGTATAACAGATGGGCGTGAAGAGGTTACAAGCATTCAGAGATTCAAAGTTGGTTGGAAGCCAACTCCATGGGCAAGCAACTACCAAAAATATAAGAATGAAGTCATAGACATAGAGTGTGGGATCAGATCAAGATTTTTTAGGTTTTTAACATTTAGGTTATCCCACGTTCCTAGAATAATCTTGTGGATCAGATGGCCTCGGGTGATCCCACAATACTGGTTTACAATTTCTGGCTAAACTAGACACTGAACTAGTTTTTTCTAACTAAATCTTCACTTTTGGGCACTTATAGCGGCTAAACCATGATGAATTTGAAGATGATACAAAGTAGTGATTTGTGAAATTTTTTCTATAGATTCTAAATATATTTTTTCAAAAAAATTGGAATCAAATTGCACTTCTTTTTCCATCTCCTTTAAAAACTAGTTTTTTTCAGTAACACCATTTTTAAGGAGTGACTCACCATATACAACATAACGTTTTTCCCATGAAGGATAAAATTTAAAAAAAATCGAATTTAGATTTGTAACTATGATATATAGTGCTTTCATTTAGTTTCATTGTGTTTTATTGAATATTTTTTCCTTAATCAAGTTTTGAAGTCAAACCAATTACAATTTAGACATAGGCAGATTGTATACAACATAAATTTTTTGTATGTATCGAAATTCTATATTTTTTTGTTGGATCAAGGAATTAAATATGTAGTGCATTGATATTTTTCAAAAAAAAGTTTGATAATCTTTAGACGAGAGAGCTTGATTTTTGGTGAAAAACCTACATTCACTAGAAATAAAAAATAAAAATAATAATAAAATTAGATTTATTTAAAATTATACTTTTAGGGAAGCTTATAATAAGGAATACATACTTAAAAAAAAAATTAATGAATTCATGTAATCCCCCAAAAGGTAAATCAAAAGTGGTTTTTTATCAACATTTTGATAGGTGTAAAGGAGACTTCGTTATAGGTATGGTTTAAAACTACCGGGGTTCTATCCAAGGGTGTTTGATCCAAGGTGGTTTGATAAACCCTCTTCAATTGGAATCCTTAAAATGGAAATTTTTAAGGCTTAAATCATTATATTTTCTAAAAATATGTGATTTTAGAAAAAAATAGAATCTCCCACAAATTGTAAACCAGCATTGTGGGATCACCCCCTCAATTGGTTCACAATTTGAACCAATTTTTGAGTCATCGATGAAGTAGAATGTAGTGTAGATCATCATCTGACTGATAATTCCTGACAATGGTCAAAACTAGCAGGTGTTTGAGGATGATGTTCAAATTGCTGCTTTTTTATAGAAATCAGGAAAAGCTTCCAACCATTCAAAGTTTGAAGCAAAAACCTTCAAAATAAAAGTGATCTAGTTGAAATTAAATAAGCTCCCTTGAGGTTTAATCTCTCTTGAAAATATTTTCAACTAAAAATATGCGAGAAATAGAAAATAAAGGTTCACTACTGATGAGAAAGACTATAAAGATCTTGATGTCAAAAATGGCAGAAAGTTAAAGGTCAAAAGGGATGTTCCACAGAAGGATAAAGAGAGACTAAAAGGGCTATGTTCTAGATATGACAGGGTCATAGCTTGGACCTATGATGATCTTAGAGGATACAATCTCGACATAATTCAACATACTATTGAATTAGCTGAAGGCTCAAAGTCTATTCGACAAAAACAAAGGCTTGTTAAACCAAAGGTCAAAGCATTGATGACACAAGAGCTTACTAAATTAATCGAATAAAAAATCATATACCCAATTAAACATTCTACCTGGGTGTCTAATCTTGTACCAGTTCAAAAAATGAATGGCAATATTCAGCTCTGTGTGGATTTCAAGGATTTGAACAAAGCTTCACTAAAAGATCACTACCCTCTGCCATCAGTAGAGAATATTCTATAGATTGTGACCAGATCAGAAATGTTCTCGTTGCTCGATGGTTTTTCAAGGTATAACCAGGTCTATGTCAAAGAGGGATATCAGCATAAAAAAACATTCACTACTAAGTGAGGAACGTTTGCATACTAAAAAATGTCCTTTGAACTTTCAAATGTTGGTGCAACCTTTCAACGAGCAATGGATATCACTTTCAAAGGGTTAATTAATTGGATTATTCTAATATATTTGGAAACCTAATAGTTTTTTTTCAAAATCAAAGGATGGTCACTTTGATCATCTGGAAAAGGTCTTCTAGAAATTCCAACTATTTAGGATTATCTTAAATCCCAAGAAATGTGTTTTTGGAGTGCCCCAAGGCAAGCTACTTAGTTTTGTGGTATCAAAGGGAGGAATAGCGATAGACCCCGAAAGGGTGAAATCTATAATAGAGCTACCTCTGCCATTCAACCAAAATGGGTTGGTGTCTTTTTTGGGGAAGATTAATTTTGTCAACAAGTTCATTTCGGACTTTGCAAGCATATCAAGACCTATCATGTTGATGTTAAAGAAGAATCTAGTGATCAAGTGGATTCCTGAAGGAAAGATAACTTTAGAGTGAATAAAGGTATCTATCTTTGTGACCCTGGTGTTAGGTAACCCAAACTGCTCTAAGGATTTCCTTCTCTACATCTACAATAGCCACACAGTATAGCTTCGGTGCTCACCCAAAAAGATGAAGACAATAACAGAGAGAATCCCATCACATTCCAATCCAAGACTCTCAAAGGATACAAAGCTAGGTACAATTTTATTGAGAAATAGGATTTTTCTATTGTTAAAATCCTGAAGAAATTTTGACACCAAGTATTGACCAATAGAATCACCATTCTCGTCGCTCATCCCAACATTCAGGAGTATATCACTAAGGGTGGAATAATTGAAAAGAGGTCCAACTGGATCACCAAGATCCTAGAATATGATGTGGATATTAGACCAACTAAGTTGGTTCAGAGAAGAGGTCTTTACGAGTACCTGGCAAAAGAATTAAGCTCCTCAATGGAGGAAGAGACCAATTAGGCCTACATAAAAAAGTTCAAATCCGATAAGTCATGGGTGACAAATCAGACACAACATATGCAAAAGGGGCAGTACCCGACCAACATTCTACCTCATAAAAGATGTTACTATTGATTGTAAGGCACCAAGTATGTACAAATTGAGGTTATTTTGTTTAAAGAAAATTATGATGGCATCTTGCTGTGATGCTTAGATAAGCCACATGCGAAAAGAGTTTTAAATGAGTTTCATAGCAATCCTAAGGGAGGATATTTATCCACCAAAATTATTGCTTTGAAAATAATGTGGGCGGGATATTACTGGCCTTCCATGTTTTTAGAGGTGCACCATCCAGGTGTGAAAATATACTCAGTGCCAATATTTGGCTGGCAAGCAAAAGAATTTTGCCATGCCACTGAGCCCGATTGTAACTGTAGAAGCCTTTTTCTCAATGGGGTTTGGATTTCATTGGGATGATAAATTCTATTTCTAGCACTAGCCATAAGTGGATACTTATGGCAACTAATTATTTCACAAGATGGACAAAGGCCATTGTTCTAAAAAATGCTACAAAAATTGAAATTATCAATTTCCTTGAGGAGTTGGTAGCAAGGTTCGGTTTTCCAAAAAGTATCATATCTGATAATGCATGAGATTTTATGGGTTCTGGGATGTCAGATTTCTCTCTCAAGCATGGGGTCTACCTCAAGACTTCATCAAATTACTATTGTGGAAAGAATGTAAAGTATAAGTAACATGTATCCTCACAATTTTCATATAATAACTATTCACAATTTATATTCATGATTCTCGATGTTCAAATAATAGGGAAACTTTCTTATATATCCCAATTATTTTTCTTAGCCATTGGCTGACTTGGGGTCATTTTAAAATACTCAAGGTTGAAACCAAAATTATGTAACTTTCAAAAAGCACACCCCAAGAGTAAGATGCCCATCAACATAGATCAAATGTTTTTGGCTCAATATTATAGGGATGATAGAGAATTAAATATATTTTCCCAATCTACTCCTGAAATGAACAAATTACTAGTATATAACTAATTGTGTGTATAAAATAGTGTACCAAACATAGTGCTAAATTGTTAGGGGTAACAATTGACAATGTTATAGATTTATCAGTAACTTTTGGATATATTTAGATATATGGGTCATTACTAATTTCCCTCATTGTTTCTTATCTTAAAATTTTATAAATATTGAAGATGTGGAGCAAGATGACAATTTAATTTAAATCCTGAATTATTTGCAACTTCCATAATTTGATTATACCAAATTGTTAACTTACATTCTACTATCCAATTTGTAGCATATAATTAATTTAATAAACCAGCTAATATTTTTTGAAAATAAAAATTGATGACATAATTGTATAGAAATGAGGAATAAAGGGGGTCAAAAGTAGTAATTTTTTTCTAAAAATTAGCTAAAATTGAACTTTGGCATAGAATTCAAGATTCTAATGCTAAAAAATTTAAGGTTATGGAAAGGATTGCGCTACTCTATGTCTAAGTTCTAAACTATTAAGGAGTTTAAATTATTAAATATTGTTGAAAATTTAAAAATAGGTGAATAATCAAAGAATCACTTAAGAGAGATATAATCTATAAAAATTATAAATGTACTAAAAAAAAATACATGAGATATTTTGAGGAATGTGCAAAATTTTAAGATGAAAATTTTATATTAAGAGCTCACTAAAAGAAGCTACTCTAAAAGTTATCTCCATTATTTCCAAATCAATGAATTTAGATGAGAGCAACCATGATGATCCTCCTAATGAGAGTTACCCACAATGTGTTGAACTTAGAGTTCTCCTTGTACCACACTTTTTGTATTTTGTTTATCTTATTATCTACCTTCCATTTATAATGAGAAATATTGGGATGCAAAGAATTTTCTATAGATCAACTTGCACGTGTAGTGCCCCTTTCATGTCTTTTTGTGTTTTCTTGCATTTAATATGATATATTATAATGTGTTTATTAGCATGTTTTTATTTTTATTAGTTTTCCTTGGATGACCCTCATTCTTGTTGGCACAAGAATAGAAATAAAATAAATCTATTGTGGCATTTATATATTTGTACCTTTATTCATGTTTATGTTGTGAAGTGAATTGTCTTTTTTTTCTTCATGTTTTTTCTTTCTTGCACATTCCTAGTTCCACAAGTATTTGGGGAGTGATGTCTACTCTGAGCATGATCATATTATACAATATCTCTTGTCTATACTAACCTTGGATAAGGGGATCCCTTACTTGTTCTATTTTATTTCTTATTTTATTATGTAACTTTATTTTAAGGGCAACCCCTTGTCATGAGTTAGCTTTTTTGATAACATATCATTTGGCATAAGGTTTCCTAGAAAGCTCTCATGTCTTATAAAATATCATTTTATTCTATCTTAAAGGTAATTTCTCTCAATTGGCATTAGAAATTACTTTTAAGGTGGGGGCATAGATTTCACTATGTGCTTCACTTTGTCCACACATGTTAAACTTTATGATGCGGTTTTGGAATATCGATCATCTTTTGTACACCCTTATCAAAATTATTGGGACTATAATTATTGGTATGATTGACATCAGAACTCACCTAGTAAATATCATACTTCACTAGCCCTTGTGTGTTTTCATTATAGAAACTCACATAGTGAATATTGGACTTCACTACCCTATGTTGTTTCTTATCAAAGCTCACCTAGTGAGTAGAAAAATTTACTAGCCTAAGCAGTTGCTGCCTATCATGGACTCAAATTAGCTCAAACTAAAGGATTCAAGAAAGTTTGGCTTGAGGGGGATTCTCTTAATATCATTAAAAATCTAAAAAATTATGCTACCACCTCTTGGACAATTGAAAATATGATTAGAGACTCTATTGATATTCTTAAATCCTTTGAGGGTGATCCCACAATAGTGGTTTACAATTTTTGGGTAAATTGGACACTGAACTGATTTTTTTAACTAAATCTTCACTTTTGGGCTCCTATAGCGGCTAAACCATGAGGAATTTGAAGATGATGCAAACTAGTGATTTGTGACGTTTTGTCTATATATTCTAAAAAAAAATTTAAAAAGAATTTTGGAATCAGATTGCACTTCTTTTTCCATCTCCTTCGAAAACTACTTTTTAAAAAAAATAGGATTTTTAAAGAGTGACGCTCACCGTATACAACATAACTTTTTTTGTATGAAGGATAAAATTCTAATTTTTTTGAATTTAGATTTGTAACTATGATATCTAACACTTTAATTTAGTTTCATAATGTTTTATTAAATATTTTTTCCTTAATCAAGTTTCGAAGTCAAACCTATTACAATTGAAACACAGGCGGATTGTATACAACATAACTTTTTCTGTATGTATCGAAATTTAAATTTTATTTTTTTAATGGATCAAGGAAATCAATACCTCATGATATGCTATTTTTCCACATGTGCAGAATAGAGATCTTGATTTTTGGTGAAAAACCTATGTTTAATAAAACTAAAAAAACACATACATAATAAAACTGAAACGTATTAAAATTATATTTGTTAGATAGCTCGTTCTAAGGAATACCATGATAATTTCAAATAAATTTTAAATGAATTCATTTGATCCTCCAAAAGGTAAATCAAAAGTGATTTTTTATCAACATTTTGATAGGTGTAAAGGAGACTCTGTTGTAGGTATGGTTTAAAACTAGCGGGGTTCTATCCAAGGGGGTTTGATCTAAGGTGGTTTGATCAACCCCTCTTCAATTGAAATCCTTAAAATGGAAATTTTTAAGGCTTAAATCATTATTTTTTCTAAAAATATGTGATTTCAGCAAAAATCAGAATCTCCTAGAGATTGTAAACTAGCTTTGTGGGATCACCCTTGATTATTATTATATCTCTCATATTTTGAGAGATGGAAATGGACTTGCTAATATTTTTGCTAATCTTGGAGTTAGAGGGGCTAGAGAATGGGATCTTAACAACCCTCTACCCATAGAAGTTATTTCAACTATTAATCATGATGCCCAAATCTAGGGTGATTAATGATTTATTAAGGCTTGGGGTGTGCATGACTTTCATCATGTGGTTGGTTATGATATGGAGTGGTAAGCAAGTTCTGGATCGAGCTGATTGTACAAGGGTTGATATTCATAGGGAATGGAACACTAGGATAATTAATCACCTTTACCATGACTCTTTCTTCACATGGATTGTGGGCATTCTTAGCATTGCTTTCTCAAGAATTTTCCTCATTGTTTTTACAGTTTTTAAAATTCTCGACTCTGTTAGTCTGACAGCCATGGGAGGAGATAGGAATCACATGAAACCTTTCTCATGCGATGCGGTTAAGAAGAAGCTGGAGGTCTAGAAAATCCTTGAGAAAGGATAGTTGACACCATATCTGGAGAGATTACATGGTAATAACCCTCAAACTACTACTCTATTTGCTAAAAATTGGAACAATAGGGTTTTGAAGCTTGGAGGCATGGATTTTGATGTTAACGAAGACTTCATAGCTAACATCACTAGTTTGTCGATGAAGGGTATGGAATTCTTCAAAGACAAAAATGAAGTGTAGAATGCCATGCAACTCTTTTTTAAAGGTAATGAAGCTCAAGACCTTCACACGGTGAAGAGTGGTGGATATCAGAGGAAAACTATTAAGGCACCGTGGAGGGATATGGCTGAGGAGATTATGTAGTTCATTTCCCTTGAAGGTCATTTATCTACGGTAAACGCTTATCATTTTTTTTTTTAATCTTTTTCCATAAGAAAAGGATTTCCTTTCCATTTTATCTTTTGGCTTCTTTGGATGTTGGCATTACGAATCGTAAGAAAAACCCGAAGAACCATGTTCTTCATGTGAGGCTTATCCTCTTAATTTTTGATTATACCAAAGCTTTTGAAATTGTTAAGCCACTTGCTACCCCTAAAGGTGTGCAACAAAAGGAGGAGGTTTATGACGCAGTGTCTAAGGAGGAGTTGGCTAGCAAAAAATGTAAAAAAAGGAAACTCATTCTAGAAAAGGAGTTAACGTTTGAGGATGATGTTGATTATGTGTCGGACTCTCTTGCAACCATAGATGTGGATATGCATTCCCCTGCTCTGAGAAAGTTTAGAAAAGAGGAGTTGAGCCCTAATCAGGGTTATGATACTTGTAGTGAGGAGCAGGCTGATGAAATGTTGAATCATAGCAGAAAGGAGAAGAAGGATGTGGCTGGTGAGGTGTCTTCACCTCCCCATACTCTACAAAATAAGGAGTTGATCATGGGAAGTAGTAAGAATTTGGTGGCGAGGTGTGCGATTAAAATGTTGGAGTTAAATTCTCCACTTAAAATTGTTGGTGAATAGGATGCTACGGTTTCTCCGGTTGGGGTTAGGGATTTGTAGAAGGATAAGAAAGTTGTGGCTGAGGTGGGGCAGGGTGTTGAGGATTCTCCTATGGTGCACTTGGATAGGTAGATGAAAAGGAAGGTTGTTGTTGCAGAGATTGTGGAGTCCATTCCTAAAATCAAGATGTTGACTATTGTTGAAAAGGGAAAGACTGTTGCTAAAAAGGGAAAGGATGTCGTTGTTGGTGTGGACAAGGGAAGCTCCTCGTAGGAGGAGGATGCTCAAGGTAAGGATGTTTTCAATATTAATAAAGAGAATATTTTTGATGTTTTGGGAGTTGCCAAAGAGGGCTCCATTATTTTCTATAAGCTTTTTAAATGGATTTTTCATGAACTCGATATGACAAATGTGAAAGTGTGTGGTGTCATGAGAAAAGCGGATGAGTCCCCAGTTCAAGATAAAATTGATGATCTGATGAACTCTCTGAAAATTATGGTGGAGGAAATGCTTCTAATGAAGCAAAACCTTGAAGGAAGAGTCCTCACCTTGGAAAATCTTATGGAGAGGTTATATGCTAATATGGATAAAGGTGGGGAGGGGACTAAATCTGGGTTCAATGTTGAATCTATTGGTGTTACTTCTCCTATTGACAGTGTTAAAACTTGTAAGGAGGCTGATGATATTGGCGTTGGTGGCATGTTGATGGGGGGGAGGTGCTTGGTGCTATGGGTGGGGAGAAGAGTAATGTTTTGATTAGTGAGGTTAAATAGGGTGGGCTTGGGGCTAGGACCCATAACAAGACCAAAGCTTAGGTAGGAGTTCCTGTTAAATATTTGTCTGCTACTAAGGATGAGGGCCTCAAGAATGTGGCATGTGATGTGGAGGCTGCTGATATTTTGAAAAATATGTAATGATGTTGGTTGGTTTCCTCCTTTTTTGTTTACTTTTTGTTGATGCTATGTTGTGGTTGGGCTGATATGTTCTAGTTGCTTGTATATTTTGTTTCAGCTGCTCTTTTTTGTAAAGGGTTTTGGGCCCCTTCAAACCCCATTTTTTAGCTCTAATCAAAACAAACTTCACTAGCCTCTGATGCTTTTATTCATGGGTTATCTAGAAAATATTGGATTTTTTTATCTTGTGATTTATGAATACCTTAGGTATAGATCATAGTAATAATTCTATGAAGCTTGCTAGTCTATGATTTACATACCCTCCTTTCATTTTTGCATTGTGTAATATTTGTGTTTTCATTACATTATTTTGTCACATTCTGTTATTTTGTGACTTCATTATCTATGCTTCATATTTTTCATGTTTCTTTGCACATCATATGTGTGTTCCTTTGTCTCTACAAAAATGATTCAATGTCTACAACTAGATATTAGCTTTGTATGCGAAGAAATTTTTTTTCCTATTAAGAAATTTTGCCTAAATGGGTTTCTAATGTTAAATGTAATTGAAAATTCCAGACGTAATAACTCTAGTCATATCAATCTCTTCAACTTCTCAAAAACCTTCAAAATCATTTGGGTAGATCACTTTTCTAATAATTAGGTTATATAAGCCTTTGTGGATTTGTGAATTTCTCTTCATCTTTAAGGTGGTGGGATTTTAGTTAACATATTTGAATTTTTAGTCTATCAAATTTAATGATAGTGATTTCTGTTAGGAAATCATTATACATAATTTTTTAGATTTAAAATTACTATATTATTTGTTTTTACCAAAAAGAAGGACAAAGTATATTTGGTCTACAAAATTTACCAAGATGTAAATAATTGAATTGACCTTGAACTATGTGTCAGATGGACATGAGAAATCTACCAAGCACCAAATGTTGAATGCAAATCAAGAACGTGAGAATTTGTAATGTAAGAAACAAATGTAAAAATGGATCACATCTAGAGCTTTTGATTAGCCTATTCAAATTCCAACCATTAGTGATGACTTTTGATAAAATACTCCTAAATCTCCCTTTAAAATAAGGGCACTTCAAATTAAATAAGAAAGACAATATTTATAAATTTAGTTAATTAAAATTTATAGGTTAAATACTCAATGGAGGTTGTCTAATATAATTTTAAAAAAGTAATTTAAAAATTCAAGTAAGATTAGGGGTATATATGCACTGAAACAGGCTTCTGTATTTTGGAAACAGTCAGTAATGGTGCACTTTTTCTGTCAGTTTGGAAGAACCAGCTATGGTATATATGCACTGCTAGAAGGCACGAATGTAATGCTATAATGCAAAGCACTGATACACTGTATATGTAAAGATCAGGCCATGTAATGGGGGGACAGAATGAACTCCAGAATTAATCAGATTCATCAATTCTTTGTCATCTATAAATCATTTGAAATAGTGAAAATAACAAAATTCTTAACAGTCGAAAGCACCCACAACTTTTTCAGGGAAAAGAATTTCCAATAATAATAGTATATTTTTATTGGAGAAATCGTGCATTACAATGAGAGGAACTTGGTGGCGAAGGCCACATTATTTATGAGAAACTATTAATATATCTCTGCTCAACACTCATTACATTCACAACAGTTGAAGGTTCCAGGCTGTGCAGCAGGAATACATTTGTAACGCCCATTTACCTTAGCTGCGCAGTCAGTACATTTGGTGACGGGAGGAGTAAAACAATGGTCAGGGTCACTGGAGGCAGCAATCCCTGCAATCCACATATAAAAGAATTAATTTGGCATTTTAACATAAACCAAAAGTAACACACGCGTATATACTTACTTGTAAGAGGCATGGCTGTTGATGCAGTTATTGAGAGCAGGCTAAACAGTAACAAAACAGCCACCATAGAGGCAACACTAACTCTCTTATTCGCCATCTCGCTTAAAATGATTTCGTTAAAGAAGTAGCTAATACAAATGAGAGTATGCAGATGATTTCGTTAAACAAGTAATACAGATGAGAGTATATATAGGGAAGGGTGCGCCACTGCCGGCGGGAGATGATCTGAATCTGTTTAAACAGGTAGGGGATAACCGCGTCGTTTGGATGCTTACAACAGCTGTCAGATCTCCTCAACTAATGCTAACTGTTTGACTAGGAAAGATTGCCACTTCTAGTAGAAACTGTAGTTTTTTGCGCTTTGGCATGCAGAAAATATAGATTACAAGTGTTCCAACGTTAGAGTATGACTTGCTTTGCTATTTTTGACGTTTTCGCCTTAATATTCCTTTTCTTTTAATTTTATTTTTGACGTTTTCACGTTCTGTAAGCCATTGGTTGAGGCTATTGAAATATTTAGGGAACGCAAGAATGTGCCACTCAAATAGTTATTACTAAGAGAAAGTGAAACCAAGGATGCCCTTCTCACGATAGAAGTGCCCTCATCCACTTCAAACAACACCTGCACGATCCATATCAGCAGTTGGCATCGTGGAAAGGCTTATGCTGCTGCTCATGGAAGGGAATCACCTGCCACAGGCGCACTCGTCACGTGGTTGGTGTGGATCTTAGTGTCCTTGAATGGCCTTGGAGAGTAAGTATGAGGAATTCAAGCAGCCAAGTTTTCCCTGCTTTAGTCCAACTGCAGCATTTGGAGTACCTTGACCTCACTGAAGTTGACTTGTCCCCTCTTCCCTTCCCTTCACATCTTCAAAGCCTTAGCAAATTGACGCATTTGAGCTTGTATTATTGTGGGCTTACCGACCGAATTCCAAGAGAGCTTGGCAACCTGTCTAGATTGAAATTTCTTGGACATCTACAATTATAATCTGGAGAGAAGGCAATTGGGCTCATGGATTCAAAACTTGCAAGGCTTGGAGGAGCTCTATTTGTTCCGTGTGAATCTAACAGGAGGTGATGGCGTGGTAGAGAATGTTGCATCCCTCACCAATCTTACAACACTTGCAATGCCTGGGCTGTCAGGTACAATTCTATCTTCTCTTTCAAACCTCACCTCCCTCTCCCATTTCTACCTTATAGATAGTGATGTCACTCACCAGCCATTTCCCATATGGATTTCAAACCTTACATCTTTGGTTTCCCTTGAGCTCTACAACTATAGTCTCCATGAATCCGTCCCTTCTGTTGTGTTGTCTTCCCCACTTTGAAAAACCTTTATTTGTAATACAACCCCGACCTCAAAGTGAACCTATCCTCCATTGTGCAACATGCTTCCCAACTTAACAGACTTTCTATTAAACAATCAAATGTGGGAGGAATGATTCCAAATTCTATTGGAAATATGTCCTCCTTAACCTGTTTGGAGATTTCAAGTAACAAAATTGAAGTTATTATTCCTCCCACTATTGGAAATGTGTCCTCATTGACCTACTTGGATCTTTCTTATAACTCACTAAGAGGCAACATTCCATGGAGCTCTTTAGTGGACTATCAAAGCTATTATATCTTGACCTTGATTCAAACCAATTAAATGGAAGCATGCTATCTACTTTTAGAATCTCTCGCCCTTGGTTTCACTTTCTCTTAGTAATAACTATTTGAGTGGCACATTCTTGTAGAAACTGTAGTTTTTTGCTTGTTGTTCATAAGACTTTGTTTATCAGACTCCGTTCTCCTGAATGTTCATGAAGAGAAGTTTGCATCTTCTTTGTGGAAGAAGCTTGGTGACATTTATCAAGGAAAGTCCTTGGTGAATAAGATATTCTTAAGGAAGAATTTGTACTCTTTGAAGATGGAGGAAGGGGCGTCTATGGTTGATCATCTGAATGTATTCAATATGCTCATTTCTCAGTTAACATCTGTAGGTGTAAATATAGATGATGAGGATCGTTGTATGCTCTTGTTGTGTTCTTTGCCTGACTTTTGGGATCATTTAGTGACGGCGATTGGGAGCATGACAACCACTTTCAAAATAGAAGATGTGGCTGATTCATTGCTGTCAAAAGAGATTTACATTTTATGAGATGACAAAGGAGGCTCTTGCTGTTCGAGGTAGATCAAAGGAGAAAGGAAAGAAGAAAGACAAGAAGTCTAAATCTAAGTCTGAAGGGAGATCAAAGTCTCCTGGAAAGAAGTCCATGGTGAAATGTTGGAATTATGGACAACCTAGCCATGTCCGCAAGGATTGCAAAGAGGAGAAAAAGAAGAAGTAGAAAAACAATTCTTCGGATAATGATTCTTCTTAGAGAGATGCAGATGCCTTCATTGCAGCCTCGGCAACTCAGGCATCAAATGATGTATGGTTGATCGACTCAGGTGCATCTTTTCATATGACAGATCTCACAAATATTGGTTTAGAAAATACGAAAAATATGCTGGTAGAAAGGTGTATTTAGAAAGTGATTCATCTCTAGAAATAGTTGACTGTGGAAGAGTCCAAATTCAATTTCCTAATGGAAGGATCAAAGGGATTGATGGCATAATGCATATACCAAGCCTGGCTCAAAATTTATTGTTTGTAAGCAAGTTGAATGATGTTGGCCTACAATTTTATTTTTTGAATGGTGGTTGCAAAATGACAAGAGGCTCAATGGTGTTGGCTAGGGGTGCTCGAATTGGTACTTTGTACAAGCTAGATGCACATGTGGTTTAATGCAACATTGTATTTGAAAAGTCAACCAAGGCTGCTTGAGTAGAGGAGACTGAAATTCCTCTAGGGGCGAATTCTTTGGAGGTGAAACTTCTTGCAAAAATACCATGTCGTGGCATCAAAGGCTTGACCACATTGGTGAGAAAGGCTTAAAAGCTTTGAAAAACAAAAACCTAGTTGGAGGGCCTGATGATTGTATCGTTGAGTTCGATTTTTGTGAATATTGTATATATGGAAAACAACATCGTGTTTTATTTTATTCTAGTCCTCATAAATCTTCTGGTGTTTTGGATTATATTCACTCTGATGTTTTTGGTCCAGTAAATGTTTATTCATTATCAAAATCAAATATTAGGTATCTTTTATAGATGATTATTCGAGAAAGGTATCTGTATACTTTTTTAAAAGTAAATCAGAAGTGTTTAGTCAATTTAAAGAGTTCAAGAACTTGGTAGAGAATCAAACTGGTAGAAAAATTAAATGCTTGAGGACAGATAATGGCGATGATTTTTTCTCAGCAGATTTTGACAATTATTGCAAAGACCATGGAATTAAAAGACATAAAACAACGCCTTACACTCCACAACAAAATAAAGTCATTGAAAGGTTGAATAGAATGCTAATGGAAAGGGCCAAAATTATGTTGAGTAGTGTTGGTCTAGAGCAGAATTTCTAGGCTGAAGCCATTGCTACAACATGTTACTTGTTGAATCACTCACCCTCTTTGACATTGGTAGAAAAAATGCCTATGGAAGCATGGTGTGGTAAGAAGCCCTCTATAAGACATCTTCGTGTCTTTGGCTGTGAGGCATATGCTTATGTTCCTAATGTAAAAAGATCTAAGTTGGATAAAAGTTTGTCAAATATATCTTTATTGGCTATGGAGTCAGTGTAAAACGATCAAGCTTTGGGATCCTATTGCTGAGAAGGTTGTATACAACAAAAATGTAATCTTTCGAGAGCTGAAACCTTTTGCTATAGATTTACAGTCAGAGAAGAAGGAAGAAGAAGAAAAAGAGGAGGTAGTAGAAGTACCCATTACTCCTGAAAACAAATAACTACATACTCCTGGTGGACCTTATATTGAGGAGAGTTCAAGCAAATCTGAGAGTTTTGAACATGAAGAGGAACCACAACCTTAGCCTGAGACTGTGAGGAGATCTACAGGTGAAAGGCGACAACCTAATAGGTATGGATTTTCCATGTTGGATTCAAACTATGTCTATGCTTTAATTACTATCACTGATGAGCCTAGGACTATGAAGGAGGTGATAAATATGTCTAATACAAATTCTTGGTTGGAGGCCATGAATGAAGAAATGGCTTCATTAAAGAAGAATGAAACTTGGGATCTAATACCCTTGCTAGAAGGTCAAAAACCAGTTGGCTGTAAATGGGTATTTAAGAAGAAAATTGGTCTGGATGGTAGTGTTGAAAAGTATAAAGCAAGGTTGGTTGCAAAGGGGTATTCCTAGAATGAGGGAATTGATTATGGAGAAATATTTTTTCTTGTAACTAAGCTGACATCTAGCAGATTTCTTTTGTCACTTGTAGCATCGTATGACTTAGAGATCGAACAAATGGATGTGAAGACAATTTTCCTTCATGGTAACTTGGAGGAAGACATTTATATGTCCTAGCCTAAGCACTTTGTGGAAAAAGGTAAAGAAAATCTGGTTTACAAGTTAAAGAAATCTTTGTATGGTTTAAAATAGTCACCTAGAATGTGGTACTAGAAGTTTGACACTTATGTGTTGTCATTGGGATTTGTGAGATCAAAATTAGATCATTGTATATATTATAAATCTGAAAATGATCATTTTCTTAATATTTCCCTATATGTGGATGACATGTTATTCATTGGGAATAATAAGAGTATGATTGCTAAATTAAAATCTCAGTTGTCAACACAATTTGAAATGAAAGATTTAGGTGCGGCTAGGTATATTCTAGGGATAGAAATTAAAAGGGATAGGGAGAATAGAAATCTTTGGCTCAGCCAGAGCAAGTATATCAATACTATCCTTGAGAGATTCAATATGATAGATTGAAAGCAGTTAGTTGTACTAGTATTGCAAGGAACTACTTGCTATCTATTGAAGATTGTCCAAAGTCTCTGAATGAGATGGAGGACATGACTAGAGTTCCTTATACAAGTGCAGTTGGTAGTTTAATGTATGAAATGGTTTGTACTAGGCTAGACATTTCCCAAGTAGTGGGAGTATTAAGTCAGTTTATGGCTAAACTAGGAAGGTCACATTGGGATGCTGTGAAAAGAGTTTTCAGATATTTGAAGGGAACTTCAGAGTATGCTTTGTGTTATCATGGAAACTCTGTTGGATCACAAAATTTTCTTAGCATTCATGGATATGTGGACTATGATTGGGAAAAGGACATTCATAGCAGAAGATCCACCAATGGATACATCTTCACGTTGTTTGGTGGTACAATTAGTTAGATGAGCAAGTGACAAGCTATAGTCACTTTATCTACTATAGAGGAGTATATGACATCAACTTGTGCCTATCAAGATGTTGTTTGGCTTAAGCATTTATGTTCTAATGTGGGTTTAATGTTGAGAAGATTCCTATCTGTTGTGACAGTCAGAGTGCCATTTGTTTGGCAAAGAACCCTACTTTCCATGCCAGGACAAAACATATTGATGTGCAGTATCACTTTGATTGAGACATGGTGGAACATGGAAAGGTTAATCTGGAAAAGGTTGATACTCTTATGAATGTTGCAGATGTGTTGACAAAGCCTATGAGCACATATAAGTTCAAATGGTGTTCAAATGTGATGGGCCTTGGTTCCCATGATTCTTAGTGATTTCTAGTTTGTTTCGAGGGCTAGCCAGTTCTTCATCAAGTGGGAGAATGTTGAGAAGTAGTGCCTCAAATTACTGCCTTGTATCAGCGATCGGGCTTTGGCATGTCAACGGTCACGTGTTGAGTTGGTTAAGCTTTAGACTTGTTACTTAGTCTTCTTTGGAGTTTCGGCGACTGGCAGTGGCATGGATCGACGATTGGAGTTTGGTCATTGAAAGTTCTTAGATGTTGCAAAGTCTCCAACATCCTCAACCTCTGATAGCTTCGATGGTGCCTTGGTTCGATAGTCGGGTATCAACATATCGGAGATGTTGGGGGTTTGAGTGGAAAGTCTAGCAATGTTTTCTTGGTGCCCAATCCTCTGATGCTCTAATAGCTCTGACACTCCAATGAGCCAATAACAATGAAGAGTCAAGGTGACTTGGCAGTGATGTTAGCTCGAAGACAAAAGGTCAACATTCTGACACATAGTCTTTTGTGGGAAATTGTATTTAAATCCAAACTAGCTCATCTACTTGGTGCATGTGGGATAATGAATATTTTACGAGTGTGAAAGGGAGAATGGTTGAACTGCCAATAACCGAATGGACAGAGTTCGATGGAGATTTAAAAAGAAGTCCTAGAATTTTGTTGGTAGTTGAATGATTGGTTGTTCGGAGGTTGAATAGTAATTCATTACTGTATGTTGTTGTAGCATTGTAATAGTACAATAGAGTTACTATTGTATAACTGTAATCTGTGTGAGGTGATCGCATTGATGTCGTTGTGTGAAACTGAGAATTGATACTATGAAGGATTGATCTATAACTTTATTGTAAGCCATTATTTATTGATAATAAAGTGATCTTTTCTTGGTGGTGGGTTTTTCTCCCGTAATGGTTTTCCCACGTTAAATCTAGTGTCTATTTGGTGCCTGTGTATTTGTCTATTCTGTAATTTCTTGTTAAAAGTGCATCTTAATGTTCTATAAATGAAATTGAAAGCCACTTTTGCATTAAATCCTCTTTGAATTAGCATTAGGAAATTTGTTCCGCACTCTTTCTTTCCTTACACAATGATCATATTATACAATATCTCTCATCTATACTAACCCTGGATAAGAGGATCCCTTGTTCTATTTTCTTTCTTGTTTCATTATGTAGCTTTATTTTAAGGGCAACACCTTGTCATGAGTTAGCTTTGTTGAGAACATATCATTTGGCATAAGTTTTCCTAGCAAGCTCTCATGTCTTATAAAATATCATTTTATTCTACTTTAAAGGTGATTTCTCTCGATTGGTATTAGAAATTACTTTAAGGTGGAGGCATAGATTTCACTATGTGCTTCACTTTGTCCACACGTGTTGAACTTTATGATGTGGTTTTGGAATATCGATCATATTTTGTACACCCTTATCAAAAGTATTGGGACTATAATTCTTGGTATGATTGACATTGGAACTCACCTAGTAAATATCAGACTTCACTAGCCCTTGTGTATTTTCATTATAGAAACTCACCTAGTGAATATTGGACTTCCCTACCCTATGTTGTTTCTTATCAAAGCTTGCCTAGTGAATAACAAACTTCACTAGCCTCTGATGCTTTTATTCATGGGTCATCTAGAAAGTAATAGATTTCTTTTATCTTGTGATTTATGAATACCTTAGGTATAGATCATAGTAATAATTCTATGAAGCTTGGTAGTCTATGATTTACATACCCTCCTTTCATGTTTTCATTGTGTAATATTTGTATTTTTCATTATGTTATTTTGTTGCATTATGTTAATTTTGTGTCTTCATTATCTATGCTTCATGTTTTTCATGCTGCTTTGCATGTCATATGTGTGTGTTCCTTTGTCTCTACATTTTTGTGCCATATAATCTTGACCTTGAGGGCTAGCAGCCTAGCACATCTGCTAAATTTTATGTCATCATATCTCTTCAATGTTCAGATAAATGAACCCTTCTTCGCGTATATTTATTTACATTACTGTGAGCATGAGAATAATTTCAACTTTCACTAATTTATGGGGACTAAATTTAGTGCCAATAATTATCACCCTTGACAATTTCACACTAGATTTAATTCCTCCTATGTTCCTAGACCCAATTGCACTCTTAAATTTCTTTATATATGATCATGTTTTAAATATCATGATTAAATTGTGAATTATCATTTAATATAAATTTAATGACGCATAAATACCAAAAATAGATTTGGACTAGAGGGCACTAGAACCCATGTCCAACCTATTTTGGTCCAAATTAAATTATATTATTGTTGACATTTTAGCACTTATATATTTCAGTTCACTTTTCAGCTTTCTCAACTTTTGATAGTTAATTTGATGGGAATTAAAGAATGCATATAAATACAAGAATTTCTCACCATTTGAAATCCTAAGGAAATAACAAGAAAACTTGAATGTTAATTGAGAATCCTAAAAAGTGGTCAATAGTAGAATTATTAGAGTTTAAAACACTTATTATTATTCAAAATTTACACTAGCAATGCATGAAGTATATATGTGAGTTTATAAAGTTTTTATGTTGATTTTTTTTGTAGGTACTAACACTTGTAGGAACTCTAATCAAGCATCCAATTCTCCTTGAAGATGATGAGTATAATGACATCATTTCATCAAGAAAAGTAGATCTCAGTGGTAAGTTGCAACACTTGTCAATTTATCATTCCTTTTATCTATTTTGTCTCTTCCTGGCCACAGGTAAGCACTCTTTACATCATCATAGAAATTGTGAAGGTTGAAACACCAAAATTAGGTTTGACTTAGGTAAGCCCCTCTATGACACAACCATTTTTCTTCTCTCTTATGTGTAGGTGATGGATCTATAGTGAAAAGGATTGAAGACCTAGTTGAAAGCTTGAGCATTCAAGCCTCACATATCAGCAAATTAGGGAAAGTTTAATTAATTATCGATAGAAGAAATTCCAAATCTAAATCCAGAATGGAAGAACCTACAAATAGTGACCATCTAAGATTTTATTTATGATTTTAAATATCTACATAATTCCCACATCTGTTGTGCTAGTGCCCCTGTCTACCTAGTTTGAGCTCTGATTTACATGCCAAGTTTCTCTATCACTACACTCTACTATTCTCTTAAGTATCATTTTTGTGTCTATGTTTTGTGCTTAAACGAAATCATAATAGTTTGCTATAGTTGTGTAGTTAACCTAAGTACATATTTACATCATCAAATCAATTCAATTCATAATCAACCAATCGAGCCCCCAAAGAAAGAACAAAAAATTGACTGGAACCATTTTGGCTCTTCCATAGTGGTTAATAGCTAAGTGGTTATTTGTGATATTTTTTTGTTCTTTCCATTGTGATGTAGGAGAAATGGTGATTGAGGTCATAGATCCCCTTTTCCCACATCAATGTTGCTAAACCTTTTTTGTGATGGTATTAGCAACAAAATTAAACTTGGGATATACATCTTCACCATAAACATTTATGTGGTGCTTATATTGAGGAGGTTTTTAGAATGAGTTTAGCTAGGAAAGGATCAATTATTTGGAATACTATTAATATTGAAGAATCTCAAATTGTGAATCAAGGTCATTTTGGATTTTTAATTCAAGATTTAATGCTCCTTTTTGGATATATTCTTTGGAATTTTATTCCCCAATTCAATTCTTAAACCCACCTTCTATTCGTGAGTATGAATTTTTTAGATGCAAGCTTGTCTAGTTTTTTAATTTTAAGACATCTCAACTAGTTGGGAAAATGCATCTAAATTACTTTTGGAAGGATTTGAGCTATTAGCTAATGCAGGATTATTTGAATGACTAGGATGATTTTTATTATATTTTGATATATTGTTAGATATTAGGCTTGTTGTGGGTGACCTCCTACTTCATCTTTGATTTTATTTTTTCCTGCAATATAGAACCCTATTTTTAGTTTTTGGATTTTTTTGAAAGATGTATTTAGATCTCCTAAGGTTGTTAGAGTGTTATTGGGTATATTGTGAAAAATGCTTTTGATTTAGTTAAATAAAATATATTAGTTAAATAAAATATATTGGTTAAATACTCAATGGAGGTTTTCTAATATACTTCAAAAAATCTAATTTAAAAATTCAAGTTAGATTAGGGGTACTCAAATATTTGTTCAAATCATAATTTTAGGATAAAATATTAAAATAAGGTGAATATATTATACAAATATTGTCTTCCTTCATTGTGATTCTTAAAAATAAAACAAATCATTATTCATGAGATGATCCAAGTGCTATAGGGATTGATGGAGTTAGGAGAGATAGTGTTGGGTCAATTCACTTATTTTTCTCTTCAACTATGGGGGTTATCACTTTAATAAGAAAATGGAGGCTCAATCTATTGTTGAGGTTGTGGAGAAATCTTGTGAATGAAACTTCTTATATTTCCATGATTTTGGCCTACCTTTAAAATAGAAAAAATGATTCAATATCTTCAACTAGAGATTAGCTTTGTATGTGGAGAAATTTTTTTCCCTATTAAATTTTTTTGCCTAAATGGATGTCTAATGTTAATTGTAATTGAAATATTCTAGACAAGACAACTCTATTATCAATCTTTTCAACTTCTCGAAAAACTTCAAAATCATTTAGGTATGATTTAGGTTGATCATTTTTCTATTAATTTAGGTTACATAATCGTTTGTGCTTTTGTAAGTTCCTCTTGATCCTTGAGGTAGTGGGATTTTAGTTATCATATTTGAATTTTTACTATATCGAATTTAGTGATAGTGATTACTGTTAGGAAATAATTATATAATTTTTTAGATTTAAAAATTAATATTTTTATTTATTTTGTCAAAAAGAAGGAAAAAGTATATTGAGACAACAAAATTTACCAAGATGTAAATAATTAAATTGACTTGTCATCTTGCACTATGTGTCAGATGGACCTAAGAAATCTACCAAGCATCAAATGTTGAATGCAAATTAAGAATGTGACAATTTGTCATGTAAGAAACAAACGAAATAATGGATCACATCTAGAACCTTTGTTTAGCCTATTCAAATTCCAACCATAAGTGATGACTTTTGATAAAATGGTCATACTCTTAAATCTCCCTATAAAATAAGGCACACCAAACTAAATAAGAAAGACAATATTTATAAATTTATAAGTTGATCTAAATCATAATTTATAATTTTAACATTGAAATTGAGATAATTACATCATAATTTAAAATATATATAATTAATTAACTAGCTATTTATTCACTTACTAAACTCCAGAATTAATAAAATTCATCAATTCTTTGTCATCTATAAATTATTTAAAATCGTCAAAATAATGAAATTCCTACAAATACTAACATTTAAAAGCACCCACAACTTTTTCAGGTAAAATTATTTTCAATAAAATTAATGGGTAGAAGATAAACAGTTGATAAACAAACCAAACGAGTATCATTAGAAATGGGATAAACAAGTATAATTATTTATTGTAAAAACTTTGAATCCGTATTATTGTTATCTTTTAACTGTTATGAACATTCTATAATATTTTACACTTTAATACAATACAATAAAACTAAAAAATCTGCCATCAATTAACTATCACTTACTCAACTCCATAAATAATAAACTTCATCAAATATTCTTTGTCATATATATATAGTTTAAAATCATGAAAATAACAAAATCGCCCATCCCAAAAATATGGTATTATTATTATTGAAGGAGTCGTGCATTACAATAACACGAACTGGTGGCGAAGTCCACATTATTTATGAGAAAGTATTTGGCTGTTCAACACTCATTACATTGACAGCAGTTGAAGGTTCCAGTCTTTGCACCAGGAGTACATTTATAATGCCCATTTATCTTAGCTGCGCAGTCACTGCATTTGGTGACGGGAGGAGCTAAACAATGGTCGGGTCAGAAGCAATCCCTGCAATCCCTGCAATATTCCATATACACAATTAATTTGGCATTTTAACATAAACAAAAAGTGACACACGCGTATATACTGACTTGTAAGAGGCATGGCTGTTGATACAGTTATTGAGAGCAGTAACAAAACAGCCAGTATAGAGGCAACACTAACTCTCTTATTTGCCATCTCTCTTTAAATGATTTGGTTCAACAAGTAATAGAAACAAATGAGAGTATGCAGATGAACAAGTAATAGAAATGAGAGTATATATAGGGAAGGGTGATGATATGAGGTAAGGGATAAGTACCGCGTCTTTTGGATGGTTACAACAGGTGTGAGATCTAGTATCTCCTCAACTAATGCTAATTACTGTTTGACTAGGAAAGATTGCCCTTCATTTTGGTTTTCTAACTTCTCGTAGAAACTGACGGCATGCAGAAAATATAGATTACAAGTGTTCCAACGTTAGAATATGACTTTTCCTTTAATAATGTTTGACGTTTTCGCCGTAATATTCCTTTGCGTTTGTAAGCGATTTGTTGAGGTTGCTGAAATATTTAGGGAATGCCACAGAGAAAGCAATTGTTGTGACATCGTGTAAATTTTGACTGTTTAAGTAACATAGCTGTTTGAATTTTATTTTTTTCCATTTGAATATACGTATTATTTATTCGAAGTTACTTTTTATAAACCTCACAATGAATTACATGTGATTATGATACAAACTGTGTAATGGTGTTCGTTGGTTCTAATGGCATATAGTATAAATCCCCATGCTAGACTGAAATATATCATTCTATAAGCATTTGTATGTGAACTGCATTAACTCTATGTTACTGATTGTTTGTCTGGTATTTATATAGAAAAATATATTTCATGAGTCATAATTAATTTATATCGATAATTAATGAAAAATAATGATGTATCTTTCAAATAGTTCTAATTTATAATTTAATATGATACAACAATGGTTTTGTATTAAATTTTACGACATCAATTTTTTGTTGAAGTGTTTCAATGGAACCTGATGAGAGTCAATTATGTGTCATTTTATGTCACATTTCAGCCTTTTTCATATACCTTCATAATCATTCCTGCATTCCATTTCCATTCAATATCTTACCATTTTTCCATTCTAAGTTGATTATGATTTAATATATATAAGTGATATTCAATATAGTTTTTGGATAAAAATGTGGAAATAATCATTGGTTGTCTTTATTAATATGCATTGTTATTTTATGCCTTGGAATATATATCTTGCAGCATGCTTCCTGTCATCTTCTATGCAGAAACCTTCTTGTCACTCATTATTGCCACGTGGACTCTTGCCACAACAATTTAGAGCATTCCCTCTTCCAACAACTTTGATTACGGCAATATGCTTTCATGGCTGCACAGATTAGTCTTTGGTTGACATTTTAAATGTTGAATCTCACCTCAACACTTTCTATTAATAGAAGATACCTCCTAATGATCTCCCAGTTGTTTATAATCTTGTCTACCAATATCTACTGCCACGTCAGATGTATTGGAACTAAATGAGAGAAGCTCGTGGTTGAGATGCATTGCCAAAATCACGTATGGAGGAGAAACCTATCAATATGTCATTTCCTATTTTAGCTGCTATGTAAAGACAATCAAAATTCCATCCTTTTCCATTTCTAGTTGTGGGTGCAACAAAGTCTCTTTTCACATAAAACATTAGTCTCTAGTTTGATGGTTGTGTGCCTAAACAAACTGTTTATTATTTAACATAGTTGTTATAGCTTGCAAACATGAATTCACGTGAGCCTATAATCTCCAATATAGATTGTTCTATTTGGGGCTACATAGATATCATTTGTTAGAGACTCGACCACTATATATATGGTTTGTAATATTAGTTTAACAGATATAGATTAATATATACACAGATCGTTGTACGTATGAGCAGATTTATATATGTCGACTGTAATATTTCCTAAGTAATAAAAGAATATTTTTCAAGATCAAAGTAGCATAGAAAGGAATTTTTTTCTTCCACCGTGCAAACCAAGAGCAAGGGCCCACTCCTTGGGGAACCTCAGTGATGTACTTTATGTATTTAATTTTCTTTCAGTTAATTTAATTTCGCAATGTGTGTTAATTTTTGTAATGCTTTTATATTTAGAGTGGAATACTATTTAGTTAATTGCAATCTGATTATTAATTGAAGAAATATGAGATGTGATTCTTTTAAACATTAATTTCTTTATTTGAATGCTTAAAGTATTAATTGTATTTTGAGTGTATTCAAGTTGCTAGTATTTCACACTTTTTCACAGTTCCTATCACAATTCTGTGCAGATTGTTATAGTTTCTATTGCAATCAATAGTTCATGTCGCGTGTCCATCAAAAAGATAGAATAGAAAGTCAAATCAGATTTTCATTTAGGAAATTCTTGTGTGTTCTAGTTGCATTTCATCCCCACTCAGCTCACGAATTTCATCCCTTCGATTGGCATATAGCCACGACACCTCTCGCAAGTTTATGCCCTCGAATTGACACGTATAGACCAAACTAAGATTCATTATAAAGTATTAAATCTTTCTTATTCTTTACCACAGTTTTGTTTATCAAAACCCTCCATTGGATAGAGGGAAGCTTCTTTTTCCATATACAAAGCTAGGGTAATCTCCTTTTTTATTAGTTTCAATCTTTAGCTCACCAAAATGTCTTAGATTCTTATTACCAAATAGCTTTTATATAACCAATCTTTCTCTCTCATATATTAGAGTAATTTTATTCTAAACACTTATTATGTTTAAGTTTGAGGACTTGCTGTTATTCAATGTAAGAGGACTATAGTGTTCAATTTAAGAAACCACATCTACAATTCAAAACCACCAAAATTATATTTATGCACTTCATTTAAAAATAATTTGAGGCATATTCATGCCTATATCTTTGTAATGTAAGTGCATTGATATATCAAAATTAGTGAAATTTAAATAAAATTCTTGGGTAAATTTAGGCATCTATAGCATTCGCATGTGTTGTATGCTTCCCATTCACAAGTTACCTACCTATTTCACAATCTCATCCCAAGTGTATGCATCTCATACTGTTATGTAGACAAGATATCATAATTGTGTATGTTTCACTTTCAATTAAATAGATTGTTGGAAGAATGAAGAAGAATCCTTTAGTGTGTTTTCATTGATGCCAACATTGATTGGTACCAGTTTTGTCAATCCAAAAAAGCTATGTCTCCGTTATCTTGATCCGATGATTTGGTCCAAAAATTCTCTCAGTAGAAGATCACTTCATAAGATTTTAATATGATGGTCATGACTATTTATTGCATCTCTAGACAAGTTTTCAATGGTTTTTGTTGAAAGGAATGAAAGTTATGAATGAAAAAGTTTGGCTTATAGTATTCTACTCAATATTTGTGCAATTGGCATAAGTTTTCTTTTGGCCAACATAAATATGTGGTGTGCACTTCGTTGGTGATTTAAAGAGTTCCTTATTAGGTCCAAGCCAACCTAATTTATGCTTTGTACATTTATTTTTTATGAAAAGATGTTTTGAGTTGAGCATACAATCTACATTTTTTTTATTAAGTATGTGTACATCTAATTAGGTTGACCTAATTAATGTATGAAGCTGTAATAGTGTATGTATATGAAACATCTTTTTGTGTTAATGGAGATAGAGATAAATAGATGTATGTGTGTGTGTGATAAACAAAAAAGTACTAAGCAATAATGTGCACCCATTGTGAGAAGTTGTATACTCTTAATGCATTTTTTGTGTACCTACGAATTGGGGTAGGATTTTGAATTCCAAAGCCTAATTGTAACTGAACTTAACACATAGAAGGTGTATTTCATCAGTTCATTATTTTGGCAGTGAGTTATATTTCTTTTGTACTTACTTTAGGCTATGAGCCTTTCAAGGACAATGATTCTTGGCAATGTGCCCTGTAATATTTTATAATTGTTTATAGCATATTGTGAGTTAACCCTCACTGTGGTTTTTCCCGTTTTGGATTTTCCATGTAAAATATCACTGTTCATTTGTTATGTGGCATTATGCTTTCTTTCATGTACTTGTTTACAATTGAAGCTACATATGTTTTGATAATTGAATGATTAGCAATTAAATGGTTCGGTAAAATACTAATTCAGCCCCCTCTTAGTATTTTGGATGTTCAAAAATTGGTATCAGAGCTTGGTTCCTTTTGAAAATTTTAATAGCTTAAGGAAGATCTTGAAGTTTGAACACATGGCTAAAAAAGGGTATCTTATTCCTCTGGAAGAGATCTCTATAATTGAAGAACTCCATGCATCTCTTGAAGACCTTGGTAAAAGTGGAGATAAGAAAGAAACTCTAAAAGAAAACTTGAAAGAAGCAAATGAATGCATTGGAAAGTTAAGAGAGAAAATCAAAAAGTTCAAAGAAAGGCATAGAGAATTCAGTGATTAGTTGAAGAAAGCTAATGAAGACATCACCAGACTAAAGGTGGAAGTGGAAGAAAAGAAAAGAATTGAAGAATGTCAAAAAGATGAAATTGAAAATAAAATTGATGAATGTACAAAGCTTGAACAAGAAGTGGTAACTCTAAGATCTAACTTGAAGGAAGAAAGAGCTCATGAAAAAAATTCAAAACACGTACTACAATACTTGATGAGTTGATCACATTTTAGAACTAGCTAAGTATAAAGGTGGTTTAGGACTTGAAGAAGGATAAAGTTCAAAGGAAAATTAGATTCCCAACAAAGTTGACAATCAAAGGAAGACTCACGGTAATAATAAATAGTTCAAGAACCAAAGAGGAACTATTGAAAGGATTCATATTCAACAACCTAATGCTCAAAGGTATCCATATTTTAATGGAATTTGTTTCTCACGCAATAAATTTGGTCATAGGGCAACAAAATGTAGGAATAGAATGAATCAAAATGTTGGATTCTTTACTAGACAATTTTTTTCTTGCAAAAAGTTTGGACATAGATCTACTAAGTGCAAAAGTCAGATAATGATGAATAGATTCAATACTAGTAGAATGGCTTAATATTTTCAAGGTGATTTCTATATATATTATGTTTTTGGACATAAAGCTAACCAGTGCAGATAAAGGATAAATTCAAATCAATTTGGTCAAATAAATTTTGTGTGCTACATTTTCAATAAACCGGGGCATACCTCAAAATTATGTACAAGAAAAATTGGGAAGAAACTTGATCCGAAACAAAAGAAAAAAGTTGTAAACAAAGTGGATCCTATCAAAGTGAGAAAGGAAATGGAGAAGATTTGGAAGAAACAAGAAGAACTTGAGAATAAGGATGAATCAAATGCATCTATACCTACATCTGGTGTAGATACTTCTTCTAAAAATTGAATCCAATAGTGGCTTTAGGGGGAGAATTTATAGAGATATCTAACAAACCCCTGATGTAAGAGGTGTCAAGCAGTGACACAAATATATGTGATGTAGAATGGCATATTGAACCTATTGAAAAAGGTTCCAATAGAAAAGGTACAAAATTGGAGATTTGTGAAGCCTTTTAGGGTTTATAGTGTATTTCACAAAGTGTATAAGCTTTTTGAAGGTGAAATGCATTTACTATGAATTAGGGAAAATCGGTAAAACATTAAATGAAAGATCAAGTTGAATTAAATCACTTTTACTATTTGAAAGAAAGTACAGTGGGATGAAGCAAGGTGAAGTTGATTTAGTGTACTTGGCATCAAACCCTAGTTTCATCGAAGCTTGAAAGAGGTATCTATAGTTATCAATACTATGTTAGTTTGAATTAGAAGCATTTCTCATAAGCATATTTAGAAGGATTAAGGAAAGATGGCCATACTAACTATTGTTGAGAACTCTAAGAGACCCTAAACTAGGTTCAAAATATTTTCATGGAAAGTCTACAAAATGGACCCCATGGGTGTATTTTCACAAATCCCAAGTAGTGTTTTTCCTACTGAAGATACTAGGATCTACACTCATACAAAACTAGAAGAATTTGACCATCAAGAACTCATGAATCAATGGGAAAAGGAATTTTAAAGAGATGGTTACTCCATTAAACCAGAATATAAAAACCTAGTATGAAAGAAACTAGATGCATGGAATAGGTTCCCAGACTTTTATGGTGAGATTTTTGTGAAATTTGTAAGGATGGCACTTAGTAGAGTGCACAAAAAGTTTGTATGGACAAGTGTTGGTCAAGTGATTACTAAGGAAATCATTAGGGACATAACTAGTCTCTGTGACACTAGACCTATACCAATGCTAAAATCTATAAGGAACAATGTGGTAATGAAGTTGGTTGGTGCCACATATGATGAAAGGGAATTGACTACAAAGCCTATCACAAACCTTATTGTGAGGTGCGCTATTGTTATGATTGGTTAAAGAAAATATATTTTACAAAACAAGGAAATTTGGTGCCAGCTACAACAATTCATATTACTGCACATGAAATGGTGGTTAATGGAAGGGATTATGACTTGTGTGAGTTGATTCCACAACAACTTATGGACAACCTGAACTAGACTAAAGTAATGAAATATCCTTTCAATTTTTTCTCATTGGTGGTTTGTTTGTTATTTTACTTCTTGAGAGAGCTTCTTGGAAAGAAGAATATTATATGGGATTGCAGCAGACTGGTGGCACATCATATATTTAAATATATGCATAGTCTTGGAGATTACAAGGTACAAATTAATGCTCTTCTTGTATTCTTTACAGATTTCCAAAACTATATGTATGAGATAGGTAGAGTTCCAAGAATCCTAGTGAAGAAATATGCAAAAGATATAACCTTTCTAGTGTCTACTGATGAATGTATTATTGAAGCAGTAGAACCGAGGACTCTATGGATAACTTCTCTTGGATATGAAATTGAGGAGCAAGTAGTTGCAGGACTAATTGAAATGTTATTGAATAGTCCTAAGGATCCTACTCAACCTCAGTATGGTAGTTATGAAGAGAAATCTATTGAAGTGCATTTGGAGACTTCAGCACTGCAAAGGGCTAAAAGGGTGAGCAAAAATGTTGAGGCATATTTTAATCTCCATACAATATCTAAGGATGATGTTGATAAGCTAAGGGAACTTGTACATGAGAAAAGGGATAGATCAGTTGATGTCCCCTTTAGGCCTAGGAGATCAGGAAGAGCATCCTCCACCACTTCCTTTGCATTAATACCAACTTCTAGTGTAGTTGATATAGTGAAAGGAAAGAAAACAGTGCACAGTTCTCCTATTGTAGGTAAAGCAATTGCCTCCTTCGAACCCAACACTAGGGCCTCTAAGAAAAGGGGTGTACACCCTATTGTACCACCTTTTTCCCCCAGAAAGAGAGTGAAGCAAAGGACAAGCAAGAAAAGAAACATAAGTGATGAAGTGTAAGAACAAATAGAACTTGGTTTGCAAGAAGAGAAATAACTAAAAAGAAATGGAACCAACACCTCCACAATAAATGAAGAAATTGAAACCAGAGATAAGGTTGAAATATTATCTGATGATGAAGAGACAAAACATGAAATATAAGCGTTCAAAATCCATGTGCATGAGAAGAATGTCAAAAAGATGAAATTCAAAATAAAATTGATGAATGTAAAAATATTGAACAAAAGGTGGTAAATCTAAGATCTGACTTGGAGAAAGCAAGATCTCATGAATTTTTTTCAAAACAAGTACTATAATGCTTGATGAGTTGATCGCATCTCAGAAACTAGCTAAGGATAAAGGTGGTATAGGACTTGAAGAAGGATAAAGTTCAAAGGAAAATTAGATTCCCAACAAAGTTGTCAATCAAAGGAAGACTCAAGGAAATAATAAACAGTTCAAGAATCAAAGAGGCAATACTGAAAGGATTCCTATTCGACAACCTAATGCTCAAAGGTACCCATCTTTGTATGGAATTTGTTTCTCATTCAATAAATTTTGTCATAGAGAAATAGAATGTATGAATAGAATGAATTGAATGTTGGATTATTTACTAGACAATGTTTTTCTTGCAAAAAGTTTTGACATAGAGCTATTGAGTGCAAAAGTCAAATAAAGATGAATAGATTCAATACTAGTAGAATGACTCAATCTTTTCAAATTGATTTATATATATATTATGATTTTGGATATAAAGCTAACCATTGTAGATCAAGGATAAATTCAAATTAGTTTGGTCAAAGAAATTTTGTGTGCTACACTTGCAATAAACCAGGGCATACCTCAAAATTTTGTAGAAGAAAAACTAGGAAGAAACCTTATTCGGAACAAAAGAAAAAACCTATAAACAAAGTGGATCCTACCAAAGTGAGAAAGTAAATGAAGAAGATTTGGAAGAAAAAGGAAGAACCTAAGAATAAGGATGAATCAAATGCATCTGGTGAAAATACTTCTTCTAAAAATTGAATCCAGTAGTGGCTTCAAGGGGAGTAGTTATACAGATATCTAACAAACCCCTAACTTAAGAGGTGTCAAGCAATCACACAAAGATACGTGATGTAGAATGGCATATTGAAGCTGTTGAAAAAGATTCCAACCAAAAAGGTACAAATTCAGAGATTTGTGAAGCCTTTTTGGGTTTATAGTGTATTTCACAAAGTGTATCAACTTTTTGAAGGTGAAATGCATTTAATGCGAATTAGAGAAAATTGTTAAAACATAAAATGAAAGATTGAGTTGAATTAAATCATGTTTACAACTCAAAATAAAGTAGAGTGGGCTAAAGCAAGGTAAAGTTGATTTAGTGTACGAGTATGTGCAGGATCATCATGGAAAAAACAGGCCCTTAAGTGGCAATAAAAAGTAAAAAAATCAAAGTTAGACAACTTGACGTAAAAATTTGAATAAGTTATCTATATTATTTCAAAAAAACGTAAAAATAGAACCTGTAGCAAATTGAATTTAGTTTCTAAACTAATACACCTTTATTTAAAAAAATAAAATCTATTTGGTGAAAATTTGAAATTTCAATGCAGTAGTACTTAAATTTCAGGGTAAAAATAAGAAGTAGGTGTCTGTCTGACCACCCTAACCACAATAAAATGATAATATTTTTTTATAATCTTTTATATATAAGTAGAGGACTCATTTCTCGATGTGATGCATATTTTTTTATAAAAAAAATTCCAAGTCAATAATTAATTATGATTTTTTTATTACAACTTTTAAAAAATATAAAAGCTCGTATGTCTAACCACCTTAACTTGGTGAAAACTTCATGAAATTCAATTTATTTATTTTAATCCTATAGTATGAAAAGCATAGAATGTGATGCATTTTTTAGATTCAAAAAATGTGATACCGTTTGAAAGTTATAGATGTTTTTCAATTAGCCTATCAATGAGGACTTTATTCATAATTTTAATAGAAAATGAATAATAATTATTTATTAAAATTAAAGTAAAGCATAATTTATATTGGTGGAAAGCTAAGAATCTCCTCTAAAAACCCTTTTCGTTTCATTGATTTTGGGTAAAAAAAAGTCATCAGCCACATGGGCCATCATATCACTTACATATCGCCACTTTTTGGCCCATCATGATCCTACACATACCGGTACTTGGCATCAAACCATAGTTTCGTTGAAGCTTCAAAGAGGTATTTGTAGTTTGTAATACTCTATTAGTTTCAATTAGAAGCATTTCTCATAAGCATATTCAGAAGAATTAAGGAAAGATGGAAACACTAACTATTGTTGAGACCTCTGAGAGACCTCAACCTAGGTTAAAAATATCTTCATGGAAAGTCTACAAAATGGACCCCATGGGTGCATTTTCACAAATCCAAAGTAGTGTTTTTTTCTACTAAAGATACTAGGATCTACACTCATACAAAACTTGAAGAATTTGACCATCAAGAACTCATGAATCAATGGGAAAATGAATTGTCAAGAGATGGTTACTCCATGAAACCAAAATATGAAAACCTAGTACAAAAGAAACTACATGTATGGAATAGGCTCCCAAATATTTGTGGTGAGATGTTTGCAAAGTTTGTAAGGATGGAACTTAGCAAAGTGCACGGAAAGTTTGTATGGGCAAGCGTTGATGAAGTGATTACTAAGGAAATCATTACAAACATAACTGGTTTATGTGACACTAGACCTATACCAATGCTAAAATCTATAAAGAACGATGTGGTAATGAAACTAACTGGTGCCACATATGATGAAAGGGAATTCACTACAAAACCTATCACAAACCTGGCTATGAGGTACACTATTGTTATGATTGGTTAGAAAATATATTTTACAAACTGAGGAAATTTGGTGTCAGTTACAACAATTCATAGTATTGCACATGAAATGGTGGTTAATGGAAGGGATTGTGACTTGTGTGAGTTTCTTCAAAAAAAATCATGCATAACTTGAACCAGACTAAAGCAAATAAATATACTTTCAAGTTTGTCTCATTGGTGGTTTGTTTGTTATTTTACTTCCTAAGATAGCTACCTAGAAAGAAGAATATTATATGGGATTGCAACAGGTTGGTAGCACATCATATTTTTGAACATATGCATAGTCTTGTAGATTACAAGGTACAAATTAATGCTCTTACTAAATTATTTTCGATTTTCCAAAACTATATGTATGAGAGAGATAGATTTCTAGGAAGCTTAGTGAAGAAATACATGCAAAAGATATAACCTTTCTAGTGTCTACTAATGAATGAATTATTGAAGTAATAGCCTATGTGGATAGCTCCTCTTGGATATGAAATTGAGGAGAAAGTATTTGAACGACTAATTGAAATGTTATTGAATAGTCCTAAGGATCCTACTCAACCCCGGTATGGTACTTATGAAGATAAATATATTGAAGTGCATTTGGAGACTTGAACACCACAAAGGGCTAAAAGGGTGAACAAAAATGTTGAGGCATATTTAAATCTGCATACACTATCTAAGGATGATGCTCATAAGCTGAGGGAACTTTTAGATGAAAAAAATGTATAGATCAACTAATGTCCCCTTCGAGCCTAGGAGATCACGAAGAGAATCTTCCACCACTTCTTGTACATTACTAGCAACTTCCGATGTAGCTGCTATAGTGAAAGGAAAGCAGGCAATGCACAATTCTCCTACTACAGGCAAAGCAATTACCTCCTTCAGACCAAACACTAGGGCCTCTAAGAAAATGGGTGTACACCCTGTTGCCCCTAAAAAGAGAGTGAATCAAAAGACAAGAAAGAAAAGAAATATATGTGATGCAATGAAAGAAGAAATAGAAATTGGTTTGCAAGAAGAGAAACAACTAAAAAATAAATAGGAGAAGCAACTCCTCCACAAGCAATAAAGAAACTGAAACTAGAGATAAGGTTGAAATATTATTTGATGATGAAGAGACAGAAGATGAAATGGAAGCACTCAAAATACATGTGCATGAGAAGAAGAAGGATGAAGGCACATTAGGACCTATGGATAACAAGCCCATCTCTTCTCCAATAAGAGATAACTCTCCTTCGGAAATGAAAACCCTAGTTAATAACATGATAGATTTTGAGGATTTTCTAGCTACAGCTAGATTATTTTATGAGGTTCATACAAAGGATAAGGAAAACATTATAGATGTTATTGTTCAATATATGGTTATCTTTAATGAGTCTATGGAATTTATAAGGAAGAAGGTGATTGATAATGTGTGGGAAGCATTAGTTCATAGAAGGCGTGGAGCTATAACCACTGAAGAAAAAATCAAAATGGATGCCTTAAACATATTTGAATCCACCTTATCTAAAGAAGATGTTGCTTCCCTACTAGAAGAGTGTTCCTATTAAAGTTCAAGGTAAAACAAAGAGTTGCTACCTTGATGACTAAAGAGAAGGAAATTATAGAAAAATTGAGGCAATAAACACTTTAAACATTTAGAAAAATGGCAAAGAATTTGTAATGAGAAGAAAAGTATTCCCTAACATGGCCTTGATTTAGTGTTGTAATATTTCTAAACATATTTAAATTAGGTCTTGGGCCCTTGTGAACTAAATGAACTTAATTGTACCATATTTAAGATGTTGTAAAGTGTTGTAGCACACTTTCACACTTTTCTAGGGTTTTATTAAATAATTGGGCTTATTTATGCTTTAATTGGCTTTATTTTGCATCCAAAAGCTTCATTTAATGCATATTTTCAAGGATAATCCCAACATAAACCAATATCAAATCATAATTGAAGTGTTTTCAAGTTGTGTCACCTAGATTTAGTGATCTAGGAATCATACACCACCTTGGGCATATGAGTCCCACCTAGGGTTTTGGGTCCCGATCTGGATTTTACACCTTTCTAAGAATTTTTGAAAATGGTCCCATAATTTATGCCTAATGGGACTCACATGCCACTATGGGCGTATGAGTCTTGTGTGGCCCAAAATCTAAGTTAATTCAAATTCTTTGGCTAGATTTTATCCTCCTAGATCTGATGTCATCTTGTAGTGTTGTAATTTTGGGACATTTAGCATAATTACGTATAAATACAAGTTTCTTTTACTCATTTTACACCTAGCAAGTTGAATGAGCATTCTTATAGAAATTTTGAGTTCACAAGAGCATTCAAGAGATAATTATCAAGTATTTTAGAAAATTACTCAAGCATCAAGCATCATGTCAAATTCATCATGCATCATGTTTATTTTTTAGCTAACAATTGTGATGTAGGGTTTCATGATTCAATCTAGCATTGAAGTCAAGATCTATCACATTCAAGAAAGAGTCAAGATCTACATCCATTGGAGACATTTCATACATGTTTGCAACACTTTACTGCTAGGGTTTGGTGAGTTGCAACATCATGTTTTATTCATTCAATATTCTCCATTCCTATTTCATTTTATTTCAAGGTTTGTTTACCAAAATGGGGTTTGACCAAGGAAAACCCCTTTCTACTAACAAAAAAAAATTCCCTCTCTTTTGTGTGTAATTTGTAGGTTTAGGTTGAAGAAACATTGAAGAGAAAGTTATCAAAGTTGTCACCTTGCATTGAAGATCATTGGAAGAATTCCACAGGTTGCAAATCATGGTTTTAGATCTGGAAATGCATTGGAAAGGACAGAGAAAATATTGAGGTGCAAATTTAGACTTTAAAGCTCCAAAAAACCCTAACTAGGCTGATATGCTAGCTTTGGCATATCAGTCCTAGTATAGGTCATTTTTTAGATTTTTACAGTTCCACACAACCTTTTGCCAAATTTCAATTTTTGCCCAAAAACCCTACTCTGGGACTAAATCACCCAGACTAGCATATGTGTCCCAACAAGCTTTAAAATCATTTTTTTCAGCATTCCAAGCCTTTATCCAATCTTCAAATTTCTAGGTGCACACACTTCATCTTGCAGCTCTCCATTTTGTTTTACATTTTTTTTTGGGTCATTTAGTGAAAGATTGCATTGCACTAGGTTTAAACATTGCATCTTGCATTTCATTAGTCTTTCCAAACCCTAGCTTGGTGGTGAACCCCTCTCTAGTTTACAATCAAACCCTAGGACAACTCTATTGCAAGATCTCTTTCTCTTTTGCATACTTTAGGTTGAAATCTTTAGGGTCTCCCTTCAATGAAATGACTGGGACATGTGTTTTCTCTATTTTCTAAACCATACGAAAGAAAATCCATTTTCATTTATTTCAGAATTATGGGATGAAAACTAGTTCTTCATCTCATATAGCTCAAGCACATGAGCCTATCAATATTACAAAAACAAAGGACCATCCTGTTATAGAAAATACTGGTGAAACACATTTTGTTTCAGATACATTTGTTCCTTTGAATGATATAGAGGAAATAACCAGTAAACATTCCAAAGATCAACAAAAAGGTGACACTTGTAGTAATCAAATAGGACATAATGATGAAATTAGAAATAGAGAAGAAGAAGACAAGAATGGAAATTGTAAGAATTGGCTATGAAGGTAGCCACCTAAGATCAAGAGGCCTAATACAAAGCATAAGCACAAGAGAGATAGAGACAATATGATAGGAATAGACTATATTCTTCCAATAATGCAAATAGAATCAATGTACAAATGTAGCAGAGACCCCTTGGTTATATAGCCAAGGTGAGAACATAGGAGGGCATAAGATTATAACAATTGTCGTAATCTTGTGACATGAGACAACTGTGAAAAGCTATCACTCCACCTAAAGTTGAAAAGTGATAATGTGATAATCACCACAAAAGGTGGAGAGGAATCACATGATATGTCCACGAAAGGTGGAAGTGATAAAGTAATAACATGATCAGTCCACCAAAAGTGGAAAAGCTCTAAAAACTCCTATGTGGTCCCTAAGTAAAACTTAAATAAGGTACATAATAATGACCTAGGACAAGATACAACACAATTAATTACAACAACACCCCCCCTTAAGTGCAACTTAGGGAGAATGTACACAAAAGCAAACAATGCAAGATGGGTCCTAACAACTAGGCCATGTTAGGTACCCATGTAAAAATGCAATGCAATCTCTCATAAAGCGGAGAAAAGGAGAAAACCACATGAGAAAAAACTCCCCCCAAAGGAGAGATGAAAAACAAGAGAAAAATCTCTCAAATGTAAGAGGGAAAAACCCCTAGAAGAGGAAAATGTCCCCCCCATAAGAGAGAAATAAGAAGTCAAGTGACCTCCTTAGATGAAACATCTTGCACCACCAAGAGAGCTCACAAATGATGATAGGTACTCTTGATGAAAGGTTTGGTGAAGATATCTGCAACCTATTTTGTTGTAGGACAATATTGTAAATCAATGACTTGCTCCTGTATCAGCTCCCTAATGTAATGCATATGAATCTTGATGTGTTTGGTCCTCTGATGGTGAACCAGATTCTTCGAGATCTCAATGGCACTTTGATTGTCACAATGAATGACTGAAGGGTGTGGAATAGTGAATCCTAACTCAGTGAGAATGTTCTGAAGCCAAATAGCCTTAGTAGTTGCATTAATAGCCCCTCGATACTCAGCCTCAATCAAAGAAAGAGCAATAGCATGTTGCTTCTTACTCTACCAAAAAATGGGACCAGAACCAAGATGAAAGTTGTAGCTAGAAGTGGACTTATGATCATCAACATCGCCAGCCCAATCAAAATCTGTATATCCCACCAAGGTAAGTCCTGTACCTACTGCATAGTGAAGCCCATGATGATGTGTACCATGTATGTAATGCAAGATGCATTTGGCTGCTTTCCAATGAAGCTCATGTGATTCCTGCATAAAGTGTGAAACCATGTGCCAACTGCAAAGGAGATATCAGAGCATGTGTGATTCAAGTAGATGAGACTCCCAACAAGCTAATGATAAAAAGTGGCATCAACAGGTAGAGTAGAACACTTAGCCTCAAGCTTGACTCCTGAAAGAAAGGGAGTCAAAACAAGCTTACAATCAGCCATGTGAAACCGAGGTAGAAGATCAATAGCATACTTGGCCTAAGAAATAGAGATCCCAAAATCTAACTGAGTGATCTCAATCCCAAGAAAATAGTGCAAAAGGCCTAATTCAGTCATAGAAATGTTTTCCTACAAAGAAGATTTGGCACTGCCAATGATGGATGAGGTACTCCCTTTAATGATCAAGTCATCAACATAGAGCACAAGTAGCAAATGAGATTCACCCTATCGCAAAATGTAGACATTCAGATCTGAATGACACCTAGTGAATTCTTCAAAGAGAAGAAAGGAATCCATCTTGGCATACCAAGCCCTAGGGGCCTGTTTGAGGCCATAGAGAGATTTCCTCAATTTGCAAACCAAAGAAGAATCATGTATGAATCCCTACGGCTGCTCCATGTAAATCTCCTCATGAAGATCCCCATGAAGAAATGCACTCTTCACATCCATCTGATGTACAACCCAACCATGAGCTGCAACAATAGCAAGTGTCAAGCCAATGTAGTTCATCTTAGCAACGAGTGCAAAGGTCTCTATATAATCAACACCTAGAACATGTGAGAAACCTTTTTCCACAATCTGAGCCTTGTACTTATCCACACTTCCATTCGCTGCATACTTGGTCCGATAGATCTCCTTACATCGAACCATCTTCCTCCCCTTGGGGAGGAACTAAATCCCATGTGTGGTTCCTCATTAAGGAACTATACTCTTCCTCCATCGTTGAATCCCACTTTGGAACTCTTGATGCTTCCTTGAAGGACTGTGGATCAGAAGCAATAGTCATAAAAGCATGTGGAAAATCCTAATGTTGTGACCAAGTCCTTCAAGTATCTGAAGGATCCCCAACAAGAGAACCTGTTGACTCAAGAGTCTGTCAAGCCCAACGATGTCTAGTAGGAGATGAAGGACGAGGATCCTCAACTACAAGTGGACCCTACAAAGGTGTGATCCTGCAAGTTAGAGTTGAGGGAGAATCATCATCTGAATCACTATCATCACTTTCCACTATGGAGGAAGGAAGAGGAGGATTAGAGGCCAAGCTAGGAGAGCTTTCCTCAAAGTGAACAATCCTCTCAATGAATAGCTCATGTTTCTCTGGATCCAAAAGTTTGTATGCCTTAATGCCTTAGGGATATCCAACAAAGATGAAAAGCCTACTCTGAGGTTCCAATGCCCTGCACTTCTCTGGAGGTATGCATGCCCAATCTGGACAACCAAAAACTCTGAAGTGTCTTGTTGTGCCTCTTGCACACATGCCCCATTCGGAATAGGGACCCTCTCTTTCCTTTTGGCTTGTTAGTTCCTTTTTACTTTGCCTCATTTTTGGTGCCCTATTTTGACGTCCTTGATGGTCAACATGTTCTCAAAAGTTTCATTTTAGGGTTGACCAAATTTTTCCCCTTTGAAAATTGTTAAGTCTCAACCCCTTTCGGGTTTTCTCTGTCAGTTGGTCTTTCTGACGTCCGTGGCGCCTTCTAGGCCTGAACCTCCAGGTTTCCCTTTACGGGTTCCCATTTCGGCTTCACCATTTGCACGGCCAACGGTTGGTGTCTTCCCGGCCTCCGGATCCCGGTGCTTCGACGACCGTCTGAATTACTTGTAAAATTTGATGGCTCCGCCAATACGTTTTTTCGGCCCTCGGACCTGGGCTCTCAGACTTCCATCCTCGGGTCGTCGTCTCCGCTTCTTCGTTCTCCACGGCCACCACTCGACGTCTTCCCGCACCTCAGACCTCAAGTTCTTGTTCGCTGTTCTATTTAACTTCACAATTTTTTTGATGGTTGTCATTGGACGTTTTCCGAGCCATCAAGCCCCAGACCTCCTGCCGCCACCCAGGAAATTTGAATTCACCAACCTAATTTTCTACCGTACCAAACATTTACTAAGGTATTAATTGCATTGGGGGCTATTCAAATGAGTTTTGACCTATCATTTTCACATGACAGGAAGGAATTTGAAGCGCTCTTCAACCCCATCATCCTTTGCCTCTGTGCCCGAGCTCCAGCTTCGTCATTCCTCATGAACTCGGCATTCTACTTCTTCAGGGATTTGAGGTAGGTTCATCGCCCGCCTACCCTTTTCTTATTCTCAAAACCATGAGTTGAAAATTAAGTGGAAATCAAAATAAACTTGAAACGTGGTAGGATAGTGCCCCCGGCCTAAAACCCACAAGTTAAAGATTAAAAATCAAGAGATTGGAAGCCAAAATTCAAAACCAGAATCTGAACTCAATATCGATGGTCTTTAGAGCAGGCAATCACATCTTTTAGGCCTGAACCTCTTCGCGGCCGCACGAAAAGTAAAACTTAGAGAAAACTGATAGGCAGCCAAACTCACCTCGACTCCCGGCCTCCCGACTTCACTTCACGGGTTTCCATTGTGCCTCCACCGTTCCAAATGGATTTCCTTCAGAGTCCTTCCAGACCTTGGACCCCAAGTGTGTGAAGTCTGTCACAAACTTGCAACTGAAATTGAACTTTGAAGTTGTCCTCAGACCCTAGCACCCGGACTTCCATCCCTACGCTGATTTCTCTGCTTCACCGTTTTAAACGGTTGCCACTAACCATATTTCTGGTTCCCGGGCTCCGGTCGCCCTTCCGCTTTGCACAATTTGAATAGGGAAATTCAAACATCCGAACTTCGCTCGGACCCCAACCTCCGGAATTCCGTCTCCGAAATTCTATGTCACTTTCGCCATCACAAATGGCCAAACCTTTCTGCCTTTTCGAACACCGGGCCCTGACCCTCAATCCACCACTAGGTTTTTTCACCAACTATTAAGTCTGCCTTGGGTATAATCTTTCGAACTTCTGACTCCAGACTTCCGTCTGCGTTTCGTCATTTTCGCACGGCTATCCTGTAGCATCTTCCCGACCCTAGCAACCCGGACTCCGGAACTCGATTCCCGGAATGTTGTTTTCCCTATGTGTTTCCAAACATCCAACCCTGGATGGCTTTCCTGTTGCTAAAGCCTGAATGCTAGAATGATGGCTCAAACGGCCTCCAAATCAAAAATGGACTTCGACCCACGTGCTAAAAACGGACCTTCTTTGACACCAACCCTTTATTGAAAAATTCGGGATCAGGAAAACTCATCGGGAATGACTTGCCTTGTTTACCCTTCCAAATAACATTCTATCAGAGGAAGTTCGGCCCTTGGGGCCCGAGTCACCTGCTTGCCCTCCAATGTTATTATTATCAAATGTTAGGCTTTTTCTTAAATGGATGTTGTGGATCTAACCTTGATTTTTTGGGATTTGTTCGAGGCCGCGATCTCAGGTTAATGATGCTAACTCCTATCTCTCTATGTAGGATTTATGAAATCTGGTGCAAAGGCCTCTAGGATGGCCAAGGATAAAGGGAAAAGAACTGCCAAGGCCCCTCGAGGCAAAGAAGATAAAGAACAAATGAAATATCAATTCCAGGGGGCACCCTTGCTTTCCAAGGTCACAACTAGTTGGAAGAACATCACTAACACCAATATCGAGCATGTCGATATTGATGAGTTTACACGAAGAGTCAGGATTGACCCAAAGACAAATAATGGAAAGTTAATTAGAACTAGCGGACTTGCCAAGGTTGTAGTTTTCTCGCCCGCTTTGGTGGCACCCGAGCTGGTAATGGCATGGTGGGAGGCATACCAACTTGAAACAAGAACCATCGTGGACAGAGATGGCAACGTCTTGGCTGACATGTCCCCTCTCAGGATAACTAAAATCCTCCACATCCCCACCCTTGAAAGCATGGAGACCCCAACCATAGAGGAGTGCAAAGCATTATGGGATCAAGATCCTATAAAATGCAAGAATTTGATCAACCAATACTGGTTGAAAGACAGGCAGGGCAGTGCTGGCAAAGTCCCTTAAGAATTCTACTGCAGCGATTTCTTTGAGGACTATCATGACCTGGTCACCCTACTAAGCCGAGTAGTGGGCCTTCCTACTGCGGCCTTCTTCTAGGAATGGATGCTATATTTTGTTGAACAAATTCTCCATGGGGATGATGTTGCATTCTATTGGGGGGAAATAATTAGCAATTGCTTTCATGAGCAATTCGTCAATGTGAGGAAGATATCCAAATTATACATGACGTCCTACCTAGTTTATTCGCTTGCCCATCGATGACATTATAATGGATTATTTGCAATTCCCAATGAGGCACCCGGAAGAGAGCTCAAACCTTATGACAATTACCACAGCTGCAGTACAGGAATTTCAAGAAGAACTATTATAGGGTAAATGATTCTTTTACTGCTTACATCATTTGGTCTCTTGGATGTGATTTTGAGAGAAGAGTCTCTCACAGCACTAGGGCCCTTCTCAAGCACTACGCCTTCTTGTTCATACAATTTCCCAAATTCACCTACATTCACATCCAAGGATTCATAGAAAGGCTGAATAAGCTGCCCCAGTATCCTAATGATCGGATTATACTATTGGAAGTAACTTGGCAGCTGTGACATGTACACAACATTCTGAGCAGTAAACATCTGGCAGGGACCCCCTATCCCCTCGGACTTGGCCAGGGGATGTATCAAATTCATACTTCCCAATGCACAAGAAATTCAGAAAAGGAGTTGGTAGAATACCACTTCAGACAACATACAGCTAGGATGCGGATGGACCCATATGGTCATATTAGAAAGGCACTTGGACCTAAGTATGCCCACCTCCACCATGTTGACGAATTTTGGGCTAATTGCAAGGATGAATTTGAAGTGTAGATACGAAATTATATGCATATCACTGCATACTTCTTGAAAAGGGTGAACCTATATCTGGTTCCAGATTAGCTTGAAGAGGATGAGAGCACAGTGATCGACCTGAGGCATAGTGCCATTGCAAATCTTCCATTGCCTTTAATTGATTGGGATGAGCAAGAGGTTGATGACCTCGATATTCTTACCAAGCCCATTGAGGCTCAAACAAAGGCATGGATCGACGGGCAGGTCACTTGGATAAAGCAACAGGGAGTCGCCTTGACATTCAAGGGGCTCAAAAGTGAGACAAGTGGTTCTGATGGTGGGACAATTGCCACTATAATTGGAGAAACATCCAAATCCCTGCCATTTGTCAAGTTGAGAAAGAGAATGGAGGTTGATGAGCAACAACCTAACCCAAAAGTGTACGCTAGAAAGGCCTCAGAGGGCGAGCCTCCTAAGAAGCATAGAAGAAAAAGCAACGTCACGAAGATGCCTGTAATACCTAAAGATCCACTCCATGAGGGCGGGGAGATGGAGGCTGACCCACCAAGGTCTCCACCCACTTCATCTGTTGTTGCAATCACTGCTGCTATTGCCACCATCCCACCCACTTCACTTGCAATAGTTGCTTCCTCTCCACCTACGGTGTGGACATTTATGTCCACCTCGCCTCCACTTCTTTGATCGTGCAAGTCATATTGGTGGATTCATCCTCCACCACAACCTTCCCAATCTTTTCATCCTCCATGTCTCCTTCCCTTCCACTTGATTCATCTGTTGTTGCAATGCCTACCCTCACTCTCCCAGAGTCCTTCATTAAGTATATGCAAAATGTGCCATCTAAACTTTCGGGAATGCTTGCAAATCCAATGGTGCAACCTGAAATTGCCTAGGAAATGGTTAACGACCTAGCTCTCCCTCCTCCTATGGAACCACATAGAATGGAGGCTACAATGAAAATCTCGGATGAGCTCAAGCGACAAAAATTGGAGGCAGTCGAGAGGCTCGAAGATGAGGAGTTTGAATATCACGAGCATCCAATATACGAACATTAGGTGATCGATGAGGTGGCCTACGAATCTTCCAGTGAGGACAGCGAGGATCAACGGATGGAAATAATCCAAGAAATAGTTGATCCAGAGCTCAATGCATAATGGAACAAGAAATTCAAGGAGATCGAGGACAAAGAGGTTGAAGGATAGCTTACGATTGAAGAAAGAATTGCTGCTCCGAACACTGAGGGCAGTAGGTCTCCTGCGGAAGGACATGATCAAACCCCAGAGCATGATGAAGAAACATCCTTCCACAAAGATGAATAGGAGGATAGGCCCAAGGAGGGTGGGTATGACCAAGATGAAGAAGAAAAGGGTGTTGAAGGGGAAGACCACTCTAACAAGCAACTGCTCACCAAATCTCCTACCAAACATGTAATGCTCGTGCAAGATTCCGACGAGGAGAAGGAAGATGCAAGAACTGAGAAGGAGACCCTTAATGTAAAATTCATTGAACTTAGGATGGAGGATAGCAAAGATCGACATGAATCACCCAAGGAAGGACCCCTGATGCCCAACTGGCTAGAAAGGCAACTCAAAAAGAGAACTCCTACCCTAAAGGATCTGAAAGAAAGACTAGAGGAAATACTGGCTAGAGCTCATATTAGTCCCAAGAAGGAGAAGAAGCCAAGAATTAGATCAAAGGTAATGTTGGATGCCTAGGGATCCAAGGCAGTGCAAATAGCTATGTACTAGTTCAAAAATAAGGGATAAGCTATAACGTCTCCACCATTGACTTGGGAGTGGCCACTAGGGAATAGAAGGTCGACCACCTCTGGGAATTAGTCGCCATACTGGTGCACCTTATCCAATAGGATAAGGTTTCAAAGGAAGAGCTCAAAGCACAAGTGGCTGATCTAACGGCCTACATTCAACAATGGTCATCTCTAGATGAAAAACCTACCACATCATCGGCCCCGCCGTAGTTGTTGTCATAGGAATAGATCAACAACCTGGAAACAAGGAGGAACTTGGATAAGACCACAAAAAATTAGTTCTGGCAGGTCTTGGACATCGGGAATACGGGCATCAATTTGGTTGTCCAAATAGCAAACAAGTTCCTACAAGTACAAATATCTCTTCAAGGCATGAGGTGAATCTGTGAGGAGTTCCCAAAGAAGTATAAGGTTGCCTACCTGAAAAATGAGGCTATCCTCGCACTGTCAAGTGAGGTTTGGGAAAAGGACCTTGACGACTTCGATCACCAAAGGGGGAGGCTGGAACAAATCCTATAACGAGTAATTCTGGATATTGAATGGGCCAAGGAGGCCAGAGGAGATTGTGCTAAGTACCTCAAGCTGATGACAGGGTACGAGATGCCTCCTGTTAAGATCAATCTGGAAAGCATAAAGCCTCACTTCTGAAGGAGGATGGAGAAGGGAATGTCAGCCAAGGTTACCACAGATTTTATGAGCTTTGTTGCTTGAACTTTTTCCCAGTCTGAGATCTTCAAGGACAATGCTGCCAAGTATGATGAAGACTGGAAAACAATTGTTAACAATTCCAAGGAATGGAGTTACCAAGTGCTAAGATCTAACATCATTGAGATCGACAAGCTTCGACCAGTGATCTTGAGATTTATGGAGTATGTGGATTTGAAGAAATGGGAAGGAAACCCTATCATTGATGAAGAATTTCTAAAAGAATAGCTGCAGCAAAGAGCAATCAGCAAAAAGACGAATATTCTATAGTGTTGCCATTAGAAGACAAAACAAGGAAATGACAAAAGATGTATTTTAAAATGTAATATATTTGGGGGTAGGTGAAACCCTGCTGTAAAGTGAATCTTGGCCACACAATGGGATTGAATATTGGCCACTCATTTTATTTTCTAGAAACTATAAATAGGGGTCTCCTCCTCTCATTTTAAAAGAGTTGAGTTGTTGTAAAGACATGTTGTAGAAATTGCAATAGAAATATAGTGATTTTGGTGTATTTTGGATTTCTTCACATGTTTCATGATTCTTCTCCCATAAGTTAAGATTCTAGTTTGAGTTACTTTGTTATTCTATTTCCCTTTTAGTTGTCCTTGGTAGATTTAGTAATGTTGTCTTTGGTTGTGAAGATTCCTACTGTGTGTACGCTTTTCTTCTCCATACTTTTAGTCATTTGCTACTAGTAGGTGACTATGCAAAGTTAGTCTGGACTATGATTTTATAGTTGCTCTTTAAACTTTATCTTTATTCACATCTATATGGTGAATTAATGATGAAATATCTACAGTCTTTAGAAGATAGCATAGATTTCATGGCATTGTGAAATTTTTGATTAAGTGAAATTCTATTTTAAGGAAATTGTCTACAGCAGGAACCTCCATGATCACTTTTCATTGGTAGTTGCAGGTCCAGGAACCTTCACTCTTCCCTGCCCTTTTTCCCTTTTTTTTTAAGAAATAATCTATGCTAAGGTTAATTGCACATTGTTAAGCCAAATTCGATGATAAGATGGGGTTCAAGACTGTTGTTTGAACCTGCAACAAAAGTGCATTAATTTCCTATCCAAAGAACTCAATTCACAGATCTGATTCTCCTGCAGCTTTGATTCACGTAAGATCGCCTTGTGATTCCATCAAATCACATCACAAATCAACTGATATATTCCAAGAATCATCATGACCTGACATCCGAGAGACCTTGGGATAGTGTTCTACAATTTGATTGTGGAAGATTGTCTTTCAAGAGAGGTAATGCACCTACGCATTACCTATGTTGAGAAGTGCATAAAAATACCATCAACAGAACTGGCGCTAGAAGGAGGGCCTTTTGGAGATAAAGTTGGATCTAATCGGATCTTTCTCCCCTAAGATATTTCATCGAGTCTTGAGATCTACACCGAATAAAGGGGAATTTCAAGAATTATAGCTCCCTATCTGAGCTAAAAGAGCTAAACGAAGGGAATCATCCATCTCCAATTCACCAGACTAGCTCATTTCTCTTTCACCTCCATCTTCTCCATTATCATTGGCAGTACTGCCTTCCACTCATCTATTCCAAACAACCTTCTAGGTTTCCACTTCGTCTGTGCTGAATACTACCTTTTAGCCGAATACGGTATCAAACCTTGTTGTTGTCCCTTTATAGTTGCCAGTCTGTATGGCACAGCCGCCTCCACCACCTCCTCCGATGGCATGGTTGGGAAATAACCCGTCCCCTTTGGCCTTCAATTTCTATCATGATATGCCAAAGAATCCTGAAACCTTCTACATGAAATTCAATACCTGAGACCTGTAGAGGACTACGGAGGAACATGTAAGGATTTTTGAAATCGCCTTGAAGACTATGCAGATTATATATGAGGACATGGCTTGCAGGATCTTCCCCTACTCTCTCGAGGAGGAGGCATTCTACTAGTATGTCAACTTGCCCACCGGAATGATCAATACTTGGACTCTTATGAAGGAGGCTTTCCTACAGAAGTTCAAGACCTTGGTTAGCCCTACAGACTCGTATCGACACTTCATGTTAGTTCAAAGGGAGATCAATGAATCGATCAACTCATTTAATGCTCACTTTCACAAAGCATACACTCGGATGCAGGCCCCGTATGTTTTCAATGGCATTGATGTTTTGCCTATTTATTATGCAGCACAAGATAACCTTACTTTAGCTCGGATAAAAAGGATGCAACCACCGCCTGCTAGGTTGGTTGATGCATACGCTAAGGCCATTATTGCTAGCATAGATTTGGGGCCAAACATTTCTGGTCCGCTACCTTCTCTCGAGAAAACAACACATTCGGTGCAAATTCAAGGGCTTACTCAAGCCTTGTAGCATCAAACACCCCTACTAAATCCAATACCATAGCTACCTATGGTTTTGCACCCTGGGCAGCCAATGAATTAGGCACCTCCAGTTCCTCACTACTTGCTACCCAATAGCAGCATCCCCATCCTCAGTCATCCTAGGTGTTGATGTATCTCCAAGCATCTGAATTCCCACCCGCTCATCAAAATCAACCGGTTACACAACCCATGTTCCTCCAGAATGCAGTGTCGCAACAAAACAATGCCAAAAAGGACATGATTGACAAGCTCATAGAAATGATCAAGAAGATGTACATGGAAATGACACACTTGAGGAATCAGAATAACCAGTTGCAAGTGTCACAAAAGAGCATCCAAGCTAACCTTAATCACAATAATTGAGATCATCATGAAAGTTAGGACAGTCGGGATGCTACCACATCATCCAAAGGAAAAATTGGGCGTGGAACACAAGACCCAACAATGGTGGTGTTCCCACACCCCTTGATCAGCCTAACAATAATGAGAACACTACAAGTGGAGTTTACTTGGCTGAGGCTGCTTTATCTGGTTGGTGTCGCATACACAAAACAATTTGGCACTCTAAGCTGGATTGTCCAGAATTCCAAACTGTTGCCAACATCTTTCAAGTGGAGATCCAGAATGTTGTGGACAATTCGGGGTGCAGAGACATCGCTGCATCTGACCCGTATGACTCTTCAGTACTGGTGGTGAATCAGGCTCCTTTCCCAAAAGTTGAGTGCAATACACCAAAGCAAGAGGGTGCTAACTCGAGCAGTAACGATAAAGCGGAAGAGGTAAGTTTTGAAAGTCCTTTGGCTCAGCTTTTTGATTCAGTAGATAATGGTCCTAAAGAGGATGAAGAAGAGCCTAGGGAGGATGAATTCCAAATGTTTCACCAACAGACTACCCCTTACAAACTCAACAATAGATAGGTCGGTGGTCATGCTGGAGGTCCTCTTACGACCTCGACTCCGCCGAATAATTTCAGCACCCCTCTTGATCCAAATGCGAGCAATAACTCGAGGTTTCCCCATACACCTACATGGTACCTCAAAAAAAAAAATAGTAGATCCATAGCCAAGGCCAACCCATTAGCTCCTCCCAAAATGTTTCCTATGATCAGGAAGTCAAGCAAATGGGGGAGTATATTGCTAAGGAATTTAAAAAGGTGAAGCTAAGCATGTCCGCCTTTGAGCTATTAAAAGTGTCTGCCATCAGGAATGCCTTTTTCAGAATCATAAATGGGACTCCACTCATCAGGTCAACTCAAGAAACTCCAACTAGGAGGGTCTCCTTCGATGATCAGCAAAATGAGCTGATTGTTAGATAGATCTTCAATAGTAATGTTGACCTGCCTACAACTCAGCTAGCAAAAAAATAGTCCAACAAAGTAACTAATCAGTCACTAACCCAAAGCAGGGGCAACGAGAAGGACAAAGGCCAAGTCGCCCAAGTGGACGTTTCTAAGGGATTGTTTCAAGGGAAATTCGAAACTCCTCCCTTTCTAACCACCATCCGTGTGTTTGGGAAAAACCTCCATAACTATTTGTTGGATTCGGGAGCTTCTACCAATGTCATGCCCCTAAGCATATGCAAGGCGCTCGAAATAATGCCAACTCCCTCCCGGCGGAAGGTAACACATCTTGACAAAATTGAGATTAGCATAGTGGGGGAAATTAATATAATACCTATTCACAAATTGCTTCTGATCCCCGAATCTAACAAACCATAGATATTCAGGTGGCTGATATCCCGGATACATATGGTATAATCCTAGGAAGGTATTTCACAAGGGCATTGAATGGATATGCTGTGACTGACTACTCACACATGTGGTTGTCATGGAAAGGAATGTCGAATCAGATTCAGATCTATCAGGAGCCACGGATGAGATTCATGATCACCGAATACAACAACACGAACGAGGTGTTGTTTGTTGAAATAGATTTGGGGAATTATTCCCCAGTATCATATCTGAATGAGCAGGAATGCCTTGAAGAAGAGGGAACAAGCGATGTTTTCCTCATATTATGTGGCCCACCTGCTTATCTAGCCAATACCTCTCAAAGCACTGAAATGTTGATAGAATCCGATGATGAAGAGTGAGGAGAGGATGACAATCTTGGATTGCTGGAAAGTTTCCAAAATTTCATGGAAAAGTGTGTATAGGACTAGCTTAGTTTGGGAGCCCGAATGAACTTTTAGGAACTATTGCTGCTGAATTGGGGTAGGGTACATAATGCTTCCCATTCAAATTTTGACTCCTATTTCTGTCAAATAGCAATTGAACATGTTAGAAGACAAACCACTCCGAAGGAAAAAATTGGGTCAACACCACCCGAACAAACACGTTTCGCCCCTACACATCCCCAAACGGTTACTAAAATGAGGGACCCATTTAAGGTGAAGGTCAGATCTATTGGTTCTGCGTTCAAGGATTCTCCTGGATTCTAGACGTTGTGCTTTGATGGGTCCAAATCCAAGCATGGGGCTGGAGTGGGTTTTGAATTAATCAGTCCCAGAGGTAAGTTTTACTTTGTTGCTCATAGACTTCAGTTTTATTGCACCAACAACGTAGCAAAATATGAGGCCTTAGTCCCAGGCCTCCTAATGGCATTAAGAAAAGGTGTCAAAATGCTCCAAGCGTTCGAAGATTCTAAGTTGGTCATAAAGCAAGTTAGGAAGATCTATTCATGTTATGATCGAAGACTAATTAACTCCAGGCATTGGGTATGGGATCTACTAGAAGGACTGGATGCATTCAATATCCAATTCATCTCACATTCTCTGAATCATACTAGCAATGCCTTAGCATAGGCAGCAAGCACGCTATAGCCACTATCCCTATCTGGCCTCAAAAGATTCATAGTGGAACTCACCTCCATCCCATCAGTGTCGGACAACATAGCCAAATTCTAGGTATTCAATGATAACAAACACATCCTGGATTTTATCACCAGTTCAGATGTGTTTGCTACCAACATAATCGACGAGGTTGAACCTTAAGACGCTGACTTAGATATAGAAGGGATCATCAACCTGAAGACCAATACCATCCCTAGGGGGATGGTCCAATTAGACTGAATCTTTGACTTGGATTAGATTAGAGATCAAGATCAGCAAGCTAATAAAGATGCCATTAATGGCCAGTGTGACACCTACAACCTCGAAACAATTGGGAATGCTAAGAACATGTTTATTGGTAAGGTATGCGCTCCTGAGGAAAGAAAGGGTATAATTGAGGCTCTGCAGAAGTATCACGATGTCATCGCCTGGAGCTACAAGGATCTCAAAACGTATGGCACATCAATTATCACCCACACTATCCCTCTCAGACCAGATGCGAAGCCATTTTGACAACGAAAATGCCCTGTCAATGCTTTGCTGGAACCAATAATATACAAAGAAGTACAAAAGTTGTTTTTCAACCATGATCATTTTTTCGGTTAGACATTCCACATGGGTGGCGAATTTGGTTCCTGTTAGAAAGAAAAATGGGGAAATCAGATTGTGCGTCGACTTCTGCAACCTGAACCGAGCCTCAGAAAAAGATAACTATCTAGTACCTTCATTAGATGAGGTGTTGCAGATACTAAATGGCTCTCGGATGATGTCCTTCTTGGATGGATATTTGGGATACAATCAGGTTATCGTACAGTACAAAGATCAACACAAAATGACATTCACCACCAAATGGGGAACCTTCGCTTATAGACGAATGTCATTCAGACTAATCAATGCTGGTGTGAATTTTCAGTGCGCCATGGATATTACTTTCAAGGAACTTATCGACAAGTGCATAATCATCTACATGGATGATTTGATAGTGTTCTCAAAGCAGCGAGGTAATCATGTCGCTAACTTATGCAAAGTCTTTCAAAGGTGCCACAAATTTGGGGTTTCCCTTAATCCGAAGAAGTGTATGTTTACTGTCAATAAAGGGAAGCTCCTTGGACATGTCCTCTCAGAGAGGGGAATTTTTATCGACCCCAAGCGTATCCAATCAATCATGAAGATTCAGCTGTTAGGCAGCAAAAAGGAATTAATTTTTTTTTTGGAAAGATCAACTTTTTCCGCAAGTTTATCATAGGCTTCACGAAAATCATCAAACCACTCAATGCTATGCTAAAACAGGATGCTAAGGTCAAGTGGACCCCAAAAGCAAAGTAGGATTTTGGGGAAATTAAGAAGGCAATTGCTAACACCCCTGTGCTGGTTAGCCCCAATTACCTCAAGCCCTTCTACATCTACTCATTCACTTCGGATCATTCGTGTGCCAGTATCTTGACACAAAAGGATGATGAGGGGAGCGAACATCCGATCGCCTTCATGAGTACCCCTTTGAAAGATTTTGAGCTACGTTATCATAATGTCAAAAAAGAAGCTTATGCCCTTGTTAAGGAATCAACAAGTTCAGGAATTATATCTTGCGCAACAAAGTGTTTGCTATAGTTCCTGACCCCGCGGTGAAGACATTGCTCATGCAGAACGAGCAAGGGGAGCAAAGGGAAAAATGGATCGCATTGTTGCAGGAGTACGATATGGAAATATAGCCAATGAGGCTAGTGAGAGGGTAGGCACTTGCCAAAACAAATGCAGAAGTGGTTATTGAGGTTGGGCACGAACTCATAGTGTAGCAATATCAGCTGGAAGACGTCTCTTGAGGGGAACGGTACAATAACATAGTGTATTATCTGTTAAATCATAAATGTTTGCCCCATCTACAGGGAGTCCAAAGGTGAGCCCTTAGATTGAAAAGCAATAGTTATTGAAAAGCAGCAGTTACATGTTGCAGGGTGCCATATTGTATAAAAAGAACCATGAAGGTATCTACTTGAGATGCCTTGGTAAGGAAGAAGTTGATCGTGTTCTCAGAGAGTTCCATGATAAGTTGGAGACTGGCCACGGTTTCAGGTTATCAACTGCGCATCAAATATTGAGAGTTGGGTACTATTGGCCCATGGTCTTCAAGGACACTCATGGTCATGTCCGTACCTGCCACATATGCTAGACCGTCGCCACCCAAGAAAGGAATGTTGTTGTTCTGTTGCAGCCTATTTTGGAGGTAAGGTCATTCACGCATGGGGTCTTGACTTCATTGGTATGATAAGCCCTCCATCATCTATTGGACATAGGTACATTTTGACCACTTCCAATTGTTGGACTAGGTGGATAGAAGTAATCACTTCTAGGCAATGCACAACTGAAGTAGTAACTAATTTTTTGGAAATTTTTATTTTAAATCGCTTTGGTTGTCCTTACGCGCTGGTATGTGATAATGGTCCTAAATTTTCTTCATTAAAATTCATGGGTTGGGCCTTTGATTATGGTATCGCCCTTAATTTTTCCTCCAATTATTATCCTCAAGGCAATGGTCTTGCTAAGTCAACCAACAAGAACTTGATCACTATGATCAAGAAGTTACTAGGTAGGAATGCCAAAGACTGGCATACCCAACTTCGTTTCACCCTTTGGGCAGATCCTACCCATCACAAGGCTGCCCTTGGAGATTCCCCATACCATCTCATTTATGGCTTGGAGCCCATTTTCCCCATACATTTGAAAATCCCTACCTTCCAGTTCATCAATGATTTTTATGAAGGGGGAGACCACCGAGAAGCTCGCCTCACTGAGCTGCTACACCTAGAAGAAGCACGAGACTATGCAATAGAAAATTTTGCCAAACATCAGGGCGTAGTCAAAAGATGGTTCGATCGTCGAGCCAAAATTAAGGCCTTCCGCATTTCCGATATGGTCCTTTATTGGGACAAGGCCCACAAAAAGAAAGGGGGACATAATAAATTTGACAAGCTTTGGCTTGGCCCCTTTCAGATTGTTGAAATCCTTGGAGATAATGCTTTTCGTTTAAAGACTTTGACTAGTGAAGATGTCCCATTGCCTATCAATGGGCAGCACCTTAAGCATTACTTCCAAGCCTGAGCTCTTCCAGAGTTGTTTGTGTAAATACCTGTACATAGGATAGGATAGGTTTCCCTGCTTTGTCCTTTGTTTTGTTCTATTTTTCTCCTTCCTCGGTTGTGTTTGTTTTGACCTTGGAAGAGTCTCCACGTTCTGAAGTTGTGGTCATGCTTGGCTTGATAAACGGTTTTCCCTATTTCCCGCTCTTGCATAGTTCTCTAGATAAGCCTTCATTCTCTATTACTAACCTCTAAGAGCCCCTAAGCATTGGTTTTCAACTCTCGAACTCTGAACTAACCTGGGATGGTGTCATGCTTGAATTTCCTACGTCTATCATTGAACACACGGAAACACATTTTAAAATTTCCAAAGAATGGTATGGTGATTACTAAGAAGGCTAGATAAGTGAAAAATCTAAAGTCTACTCCAGTGACCACTGTGGTTCCCAAGCCCATAGTGAGCTTCATTGCTTATACAGTTGAGCAGAAAGAAAAAGAAAAGTGTTGAAAAGAAAATATCAAATGAAAAGAATAGGCAATATAAAGACAACAACCGTATGGGTGTGCGAATATCTCTACACGGGCTATGGACGCCTGGCTGGAAGTAGAGCTATGTTCATGGGGTCATAGCGACAACTCCATCGGGGCTATAGACGCCTGACTTGCAGTGGAGCAATGTCCAGCTTACTTTTGGGTTCAAGTGAACTACGTAGCTTGTCCTTCCCGATCAGTGGTTGCCCATGCTATCTCTGAGGAAAAGAAATGAACTCACCAAGCATGCACCTCCATGATGATGTCATGACGTGATTCAATTTCACCTTCCTTAACTTTCTCTTAGTTCAACTTTGAAAATCAGCTTTGGTGTGCAAAACTAGCGATCATGGGTTTGGAATGAATATTTATCTTTAGAACACCGGGAGCGTTCTCCCAGCGGAGTCACCATTTGTTGTGCCTCTTGCACACATGCCTCGTTCAGAATGGGGACCCTTTCTTTCCTTTTGGCTTGTCAGGTCCTTTTTACTTTGCCTCATTTTGCGTCCCCCATTTTGACATCCTTGATGGTCAACACATTCTCAAAAGTCTCATTTTAGGGTTGACCAAATTTTTCCCCTTTGAAAATTGCTAATTCTCAAGCCCTTTAGGGTTTTCTTTATCAGTTGGTCTTTTTGACATCTGTGGCACCTTCCAAACTCGGACCTTCGGGTTTCCCCTCTCGGGTTTCCCTTTGCGGGTTTCCATTTCAACTTCGTCGTTTGCGTGGCCAACAGTTGGCATCTTCTCGACCTTCGGATCTCGGTGCTTCGACGACCGTCTGAATTACTTGTAAAACTTCATGGCTCCACAAATGCGTCTTTCTGGCCCTCGAACCCCGGCTCTCGGACCTGCATCCTCAGGTCGTCGTCTTTGATTCGTCATTCTCCACAGTCGCCACTCGACGTCTTCCCGCAACTTAGACCCTGGGTTCCTATTTGTTGTTCGATTTAACTTCATAGTTTTTTCGACGACTGTCGTTGGATGTCTTCTCAACCACCAAGCCCTAGACTTCTCGTCGCCGCCCAGGAAATTTGAATTCACTTACCTGATTTGCCACCGTACCAGGCATTTACTAAGGTATTAATTGTGCTAGGGGATATTTAAATGATTTTTGACCTTTTATTTTCACATGACAGGAGGAATTCAAAGCACTCTCTAACCCTAGCATCCTCTACCTCTGTGCCCGAGCTCCAACAAAGTCGTTCCTCACGAATTCAATATTCTAATTCTTGAGGGATTTGAGGTAGGTTCGCCACCCGCCTACCCTTTCCTTATTCTTGAAACCATGAGTTGAAAATTAAGAGGAAATCAAAATGAACTTAAAACCTAGTAGGATAGTGCCCTCGGCCTAAAACCCACAAGTTAAAGATTGGAAATCAAGAGATTGGAGGTTAAAATTTGAAACCGGAATCTGACCTCCCTATCATTGTTCTCCGAAGCAGGCGACCACATCTTTCGGGCCTGGACCTCTCTATGGCTGCACGAAAAGTAAAACTTAGAGAAAACTGATAGCTAACCAAACTCACCTCGGGTCCTGGCCTCCCGACTTCCCTTCCTGGGCTTTCGTTGTGCCTCCACCATTCCAAACAGCTTTCCTCCAGAGTTCTTCCAGACCTCAGACCCCAAGCGCGTGAAATCCATCACAAACTTGCAACCAAAATTGAACTTCAAAGTTGTCCTCGGACCCTGGCACCCGGACTTCCATCCTCATGCCGCTATCTCTACTTCATCGTTTTAAATAGCTGCCACTGAACATCTTTTCGGTTCCCGAGCTCCGATCACCCTTCCGCTTTGCACAATTTTAATAGGTAAACTGAAATGTCCAACCTTCGCTCAGACATCGGCCTCCCGAATTTCGTGTCCGTAATTCCATGTGACATTCGTCGTCCCGAATGGCCAAACCTATCTGCCTTTCCGAACACCGGGCCCCAACCCTCAATCCACCACTGGTTTTTTTCACCAACTGTTAAGTCTACCTCGGGTATAATCTTTTGAACTTCTATCCACATTTCACCATTTTCACATGGCTATCCCATAGAATCTTCTCGACCCCGGCAACCCAGACTCCGAAACCTGATTCCTTGAATGTTGTTTTCCTAGCACTATTCCAAATAGCCAACCCTAGATGGATTTACTGTAGCTAAAGCCCGAATGCTAGAATGATGGCTCAAACGGCCTCCAAATCAAAAATGGACTTCGACCCGCGTGCTAAAAATGGACCTTCTTCCACACCAACCCTTTATTGAAAAAATCCAGGATCGGGAAAAGTCATCAAGATAGACTTGCCTTGTTTGCCCTTCCAAACAACATTCTGCCAAAGAAAGTCTAGCCCTTAGGCCCGGGGTCACCTATTTTCCCTCAAATGTTATTATTATCAAATATTAGGCTTTTCTTAAATGAATGTTGTGGATCTAACCTTGATTTGTAGGGATTTTTTGGAGGCCACGTTCTCATGTTAATGTTTCTAACTCCCATCTCTTTGTGCAGGATTTATGGAATTTGGTGCAGAGGCCTCTAGGATAGCCAAGGATAAAGGGAAAAGAATCGCCAAGGCCCCTCGAGGCAAAGAAGATAAAGAACAAATGAAATATCAATTCCAGGGGGTATCCTTGCTTTCCAAGGTCACAACTAGTTGGAAGAACATCACTGACACCAATATCGGGCATGTCGATATTGATGAGTTTATACGAAGTGTCAGGATTGACCCAAAGATAGATAATGCTAAGTTAATCAGAAGTAGTGAACTTGCCAAGAGTGCAGGTTTCCCGCCCGCTTTGGTGGCCCTTGAGTTGGTAATGGAATTTCGAGAGGCATGCCAACTTGAAACAAGAACCATCGTGGACAGAGATGGCAATGTCCTACTTGACATGTCCCCTCAAGGGATAACTAAAACCTTCCACATCCCCGCCTTCAAAAGCATGGAGACCCCAACCATAGATGAGTGCAAAGCATTATGGGATCAGGATCCTATAAAATGTAAGAAGTTGATCAACCAATACTGGTTGAAGAATAGGCGGGGTAGTGCTAGCAAAGTCCCTCAAGAACTCTACCACAATGATTTCTTCAAGGACTATCACGACCTTGTCACCCTACTAAGCCGAGTAATGGGCCTTCCTGCTATAGCCTTCTTCCAGCAATGGATGCTATATTTTTTGAACAAATTCTCCGTGGGAAAGACGTTGCATTCTATTGGGGGGAAATAATCAGCAATTGCTTTCATGAGCAATTCATCAATGTGAGGAAGACCTCCAAATTCTACATGATTTCCTACCTGGTTTATTCACTTTTTGATCAATGGCATGATAATGGATTGTCTACAATGCCCAATGAGGCACCAGGAAGAGAGCTCAAACCCTATGAAAAATACCTACAGCTGCAGTACAAGAATTTCAAGGACTATTGTAGGGTAAACGATGCTTTTACTACCTACATCATTCGGTCTCTTGGAGGTGATTTTGAGAGAAGATTCTCTCACAGTGCTAGGGCCCTTCTCAAGCACTATACCTTCCTATTCATAAAATTTCCCAAATTCACCTACATTCACGCCCAAGGATTCACAGAAAGGCCGAATAAGCTGCCCTAGTACCCTAATGACTAGATTATACTATTGGAACTAACTTGGCAATTGCGACATGTACACAACATTCTAAGTAGTAAACATCTAGTAGGGACCCCCTATCCCTTCGGACTTGGCCAGGGGATGTATCAAATTCATACTTCCCAATGCATAGGCAATTCAGAGAAGGAGCTGGAAGAATACCGCTTCAGACAGCATACAACCAAGTCACGGATGGACCCATACGATCATATTAGAAAGGCACTTGGACCTAAGTATGCCCACCTCCACCATGTTGAGGATTTTTGGGCTAATTGCAAGAATGACTTTGAAGTGCAGATACGACATTATATGTGTATGACTGCATACTTCATGAAGAGGGTGAACCTGTGTCGGGTTCCAGATCAGCTTGAAGAGAATGAGAGCACGATGATCGATCCAAGGCATATTGCCATTGTAAATCTTCCATTGCCTTTAATTGATTCGGACGAGCAAGAGGTTGATGACCTCGACATTCTTACCAAGCCTGTTGAGGCTCGAACAAAGGAATGGGTCGATGGGTAGGTTTCTCGGCTAAAGCAACATGGAGTCACCTTGACATTAAAGGGGATTGAAAGTGATCCAAGTGTCTCTGATGGTGGGATGGTTGTCGCTACAACTGGAGAAACATCCAAATCCCTGCCATTTGTCAATTTGAGAAAGAGAAAGGAGGTTGATGAGCAGCAACCTAACCCAAAAGTGTATGCTAGAAAGGCCTCGGAGGGCGAGCCTCCTAAGAATCATAGAAGAAAAAGCAGCGTTATGGAGATGCCTGTAATACCTGAAGATCCACTCCATGAGCGCAAGGAGAAGGAGGCTGACCCACCAAGGTTTCCACTCGCTTCCTCTACTGATGCAACCGTTGTTGCTATTGCCACCATCCCACCCACTTCACTTGCAATAGCTTCTTCCTCTCCACCTGCAATGTACATTTCTATCTAACTCACCTCCACTTCTCCAATCATGTAGGTCATATCGGTGGATTCATCCTCCACCACAACTTCGCCAATCTCGTCATCCTCCATGTCTCCTTCCCTTAGACCCGCTTCATCTATTGTTGCAATGCCTGCCCTCACTCTCCCAGAGTCCTTCATCAAGTATATGCAAAATGTGCCATTTGAACTTTCGGGAATGCTTGCAAATCTAATGGTGCAAGTTGCAATTACCCAAGCAATGGTTAACACCCCAGCTCTTCCTCCTCCTACAGAACCACCTAGAATGGAGGCTACAATGCAAATCTCAGATGAGCTTGAGCGACGAAAACTGGAGGTAGCCGAGAGGCTTAAAGATGAAGATTTTGAATATCATTAGCATCCAATATACGAACATCAGGTGATCGATGAGGTGGCCTATGAATCTTCCAGTGACGACACTGAGCATCAAGGGATGGACATAATCCAAGAAACAGCTGATTCAGAGCTCGACACAGAGTGGACCAACAAATCCAAGGAGATCGAGGACAAAGAGGTAAGGACAACTTATGATTGAAGAAAGAATTGCTTCTCCAGATGTTGAGGGTAGTAGGTCTCCTATGGAAGGACATGATCAAACCCCAGAGCATGATGAAGAAACATCCTTCAATGAAGATGAACAGAAGGATAGGCCCAAGGAGGGTGGGTATGACCAAGATGAAGAAGAAAAGGGTGTTGAAGGGGAAGACCACTCTAACAAGCAACTACTCACCAAATCTCCTACCAAACGTATAATGCTCGTGCAAGATTTCGATGAGGAGAAGGAAGATGCAAGAACTGAGCACAAGGCTCTTAATGTCAAAGCCATAGAACTTAGGGTTGAGGACAACAAAGATTGACATGAATCACCCAAGGAAGGACCCCTGATGCCCAAATACCTAGAAAGGAAACTTGAAAAGAGAACTCCCACCCTAAAGGATCCAAAAGAAAGATTGGAGGCAATACTGGCTAGAGCTCATATTAGTACCAAGAAGGAGAAGAAGCCAAGAATCAGATCAAAGGCAATGATAGATTCCTCTGGATCCAGGGGAGCGCAAATAGCTACACCAATGGTTGGAAGACAAGGGATAAGCTATAACATCTCCACCATTGACTTGGGAGTGGCCACTAGCGAACAAAAGGTCGACCACCTCTAGAAATTAGTCACTATAGTGGTGCACCTTATCCAGCAGGATAAGGTTTCAAAGGAAGAGCTCAAAGCACAAGTGGTTGATCTGACAACCTACATTCAACAATCATCATCTCTGGATGAAAATCCTACCACATCATCGGCCCCGCCGCAGTTGTTGTCCCAGGAATAGATCAACAAGTTGGAAAGAAGGAGGAACTTGGATAAGACCACGAAAAATTAGTTCTGGCAGGTCTTGGACATCGGGAATACAGGCATCAATTTGGCTATCCAAACAACAAACAAGTTCCTAGAAGTACAAACGTCTCTTGAAGGCATGAGGCAAATCTATGAGGAGTTCCCAAAGAAGAATAAGGTTGCCTACCCGAAAATCGAGGCTATCCTCGCACTGTCAAGTGAGGTTTGGGAAAAGGACCTTGCCTTCAAGGATGATTACCATTGGTTAATGGATGTCTGGAAGCAAGAATTTGATCACCAAAAGGGGAGGCTAGAACAGATCCTAGAATGAGTAATTTTGGATATTGAATGGGCCAAGGAGGCCAAAGGAGATTGTGCTAAGTAGCTCAAGTTGATGACAGGGTATGAGATGCCTCCTGTTAAGATCAATTTGAAATGCATAAACCCTCACTTTCGAAGGAGGATGGAGAAGGGAATGTCAGCCGAGGTTACCACAGATTTTATGAGCTTTGCTACTCGAACTTTTGCCTAGTCTGAGCTCTTCGAGGACAATGCTACCAAGTATGATGAAGACTGGGAAAAGCTCGTTAACAATTCCAAGGAATGGAGTTACCAAGTGCTAAGATCTGATATCATTGAGGTCGACAAGATTTGGCCGATGATCTTGAGATTCATGGAGTATGCAGCTTTGAAGAAACGGGATGGAAAACCTATCATTGATGAAGAATTTCTAAAAGAATAGTTGTAGGAAAGAGCAATCAGCAAAAAGACGAAAATGCTACAGTGCTACAACTAGAAGACAAAATAGGGAAAACACAAAAGATGTATTTTAAAATGTAATATATTTGAGGGTAGGTGAAACCCTGTTGTAAAGTGAATCTTGGCCACTCATTTCATTTCTTGGAAACTATAAATAGGGGTCTCCTCCTCTAATTTTAAGAGAGTTGAGTTGTTGTAAAGACATGCTGCAGAAATTGCAATAGAAATATAGTGATTTTGGTGTATTTTGGTTTTCATCACATGTTTCATGATTCTTCTCCCATAAGTTAAGATTCTAGTTTGAGTTACTTTGTTGTTCTATTTCCCTTTTAGCTATCCTTGGTAGATTTAGTAATCTTGTCTTTGGTTGTGAAGATTCCTATTGTGTGTATGCTTTTTTTGTCCATACTTTTAGTCATTTGCTGCTAGTAGGTGACTGTGCAAAGTTAGTCTGGACTATGATTTTATAGCTACTCTTTAAATTTTATCTTTATTCACATCTATATGGTGAATGAATGATGAAATATTTGCAGTCCTTAGAAGATAGCATAGATTTCATGGCATTGCAAAATTTTTGATTAAGTGAAATTCTATTTTAAGGAAACTGTCCACAGTAGGAACCTCCATGATCATTGTTCATTGGTAGTTGTAGGTCCAGGAACCTTCTCTCTTCCTTGCCCTTTTTCCCTTTTTTTTTAAGAAATAACCTATTCTAAGGTTCATTGCACATTGTAAAGCCAAATTCAACGATAAGATGGGGTTCAAGACTATTTTTTGAACCTATAGCAAAAGTGTAAAAATTTCCTATCCAAAGAACTTTGTTGTAGATTCGATTCTCCTACAGCTTTGATTCATGTAAGACCACCTTTTGATTCTAGAAAATTACATCACAACTCAACTGATATATTCCAAGCATCATCATGACCTGATATCCATGAGACCTTGAGATAGTGTTCTACAATTTGATTGTGGAAGATTGTTTTTTAAGAGAGGTAATGCACCTACGCATTACCTGTGTTGAGAAGTGCATAAAAACACCATCAACATGTCTCACAATCGGTTTTCTACAACACCAAGCCTCAAAAGGATTCATACCCTTCAAAGCCTTATGGGGAACCCGATTCTAGATGTGAGTGACACAACTGATAGCTTTTACCCAAAATTGAGGACCAAGGGAACAAGCATGAATCATGCAGCTAGCCATCTCCTTAAGGGTTCTATTCTTCCTTTTTGCAACACCATTCTCTTCTGGAGTGTATGCAACTGAATGTTTAAGATCAATCCCCTCAAGAGTACAAAATTCCTCAAGTCTATTTTTCACATATTCCCTTCCATTTTCTATGTGAAGAATCTTGACTTGCTTCCCTAATTACTTCTCAACATGAGCGGTGAAGGCTAGAAATCTATCAAACACTACACTCTTGTGAATAAGAAAATAGACCCATGTGAAGCAGGAGTAGTCATCAATGAAGGTGAGGACATAGCGGGCCTTGCTGAATGATGGCACTAGAAATGGACCTGCTACATCACTGTGAACCAATTGAAGAACTTCCAAAGCTCTCCAAGACTTCCCTTTGTCAAACTTCTCTTTTGGATGCTTACCCAAGGAACATCCTAAAAAAACACCATCAAAAAATCTTATTTGAGGGAGTCTTGTAACCATATCCTTGGAGCTAAACTTTTTTTCAAAGATAGCGGCAATTGAGATGTCCAAACCGCTCATGCCATAGCTTACTTTCTAAATTTGAATGAGTGAGCAATGCTATAGAAGAAGACTTAGAAATAAAGTGGGAAAATAAATAAATTCGTGTGTTGTGATTGGCTTGTCCCACTGCAACCAAGGCATCATCCTTAAGTTCTTTTACCACAACTGAATCTAGTAGAAACTCAACTTTCTTGCCTTCTCCAAAGTGAATGATTTGGTAGATTGAAAGAAGATTGGTGCTCAAGTTAGGAACATAGAGAACATCCTCAAATTTTCCATCATCCATGAAAACCGAACCTTTTCCTTCAACTTCCACTTGAGTATCATCTCCTATGAAGATGTGAGGTACCTTAGATGGCTCCAAAGAAGAAAAATGCTCCCTTGTAGAACCCATGTGATGAGTAGCACCTGAGTCAAGTATCCATTGTTGTGAAGAACCTATAGTAGCCATAAATGCTTGCCCTTTTCCTTTTTATTGTGAGGAAGTGGAAGGAGATGAATCCTTCTTGTAGGCGGATGGAAAATTGATGTTGTTCTTCTTGATGATGTTTGTCAACTCATCAATTTTCTTAGTATGGCAATGATGCTCATCATGACCAAATCTCTTGCAATATGAATAAGTTGGTCTCTCCTTGCTTGAATTTACCTTCTTAGGAGAAGGTGAATAATTCCCTTGTTGTGGAGAGGGTGATTGTGCTTTATCTTGTTGTGTCTTTGGCTTAAACTGCTTCTGCTTCTTGTTGGAACCCTTTCCTTGAGTCCCTTGATTCCCTTGATTAGCCACCAAAGCTTTTGACTTTGAGGACTTGAGAATCCCCATGCTTATCAATATTTCTTGCTCTAACATCAATATTTCTGTGAATGCATCAAATGATGGGAGAGTGAAAGAACTACCCACTATCAAGCGATGGGTTTGGAAGCTAGAAAAAAATGTTGCATATTCTGATGGAAGCTTTCCCAAAAATTGTAGACCAATTGTGCATCCTTTTTGTCAATGCCACAATCCTTAAGTTGTGCTCTTAACTAATTTTCCTTAGTGACATAGTCTTGGATTGTATCAAAATTCTTAGGATCTAACATTGTGAGATCATTGTCAAGCTGATAACCTCTAATCTCATCAACTTGGCCATACAATTGACCAAACTTTTTGCAAGCTTCTTTAATTGTTTTACACTTTTCAATTTGAAAGATTAGATCTTTTGATACATATTTCCTTAATGTTCCAAGAGCCACAATGTTTTTAGTGAGCCAATCCAAATGAGCATTAGGATCAAATGGTGTAACAATAGTTCCATCAATATAAGGAGTTAATCCTTTTTCCATTAACTTACTCCAAGCATCAATTTTCCAAGAAGCATAGTTATGTGGAGTTAACAAAGGAAAATTAGGAGAACCCATAGCAGAAAAATAAAAGAGAACGAGAGAGAGAGAGAGAGAGAGAGAGAGAGGCAGAATCACATAAGACACCCCCCAAAATTCACTCAATCAAAGAACCCCGCCCCCCCAAAAAAAGATGATTTGGCACTTTATACTTAGTGCGTTTATAATGGCCATTTGCAAGCCAAGCAAAGTGGGCTTGTGATTTTCAATATTTTACAACAGCCTTAAGTAGGCAACAACAGACTCAAATGACTAATTTAAAAGACCAAACTGAGATCTTATCTTTACAAATGCCAAAATAGGCCAAAAATGACCAAGTACTAAAAGTACAATTTTTTATCACAATCACTACAAACTGATAGCACCACTATGAATTTTAGGAAAAATCATGCACTTTCAAAAAAATGACACCTAAAAAGGAGTTTGTATGAGCCTAAATGGAGCCCCGGAAGTTGCAAAAATGGTGACAACTCAGCTACACCTATGAGAAATTGAATTTTCTAAAATATCCATGCATCAAAATCAGAAACCGAACACACCAATGCATAGAGCGCAAAAAATTAGCCTAAATCAAAAATACTTGCTCGAAAAAAGGAGCCAAAATGAGCAAGATATGAGCCTCAGAAGTTGAACTGCAAAACTGAAAAAATCCATTGGTGAGGGGGGCAATTTTTTTTTGAAAATGTTGATGCCTTGCTAACGTTAGCAATACACTATCTTAAATTTGACGGCCTGAGGCCTATCAAAAAGGAATATTCTCTGTGTCGACGAAATATGCTCCACAGTTTGTCGGCCGACAGAATCTTTTGTACGTGGAATCTTCTGAGGAATATACAGGTGGAATCTTTGAGATTTTCCAGGAATCTTCACCACTACCGGATTCTAAAAAAGCGACAAAATCTTGGGAGATGCCCAGAATATTCCACCAGGTTTTGTATTTACCGGTCACTGCCAGTGGTGGGGTCGCGGGTTGAATGGAGCCCGCGGAGTGTGGGGACCGTGGGGATCCATGGGACAATGCCACTTGGCAACCTACAGTATGCGGAGGTACAATACCCTTTGTGGTACTATCTGCAACAACTATACAATCGCTTCTTTTTTTCTTCCTTTTTTTCAAATAGAAATTTTTGAAAAACAAAAGAAATTTTTTTTCAAAATGATTTTTTTTTATAAAAAAAATGTCAATTTTTTTCGTAGGATAATTTTTTTTTTTACCATTCATACCGTCAACATTAATGGTGACCTAGGGGGTTGTACAACTCCCTAGGCAAAAACAATTAATTGCTACATGCTCCAAATAATCTATTTAATGTAGATGTGTCTTTCGTTTGATTTCATAATTTCCTTAATCAAACGAAAGACACATCTACATTAAATAGATTATTTGGAGCATGTAGCAATTAATTGTTTTTGCCTAGGGAGTTGTACAACCCCCTAGGTCACCATTAATGTTGACGGTATGAATGGTAAAAAAAAAAATTATCCTACGAAAAAAATTGACATTTTTTTTATAAAAAAAAATCATTTTGAAAAAAAATTTCTTTTGTTTTTCAAAAATTTCTATTTGAAAAAAAGGAAGAAAAAAAGAAGCGATTGTATAGTTGTTGCAGATAGTACCACAAAGGGTATTGTACCTCCGCATACTGTAGGTTGCCAAGTGGCATTGTCCCATGCACCCCCCCGGAATGTTGTGACCTTTTTCACACATCACCCCATACAGATGGGGACCCCCTAATTTTTGCTCCATTCTGGTCTTTTGGCTTTGGTTAGTGCGTCTCTCTCTCTATCTCTGGTCCTTCCGGGGATGTCCCGTCATTTGACCTGGGTTGAAGTATTGGTTAAGTCTGTGTAATTAGGGTTTTCATCCTTCAGGCTTATTTAAGGTCAAACTATACAATTGCTTTGATTTGGACGATTTGGCAGCTGATCTTAGGGTTTTTGGCCCTTTTGAACATGATGGCGATGTCCTTTTTGGCTGAAAATGCTCTAAAAATAGGTCTACCTCTTGGATCTAGCAACCACCTCCAATCTTCAAACCCTTGTAGATTTGGTCTCCAATGTCCAACTAAGATGAAACAAAAGGCAAATATGACTTTCTCGGACACTCCAGACGTAATGGTGAGCTCATATCTGATGCAACAAGCTCCCAAAATGCACCTACAATACAAGGCCAAAAATGGAACCCCTCAAAAATCTGGTATTTCTAGGAAGAAAATGCAAGATCACACTCAAGACCTCCCCAAAATGGAAATCCAAAGGCACTCCAATAGCTCTGATACCATGTAAGAATTGGCTATGAAGGTAGCCACCCAAGATCAAGAAGCCTAATATAAAGCACAAGCACAAGAGAGATAGAGACAATATGGTCCATGAATAGGCTGTATTCTACCAATAATGCAAATAGAATCAATGTACAAATGTAGTAGAGACCCCTTGGTTATATAGCCAAGGTGAGAACATAGGAGGGCATAAGATTATGACAAGTGTTGTAATCTTGTGACATGAGACAACTATGAAAAGCTATCACTCCACCTAAAGTGGAAAAGTGATAATATGATAATCACCACAAAAGGTGGATCTACCACAAAAGGTGGAGAGGAATCACATGATATGTCCATAAAAGGTGGACGTGATAAAGTAATAACATGATAAGTCCTAACATGATATGTCAACTATACAAAATTTTAGATGATAGAAGCTATACTGCTTGGAATTCTATTATAGACCTACAAAGCAAGTTCTTCACTCTATAGAAGTAGAAAGAGGATGCAATAAGATGGTTTGGTCAGTTCAGAGATCTGGTTATGTCTAGACATATTCCTATGTCATATGCTCTAGTGGATGCAAAAAAACTTGATAAGATAAAACTTAACCCATCCACTCTGGAAGAAGGAGAAGAATATTTGGTTGAACTCGAATCATTGCACAAAACACTAGTTAGAGCAAAAATGATCTAGGATTAAGGAAAACCATCTTGGGAAACTATTCTCAAGGAAGTAGATGGTGCCCCCAGCTCTAATTAAGTGTTTTCTACATTTCTTTTTTTTTTTTTTTGAGATCATCATTGGGACACCCTTTTTCCTTGATGTCAAAGGGGGAGAATATGTGTGGAAATTATATAATTTTATTTTAGTCATGAAGAAGTTTTTCTTAGTCTATACAGTTGAAAGCGAGAGTAAAGTCAGTTTTTGGAGATCCAAATTTTTGGCACATGTTGCCATTAATGACAAAGGGGGAGATTGTTGGAATAATGAAGAAGAAGCATCTTGTGTGTATTCATTGATGTCAACATTGGTTGGCAACAGTTTTTTCAATCTAGAAAAGTTGTCTTTGTTATCTTGATCTGGTAATTTAGTCTAAAAATTCTCTTAGTAGAAGATTGCTTCATAAGATTTTAATATGATGATCAAACTATTTGTTGCATCTCTGTACAAATTTTCAGTGGTTTTTGTTGAAATGAATGAAAGTTATGAATGACAAAGTTTGGCTTACAGTATTTTTCACAATATTTGTGCAATTGCCATAAGTTTTCTTCTAGTCAACACAGATATGTGGGTGTGCTTCATTGGTGGTTTAAAGAGTTCCTTATTAGGTCCAAGCTGACCTAATTTATGGTTTGCACATTTTTTTTATGAAAAAGTGTTCTAGGTTGAGCCGACAAGCTACATTTTTTTATTAAGTATGTGTACATCTAATTAGGCCAACCTAATTGATGTATGAAGGTGTAATAGTGTATATATGTGAAATATCTTTTTGTGTTGAAGGAGATAGAGATAAATATACATATGTGTGTGTGTGATATGCAAAAAATTAATAAGAAGTGATGTGTGTCCATTGTGCAAAGTTGTATACTCTTAATGTATTTCATGTGTACCTACAAATTGGAGTAGGATTTTGTATTCCAAAGTCTAACTCGAACTAAATCAGCACACATAAGGTGTATTTCATTAGTTCATCATTTTGGTAGTGAGCCACACTTCTTTTGTACTTACTTCAGGTTGTGAGTTTTTCAAGGATAGTGAATCCTAGTAGTGTACCCTGTAATATTTTATAACCGATTATAACATATTGTGAGCTAATCCTCACGATAGTTTTTCCCATTTTGAGTTTTCCATGTAAAAATCTTGGTGTTAAATATGTTTTGATAATTGAATGGTTAGCAATTAAATGGTTAGTAAAATACTAATTCACTCCTCCCTCTAAGAATTTTAGGTGTTCCTTATTCAGATTAACATGCTTGCAGAATTGATAGTAGATAAACAGTTGAGTTGATAAACAAACCAAACAAATATCATTAGACATTGGATAAACTAAGTATAATTATTTATTGTAAAATCTATTAATCTGTATTTTTGTGATCTTTAACTGTTATGAACATTCTATAATATTTCACACTTAAATACAGTGCAATAAAATTAAAAATGTTCGTCGTTAATTAGCTAGCTATTTATTCACCTACTGAACTCCATAAATAATCAACCTCGTCAATTCTTTGTCATATATAAATTGTTTAAAATCATGAAAATAATAAAATTACAAATACAAACACTACAAAGCAGCCAGAACTTTGTCAGTAAACGTATTTCCAATAAAAATATATTATTATTATTCAAGGAATCGTGCATTACAATAACATGAACTTGGTGGTGAACTCCACATTATTTATGAGAAACTATTTGTCTACCATTTCAGTAGTTAGAATATCTCTTTTAAGTTTTACAACACTCATGGTTACCATTTTTATCACCAGGAGTACATATATAATTATTCCCTCCAATTAGAGCTTTGCAGTCATCACAATTCTTCACTTTCTTAGAAAGACAGTTGCCAGCAGTAATGCCAACACTCCCTGCAATCAACATTCCACACATATTAAAGAATTAATTTTGGCATTTTAACATAAACAAAAAGTAATAGATCAAAACAAAACACGCGTATATATTGACTTGTAAGAGGCATGGCTGTCGATGCAGTTATTGAGAGCAGTAACAAAACAGCCACCATAAAGACAAGAGTAGCTCTCCTATTTGCCATCTCTCTTTAAATGGTTTCGTTAAACAAGTAATAGAAAGAAATGAGAGTATGCAGATGAACAAGTAATAGAAATGAGAGTATATATAGGGAAGCTGGGTGATGATATGAATTTGTTTAAACAGGTAAGGGATAAGTACCGCGTCGTTTGGATGCTTACAACAGCTGTGAGATCTCCTCAACTAATATTAACTGTTTGACTAGGAAAGATTGCCGTTGATTTTGGTTTTCTAGCTTCTCGTAGAAACTGACGGCGATTATTATTTTTTTCCCTTCGGCATGCAGAAAATATAGATTACAAGTGTTCCAGCGTTATCATATAACTTGCTCTGTCATTTATCCTTTAAAAATGTTTGACGTTTTCTCTGTAATATTCCTTTTCATTGTTGTTCTTTAATATAACACGTTTGTAGCGATTTGTTAAGGTTGTTGAAATATTTAAGGAATGCCACAGAGAAAGCAGTAGTTGTGATGTCGTGTAAAATTTATTCCCCATGAAACATCAAATATCTTTGCATTCGTTAAGTGTTCAGGGCTCTCGAGGAAAGATTCAAATAGGTGCCTTGGGCTCTTCAATTCGCATACACGATGGTACCTTCACTGGCCTTTGAAACAACTTATCAACCTGCCAACGTCACATTCTTCGTAGTGGTCAAAGAATGTCGCATTTTTTAGTGGTCTAAAATTTGAGTGTTTTGATTAAGGTAAGCACGGATTTTGAAAGGGTTCAATTTTTTGTGTAAAATAAAATAATAATCATTAAGAATATAATGACAACAAAATACGATCAAGCTGAACGACACGACAAAATATAAGACATTAAAAAAGTATACAATTTACCAATCTAAGGTCAAAGATGATTTGAAAGATTATTCCAACAATTTTTACTTCACTATAGTGCAAGGATCGTTCTTCCCTTGTTTTTTTTGTTTGAAGCAAAGAAAATTCATAAAACCATAGGCAAAACTCTTCAACAAACCTTTTAGCCTTAAACTTTGATTGTTTAAGTTACATAGCCACTTGAATTATTTATTTTCCAAATTGAATATATCTATTATTATTCCATGCCTTTATAAGTGGGAGACTAATATTTTCGCATGAGCAAAGGCATATTAGTTTGTGCCTTGAGAACTAAGTGAGCAATTATATACATTGTTAACCCAATGTTTGTATTTTTGTTTTATTTTTGTTGCACAAAAACTAATGATTTATCTACCTCCCTATTGGCTAGTGGCTAATTTCTATGGTGTTTAGATTTTTGCAAGAATATTTTTGAGTAGTCGCCCAATAAAGAGAAGAGGGAAAATTATTAAGCATGGTTTCCTAATTTTTTCTCTTTCTTATATGCGGGGCACATAGAACTAAAATCGGGTGTGTGGTAGTGTAAAAGATTATTTGTGTGCCTTACCTATGCTTCTATATTTTGCATCCATGCATGCTAGGGAAGTTGCATGAGGTTTCAAATCAACGAGTGAGAGCCTACCATCATGTATGCTTGTGAAGGTACCATCATATTTCGTTTTTAACTAATTCATGCTACAAGGAATTCTACTCGAGCCCGGTTGTTTGGTGTTACAAAATATCCTACATACACTTGGCTTCCTAGTTATTTTATACACTTCCTAAATATGTATTTCTCTCTTTGCTAAACCTGGCCTAATATTTAATCAAGGTAGACCAAAACCTTGGAGAATAGGGAAATTGGATAGCATTTGTTGGGTATGTAGAGGTTAGATAATTTGTTTCATTCTCTCACGTTGTTGGGCTCAACCCTAGGGGGTCAAGGTGGATGGGAATGTGGGGTTTGTTGGTTCCTCAACCCACAACACAAATAGGGTGATGTGTCCTATTTTCTTGGCCATATTGGGCCTGAGATCTAGGATGCTATATTTTCTAATAAATGGTGCAACGATGAATAATTTGAACCTATTAAAGAGAGGGGTGCTCTACCATTAGTTTACAAAATGTGCAATCTATAATACTCTCTAAAAATATTCTTATTTTGTTTAATGATAGTAGTGCATTCTTGTAAGCAAGTCCAATTCATTCATCATTGCAATATTCCAATGTATTTATATCATACATTTGTGTGTTCTAGTTATAATTTTCCTATTGGTTCAAAAATTACATATGTTATAGATTAGGTTGTTATTCGAAAAAAGAGCATGCCTTCTAATATAACCAAAACTAGGGTAGTTTTTGGCACAACAAAAGATTCCCACAATCTATTTGAAACTTGTTATCACAAAACCACCTAGAAACTACCAAGTGATTACCACTTCTTCCAAACCCAATATCACAAAACACCAAAATTGGACCACAGAGACTATGCCCTGATAGCTTTTGTTTTAGCTCTAAAACCCTAAAATGCAATGTTTTGTGTCCTATGTCCTATTTTATTCTTTACAAGCATCTATTCCCTCACATAAATAAATTATTCTTCAATGAAGGATCTTCACAATAAATGAAAATTAGATCTAAAAATATTGGGTTCGACAAAGGGTTTTTCTTCCAGCTTCTATAAAATTTTCAATAACTTTCTTTCCAATCAACTAGCTAGAGATTCAATGATTACTTTCAAGGAAATAGATAATATGTTGGGTACACAGCCTAATGATAGTCACTTTGGGGCATATATTGTGAAAGATTAATGTTTTTGATGGTCTATTTTCTATATAAACGATGGGTATTTCTTCTTGTGTTCAAGAGCACATTATGAAGATGAGCCATGGGCCAATCTTTGTTTTTGTTTGTGGCGATTAGAAAAATTTGAAACTCATTACTTATCTGGATATTGCCTTGACTTGTGAGTATTATTTGGTGTTTTTGTTCAATTTTGTCAAGTATGTGTCCATTTTAATCAGAATAGCTATATCAATTCAGCCTAGTAGGTACATTTTATAGCACGCTAGTTGAAAGCATTTATTATATCTAAGTGATAATTATCTAGTGTTAGAGAATAATCCATTAAGGTGTCAAACAAGTTTTCTCTAAATTGTAGAAGAGAATTAAAGAGTAGAAATATTTCATGGAAAAATCAATAGAAAAAATTATGGCCATGGAGCAACAAGAAAACAACTTGCTACCCACAAGTCTACACACAAAATTGACAATGTTCTACAAATTTTCCCTCTCATTTATATTCACATTTCAAAAAGATAGTACGAAAATGAATTCTAACTTCCATTTTTCTTAAAATGTTTGATTTGGTTTTAAAATTAGTAAATTGAGATAATTTTGCTAGAATCTTCTAAGAACATGCATTTTCTATGGTAAGGAAAACTAGATCCAAAGACTACAACATACCAAGACAAAAAGAAGAAAATATTTTCAATGCATTAGGATCAATAGCAACCATTGTATTTGAAAATAACTCTAGCATGCTATGTAAAATCTAGGTGAGCATTATTTCAATGATCTTTATTTTTTATGGACTCGTTATTAGACAACCCATGCATATCCAAGAGTGGGCTTCACCCTCCAGCTCGTTGCATAGTGGAGCCTTTGTTATCTTCATTTCACATGCTAACATCAAACATGAGATAAATTCACTATATTGCCTCTTATCACATTATGTATACTTTTCCCTATTTTCCATTTTTAGATTTAATGTACGAAATAAATATTGGAAACATGATAGTCCTCTTACGAACTTTTAGTCACAAGAATTCTAAAAGCACAATTTTCTTTTTCCTATCTAAATTCTTTTTTTGTATTGACATCTTTACACATTGAACCAATTACCCTATAAATTTCCCCTAAGGAAGGAGAATTCATGCTTGCATCCACCATGATGTTTACTATGGTAAACCAGGGAGTGGCTAGAGGACTCCCTAAATATGTTGATGCAATTAATGACCAATCAAAGAAAAAGGATCCAATGCCAACACATTCAACACTAATCTAATATGGTTACCTACCATTGAATATTTCCAAATGAAGCAAGAAATTGACACAATGGATAGTGTACCAAACAAATAGTTTACTATTGTATAATATGCAAAACTAATTTTAAAAGCTAGGAGGGAAAATTTGCAATCTTTTCAAGTCACCCTTTTGTCTCTTCTCCTTTCATGCAGTGTCCTAGGTGTAAAAATTACAATCAATATGTAACTCACAAACTAGAAATTTTTATCTTTGTATTTTTATGTTAATTTTTTATTTATATTTCATGAATACTAATTTAAAAAAGTCATATTTTATAATTGTAAATAATATAATTGATATGTACACCAATTATGACATCCAATAGAAATACTCAAATTAGGGTAATCTCAAGCCCTAATATTATGTTGCATGCAACCACTTGTAAAAATTTCACAATTCAAAAGGATATTTGGCATAATACAAAAAAGGTATATTTGTAACATTCCTAAAGATGGAGACTTGGACAAGGTTTTTGTCCACCGCATGTAAGTTGATTCTACTAAGAATCTTTTGAAAAATCCCAACCCATTCAAATCCAATCATCTGCATAACCAATCACGTTTTTATCAGATGTATGATGTATAAGACTTTATTTCTAGTTTATGACTGGTTCGAGGTCAACTGGTTCAAAGTCAATGGAAGAAATCACTGCTCTTGTTGGCTTAACAATTTTATACAAAAAATAAATCATCCTAGGTTAATCAATTAATTTATTAAACAATTGAAACAACAAGACTAGAAATGGTTGTATAATCTAGCTGAAACTCAATAGACAAAATTATGAAATGGGTCTACAAAAAATCACTATTTATAGTAGCATTTTGGTAAAATTAATAGATAGCATTATTAATGTGACAAGACATGGCTAGACTCTAGACATTTTTTTATTCTCCTTCACTACTAATCTGTATGTATACTTTTTTAGCAACAAAATGTATTTTCTAATAGATATCTAATTGACAAGAGAAGGCACTAAACTTTGAGTATTCACTTGATGCTATTCAAAATAGATCATTTTAACTTTTATTACAATCACTTATGCTTTTACTAGAAAACACTATAATATCTATATTTCTTTCCCTCATTACTATAATAATAAGCTAATTGAAGATCACTAATGTAAGTCTAACAAAACCCTAAAATTAATAGTGCATTTGTAATGCATCTATTTAAAGTTAAAACACTATTATGGAAGGGGATGACAAGAGGGTGATAATATGAAATTCATCAAACAAATCCTTATCAAAATAAAACAATGTTTTGGTATAAATGAGACTACTAATGGGAGAGGTGTTCAAATTTATATTAAGGAGTTGTGCTTGATGTATGAGGAGATGGGAAAGGTAGAATGTATTGGCTTTTCATTGAATTTCATTCATCTTGCATCTCTCTTTGTAGGCTTGGGCATTATTTTTCACATTCATTTGAAGCTTCAAACTACAAATTTTAAGGTTTGTTGCTTGTGACAAGATAGACACAACCTACACAGAGTATGTTTTCTTTGACTTCTATAATTTATTAGTTCAATACTCCATATTTTGCATGTTGTTGTTTCGTGTAAATTCCATTTGACTATAAAATGGCATAAGCTCAAATAAACATAATCATCCTAGCCTAGTCATTTTTTGGTTTGGTTTTATGATTTACAAGTAAATGACAATTGCATGCACTTGAAGTGGTTATCTTGGTTTATTTGGGCTCTTCAAATGCAATATTTATATTTCTTAATTTTTTATTTTGGTTAAAATTCCTTAGAAATATAATAGTTTTGAATCTTGTATTCCTTTATATCATTTCTTAAAATCACTTTCATGCCATTTATATCAAATCCATAAATAGGTTTTCACACAATGGTTAAATTTCAATACTATTTTCCATCCTCTAAAACATAAGTCTCAAATGTTGCTTTATGTTGATAGGAAAAATCGATAGGCTATATAAACTAACCTATTGAGATTATGGTGTTTTTTTGTTTGTACATCACACCAACATCACATGTGTACAAATAACATTTAAGCAACGACAAAGAATTATACATGGTCAAGGGGAATAATCAACATGTTCACTTAAAATTTGAATCAAGACTTTTACGCTCTCAAATGCCTCCATCAACTTTCAATGTAAAGATCATGAAATATTATGTATGCATTGAAGAAACTAGATTAAATATGATACCAGTTTTAAATAGAATTTGTTAAATTAGATTATTTTGTAATCTAGGTCCGCACATTAAGAAATATACATATGAATAACCAAAACATAAATTAATGCATAAATATAAATAAAACATAAACAAAACATAAAGTAACACATAAAGATAAACATGAAAATAAATAAAACATAAAATAATGCATAAAGATAAATTTGAAAAAGTTACAAGAGATATTTGGACATACTACTAGTTCTTGACAATTTAAACATATTATATTATCTAAATTGTGAGAACTTACATTAATAATGATAAAATTTGTGTCACCATTGAAATGGTTTCAATTTTTCTATTTGAGAAAGTTTAGAAGAAATGAAGCTTAAGCTAAGGATAATTGTAAAGAACATAGACTATGTTGGAAAGACTATTTTGTTCTTATGAAAGATAAATTACAATAAATGAAAAATTTATTATGACTTCTATCCTCAAACCAAACTATTATGATTGAAAATTGAGTTAATTAAGCCTTTGTGTCAATTACCATTGTCAGCCCTATCATGACCACAATGACCTTATATTCTCTAAGGCATAATAGTGTATATATGATACCAAATAATTGCAAGGATATGTTGAAGAAACATGTAAAACATTCTTCATAATTAATTTCATCTAAATGATGCCTCAATTTCTTTTAGAGACCTCTATTTAGTTTCAGGCACAAAAAGTGTGATAATATTGAAGTGAAAAAGCATATGATGGCATAAAGAAAGATTTTTCTTGCAATAAGATAGAAATCCCTTAGACAATTATTTATTGAAAGAAATATTATAAATTAGCATGAATATATAAATGATTGCATCCAAACTACCTATTGGTATTGACTGTAGAAGTAAATTACATAGTCATAGTTGCCAGCCATGAAGATGACCAATTTATTGAAGTTGCTACACTACCAACCTGAAATGGTAAAAGATAGGATCAAATCGAAATGAGTGAAAAAGAGTACATGGATGAATAATTTTTCAAGACCAATTTCACTTTAAATTATGCAAAATATGATGCTAATAACAAGTAGAAATGCAACCTAACTGTTATAGCAAGTATGAGGAATATTTTTAGAGAATAAAAAGTCGTATACCTAGCTAGAAAGTTGTTGTTTTTGAGTTATAAAGGACTCATTTCCTTCAATGGAGAGTGGGTCCTTTTAGGGTTTTGAAAAACTAATTTTAGGATCATGTACCTTGATGTTTGCACTCTTAAAATCCTGATTATCAAGTTTTGGAAGCCTATTGTTAATTCTATAGAGCTCTTTCCATGATCTTGCACTTTGAATGAAAACTTTAGAAACTTTGCAACTTTGACAACTTTGCTCCAAATCTTACTCAACTTGATCTTCAACTTGTAAATATGCAATAACATACTCAAGGGCAAGAATTTTTTTTTTATTTTTTACTAAATGGGGGTTTGCCTCAGTCAAACCCCTTGTAGGCAATTAAACCAATTGATGAAATGAAGCATGAAATGTGAAATATACAAATTATATCACCTCAGATGATGTCTTGTGAAGCTAATTTGTAAACTATCATGTAGTGGCCATGATCAATGTAGATATTGGATGTAATATGATGCTTGTAAATGAATCCTTAATGTAAAATTCACTTCTTAGCTCAACACACATGCATGCATTAAACCCTTGAAATGATGATAAGATCAAGAATTGCTACAATAAAGACTTGAAATATGCATTGAAATGCCTTATTAATTATCTAATGCTTGATCCTTCTTGAATGCTTGAATGCTTCATAAACTTTATAGCTCTTCTTAGAAGAAACAATGTGAATTAACCCCTTATTTATACTAAATAATGAGATTAACCTCAAAATTCAAAGAACTAAGGCCGACACTAAATATGGAAAGAAAGATAATTAAATTCCCACCAAAATAAAATTCAAAAATTAGGGAGCTGAAAGAAGGCCAAAAACCCATTCCAGATCAATTGAGAAAGGGGGTCATGTTAAGGGAGGACCCATTTGCCATTAGGGGAAAATGGGTCCTAGCTCAACTTACTAGGGCCAAATTTTTCCCAATGAAATAATTTGATATTTAATTTATGATTGTCGGGAAAGATCTTCAGGAGGTGTCAAAATTAAGGCCTAAATTTGAATCAAAAGAGGGTTAATAACTCTTATTAACCACAATGAATTAAGACCACCTAGATAAGTTTTAAAGTTCTTTAAAAAACTTTTCAACACTATAAAAAGGTACACATTATGTATATTTTTATTGAAAAGAGGCCCATTAGGCTTAATTAAGCAAATAAATCCTAGAAAAGCGTGAAAGTGTGTTACAACACTTTACAACACCTTTGCAAAGGATCAATTAAGGCATGTTTTCATTACATAAAGGTACTATAATAGTGTGAATGTGTACAATACATTACAACACCACTCCATTAAGACACCATTAATTTGGTTTTAATGACAATTATTCAAGCAAGCAAGGAAAAGGCTATTTTTTCGTTACTACATAGTCAATCCCTTAATATTAGTCTATATCTATAGTAGGTGACAAAAAAATCAGGGAGGGCTTGATGTTTGCGGAGGGAAAAGCATGTGGCATGAACCACTACCATTGTAGCACAAGATGGTTATAGATCTACTAATCCTCCTTGATCATTTTTTGAGAAAATCATTGAGGAATAACTTTGATCTTTCCTAAGACACCATTAAACATTAGAACATCCAAAATACCATCTACAAAGTTCATATAGAAAATAGACACTAAGATGTTTTTCTAGATAATAAATGAAAGTGAAATACCATTGAATAAAATTAACACACACTCCTTCATGTTGATTATAGAGGATGTGAATACCTCATTGTAGCTTAAGAAATAGCTCACAATAATCAATAGGTTGTATGATGTATAAATAAAAAAAATCATCTATGTTGTATTAGCATTTTCAACCAATAGCAATGCACTCCAAGAAATCATAGTCCACAAAACACAAGAATTTATCTAATTAAATTATATCAATTTTATATGTACAGTAGGTGTGCTACAAATATTGGCAATACACAAGTAAACTAGCTTGTAGAAATAGAAACTGGTGCTGCTAAAATCATGAGAAATGAAATCTCACATATATCTTGCATGTGATAAAATTAGGTCTCATGTTGGCATAGCTTGGGATCCAGTCATAGACTAACAATATGTTAATTAAAATTTCATTATTGCATCAAAGCCATATGCAGAATAGAGCACACAACAATGAAGCAGACGACGCTACATAATTAATGCAAAGATGGTATGGTTGCATAAATTATTTATTACAAAATGTAGTCAAAGAGCCAAGAAGTGGGAACAATGTCCCTTAACAAATTCTAATATTAATTTAGTTTCAACTATAATTTTTATTCTATTATACTTTGATGAATCTCCATACCCTGTTCTAAATCTACCATTTTGGTACAGGTAGGGAGGATGTTGTTAAAAGTTGTGGATTTTGTCTTTACACCCGCCAATTGTATTTATTGAAGTTTCTAAATCCTTTTCAACATATCTAAATTGTGAATATCCTATAATTATTCTAGTCCATGAGAGCGGATTTCTTTAAGTCAACTATTGGTAGAGACTAGAAGATATGAAAACCCCTTGATAGGCATACAAGATTGACACTAGAACAATTTTGGATCAGATCTAGCAAGAGAAACAACTGTTGCTATGGTTGTCACATCCATAATTTTCAAGAACTATGATTTTATTTACTCTAATAATCTTTTCAATCATGCCAAATAGGATTTTTTGAATTCAAAAAAATGTAAATTATTTGCCTTGATTAAATTAAAATAATCCCTTTTCATGCTGCAATAATTTTTTATTATTTATTTTTGTGACAATCTTGCAACTCTGACTCCCCTAAAAAATAAAGGGGAAAGTAAGACAGTAGCAAAGACATTATTTTGAGGAGTAGAAATTTACATGCATACAATGTTGGAAAGGAAAAATGTAGCACACAAATGTTTGGCAAAATTCTTTATAGTTAATTCAAGGACTATACAAGTGTAAAGGGATTTGGAAACTTTTAAGCAAATGCAAGACCTCATTGCCCTAGGAAAATATGGATGGTGGGGTCAGGACCTAGGATGGTGGACTCACCGAAAAAACCACCATCCAAAAGGTAGGCCCCACTATCCAACCTACCTTTAGGTTAGTCGGGTCACAGTTGAGTGGTGGGGTCTGCCTTGGGTAGGGGTGGGATGGCCCCACCAAATTTAGTTGGTAGCATTGGTAGATTAATTTTTGGGTAGATTAATTATTTGGAGTGGGAGGCTCTATCACTCACACCCAAGACCCTCCTTATGCCATCAAAATCACTAAGCAATGACCATGATTTGTTCCATTTTTTTCTCACATGGGTGAAAAAGTGAGTCGAGAGATTTGACTAGTCTGAGGGGTCACAAAACTATTGAAAAATGAGATAAATTATTATAGTGATAAATGCAAATAAATTCATGCATTCAAATTAACAGAGTAATAAATCACAGATGAAACTAGATTACAAAAGATGCAAACCATAACTCAAGAATTATGTGAAGAAACCCTTGCAGGGGAAAACTCCATACCCAAAAATATCTAATACTTGTATTAATCCTTCAAATGAGTTACAACAATACAAATTATCCCTCTGAATCACTACACCACTTCATGGCTTCAACAATCTACAACTCAACTTATTTTCTCTTCAACTCAAGCACTAAATATATAGGCATGACAGAAAACATAGATCAGGAATGGTTTCTAAAACCATTTAGTCATAAATCACAAAGAAAAGAAAATTTCTCTTCCAACTTGTGATTTTATCCATTTTTTAGTAATATGCACATACAACTAAAAAAATTGTTTTATTTTTTTTCAAACTCACATTTATCTTCCCCTTTTTGCCATGTTCTTTCTAATTTGACAATTAAAACACTTTGCAATTTGTCATAGTTACAGTTAGTAACTTTCATGACAGCTAAAATATAATTGCAAATTGCCAATTAATAATTAAAAAACAAATTAGGGTTGAGATACTTTCTCAACATTCTCCTACTTTTTGAACACCTTGCAAAGAGCATAAAGGGAAACTAAATAAGTCAATCTTTAGAAGAAGTGAGGCCCATGGCCTCTCTACACCAACTAATTTTTTTTGTGCTCACTAGTTTAGTAAGAGAATCTACAACATTCTCCATAGTTTCTATTTTCTATAACATGACTTTACCACTCTCAACCATTTCCCAAACAAAGTGACACTAAACATCTATGTGCTTTATGTGGGCATGATACATTGAGTTTTTAGCCAAACAGATGGCACTTTGACTCTCACATCCATTTCTTACTTGTTTACATTGAAATCCAATGCATGAACACACTATCTCTAACCACACTACCTCCTTACAAGCATGTGTGATAGCCATGTACTCTAGTTTTTTAGCAGACAATGCAACTATAATTTATCATTTTCTCATCCAACTAACTACTCCTCCAAACAAAGTAACTTAGGCATAGCCACTTGTAGACCTTTTGCAATCTATATTACCAACAAAATTTGAATCAACAAAACCATTCAAATCAATCACCCTTATCATATCATAAGATCCATTATAAAAAATACAATGATTAGAAGGCCCATGTGTATATCTAAAAACCCTTTTCACATAAATCCAATGTTCTTTACCAAGATTCACCATAAATCTACTAAGAACTCTCACTGCTTGGACAATATCAGGTCTTGTACAAATCATAGCATACATAAGGCTTCCTACAACACTAGCATATGGAACTTTATACATCTCTTCAAGTCCATCATCTATTTTAGGACATTGTTATAGAGATAGATTAGTTGCCAACTAGAAAGGGAATACTAACAAGTTTACAATGATGCATGCAAAAATGTTGCAAAATAGTGTTAACATACTTCTTTTGATTTAACCATAATTTTTTGTTAACTAGATCCCTATTGATTTCAATACCCAAGATATATTTTGCAGCCCCTAAATCTTTCATATCATACGTACCAGATAATTGAATTTTAAGTTCCCTAATCATTCCCTTATCATTTCCAACAAATAACATATAATCAACATATAGGACAATGATTAATAATCAATCATCAATTAATTTAAAATAGACACAATGATCTTCTTCACTTCTAATAAATTCATGTTTCAATACAAAATAATCAAATGTCTTATACCATATTCTTGGTGACTACTTCAAGCCATACAAAGATCTCTTTAACTTGCAAATCAAGTGTTATTGTCCCTTCACAATAAAATTATCAGTTTGTTTCATAAATATTTCCTCATCGATATCCCCATGTAAGAAATTTGTTTTAACATCTGTTTACTCTACTTCCAAATCAAAAGCACAAGCAATAGATAAAAGGAATCTAATGGAGGTTAGTTTAGCCACATGAGAAAAAATCTCACCAAAGTCCACTCCCTCAACTTGAGAGTAACCTTTTGCCACTAATTGGGCCTTGTACCATTCCAACTTACCATCTTCTTTAAATTTATTTTTAAATATCCATTTGCATCCAATGGCTTTCCTCACCTTAGGTAGCTTGACTAGATCCCATGTGTCACATCTCTCTAAGGCCTTTATTTCATCTTTCATTACCTCTAACCAATAGTCATGCTCATCTGAAGATAAGGCCTCTTTCACAGATCTAGGATCATTTTTAATACAAGATAAAGAAAAAATAGAACAAAAATCAGATGGACTATATCCATACCTATCAATAGGTTTACATTTTCTAGTGGATTTTTTTACAGGTGTAACAAGATTCTTTGGTTGGGTATGTGCAATATCATCATGGAAAAAACAGGCCCTTAAGTGGCAATGAAAATTCAAAAAAATCAGAGTTAGCCAACTTGAGAAAAAAATTTGAATAAGTTATTTATATTATTTCAAAAATATGTAAGAATAGAATCTGTGGAAAATTGAATGTAGTTTCTAAACTACTAGGTTTATTTTTATTTTTTTAAAATCTAATTGGTGAAATTTTGAAATTTCAATGTAGTAGTACTTAAATTTCAGGAAAAAAATAAAACGTAGGTGTCTATCTGACCACCCTAACCATAATAAAATGATAATATTTTTTTATAACCTTTTAAATATAAGTAGAGGACTCATATCCAGATGTGATGCATATATTTTTGTAATTTTTTTCCAAGTAAATAATTAATTATGAATTTTTTATTACAACTTTTAAAAATATAAAAACTCGTATGTCTAACCACCTTAACTTGGTCAAAACTTCATGAAATTAATTTTTTTTTAATTCTATATTATGCGAAGCATAGAATGTGACACATGTTTTGGATTCAAAAAATGTGATACCATTTGAAAACTATAGATGGTTTTCAATCAGCCTATCAATCAGGACTTTAGTTGTAATTCTAATAGAAAATAAATAATTATTATTTATTAGATTCAAAGTAAAGTATAATTTATATTGGTGGAAAGCTGAAAAGATCCTTTACAAACCCTTTTCGTTTCATCAATTTTGGGTAAAAAAAAAGTCATCAGCCACATGGGCGAAGTTTGGAAAAACAAGGTAAGTTGTTAAACACATTTTTTGTGTTGACTTCTTAGGATTGGCACGTCTGAACCAAATTCCAAAGCAAGCCTGAGGCTAATCCCTAGGCATTAAATTTTGTATCAAAAATATCGGATATCCGATTCAAATCGGATATTCAAATCAAATATCCGATATGTTTTAGATATGAGTTTAAAAAATGTTATACAATTTATAATATATGATTTAAAAAATAAAATAAAGTTTATAATTTAATATATAATATACAATATATTTTATAATGTAATATATAATATTAAATTTATGATAATCTCTTACCGAATTATGTATTTAATATATAATATATATTATATTATTATGTATAATATTTAAATATTATTTAAATATTTTAGTTGATGTATAAATATTTAAATATATATTACTAATATATAAAATATTTAAATATTATATCTTTCCCTCACTCTCTCCACCTCTCTCTCCCAAGTCTCTCACTCAGTCACTTCTATCTATCTCCCCTCTACCCTCTATCTCTCTCCCACTCCCTCCCTCTCTTTCACTGGCTCCCTCTATCTCTCTCCCCTCTACCCTTAACCCTTAACCCTTAACCCTTAAACCCCTCCACCCTCTACTCTCTCTCTCTCAAGGCTCTCTCTCCTAACCCCCTCTCCCTCTCTCAAGTCTCTCTATCGCTCACTCCCTCTATATCTTTCCCTCTACCCTTAACCCTAAACCCTAAAACCTTAACCTTTAAACCCTAAACCCTAAACCCTTAACCTTTAAACCCTAAACCCTTAAACCCTCTACCCTCTACCATTAACCATATATACCCTTTATCTCTCACCCACTCCCTCTCTCTCTCTCAAGTCTCCCTCCTACCCCCTCTCCCTCTCTCAGGTCTCTCTCTCAAAGTCACTCCCTCTCTCTTTCCCCTCTACCCTTAACCCTTAACCCCTAAACCCTCTCTCTCTCTCTCTCACTCCCTCTATATCTCTCCCTCTACCCTTAACTTTAAACCCTAAACCCTAAACCCTTAACCCTTAAACCTTAAACCCTTAAACCTTCTACCCTCTACTATTAACCCTATATACCCTAGATATCTATATACCATCTATCACTATCCCACTCCATCTCTCTCTCAAGTCTCTCCATTATACCCCCTCTCCATCTCTCAAGTCTCTCTCTCAAAGTCACTCCCTCTATCCTCTAATCTTTAAACCTCTTAAACCTTTAACCCTACTCCTCTTGAGTCACCTCTATCTCTCTCCCCTTTGTAACCTTCTTAACCTTTAACTCCTTTAAGACCTCTGCATTCTCTACTCTCTCTCTGTCTCACTCATCACCTTTATCTCTCCCCCCTCTACCCTATATCTCTCTCTCACTCCCTCCCTC